>CM076934.1:7712621-8112621 GCA_039566165.1 Maruca vitrata | reverse complement strand
CTTCCATGATGTTGTTTTGGCCGAATTGAGAGGTACGGCCTGCCCTCTTAACCCCTGAAACCCCCCCATTGGGATTTTTTAGTGAGGTGCTCTCCTCTTGGGGCCGCCCGCGCGAGCAGGCAAACCCCCCTACCCCCAGCCGACCCGCAAGAGTGCGGCCCAGCTAAGAACAGGTTGCCCGACGGGACCGCAGATTGCAAGCCCCGTCGCGCCGCGGAGATTCTCCGCCAGACCCACGTCAAAAGACCGCTGCCATGAAGGCCCAACAATGCGACAAGAGTCGCAAGCAGAGCGACGAAAAAGCGACGCCCCGCCCCCACCACAGCGCTCTGCCACCCTCTCTCCAAAGCGGAGAGCGAACGGAAGAGCGCGCGCCACCAAGAGCGGCGGTGACGCCGCAAGAGGGTGAGAGATGAACACCCTCCCTCCTGCCGTGTCGGAATTTCAGCCGCGGCCATTAGTCGGCCACGTTGCCCAGGGTACACCACGAGGAGGTATTCCGACCTAGTACCCCTGAATGAACTATCCTCACTCAACGTCCAACAAGTTAGCGGATTGAAACATAGCCCTTTGAACATAGCGGATGTAAAATCAGTCAGGTGATTGTAATTTAGTTCATTTTTATTCCACTGCGGCATTAGTGCTCATCAAAACAAAGATGGCGTCAAATAGCTGGTACAGATACGAGTATAATCGAATAGCACTGTGTTGATACTTTTTTGAGTTGAACTGAGATTTAAAGTGACTTATTTGTAAAAAAAAATAGAGACAGCATGGATGGACCGATCAATATGCTGTCGCCGGCTACTTTAAAAGAAAAAAATCTGGCAAAACTGGCTGGTTAATAAGGTGTGTTATGTCATGTCCGCATTTTTTAATATAACGTTAGTTATCTTTTAAGTTGCGAACTATTACCCTTTCACCCTACCTATTTTTACGGTTAGGTTACCCTGATCAAACATAACAAAGTCAGCTATATCCTATTCAACGACTACGCTAAATGACGTTCAGTCAAGATGTTGAACGTTAGATTCAACAACTTCACGAGTTTTAATTTAGTCATTCAATTAAACGTCGTCATTCAATGAACGCGCTAGTGATCCAATCAAATCGCTGATTTAACCAGATGACTGCGACATATACATGTAGTCGTCTTATTAGTTTACACACAGTCGTAAGCGTTGTGTGTAAGACACTATTATAATAATACTTTTAGTTATTCACCGCTACCGCTTTTAACGTGATCCTAGAGGACGCCACGGCTAAAACTCCGACACATTAATCTCTGTACAACTCAGATTTGGCCAAGTTACTTGCGAAATTTCGGCACAAAATCGGAAACAATTTGCAAATAACAACAAACCTCATAATTTCGGGCCTCACCTTTTGCTCTATTGTGCCGTGTTCAGTAAATTTGGCTTTGTTTATACAATTTGTATTTATGGGGAGAGCGATTGACTCGTGGGTAATTGTTGTTAAAATTGAATTCTGCTATTTATTGCTTGGAAGAATGTTTTGCACCTGTAAAGGGGATGGCGTGAGTAATGAAGGTTGCGAATAGGTTTGCCCACAAAAACGTCGAATTTTATTCGATAGGATTATCAAAAATTAAATAATGAACAGTAGCTACATGGATGATATGCCATGCCTTAATGACAAGTGGCAGAAAAAAGGAACTCAACCTCTTGGTTCGAGCCATATGGATACACAAATAAACTCAAATATGTATATGAATAACACACCCAGACACGGAACAACACCTAAGTTCATCACACAAATATTTTTCCCGATTGGGAATCGAACCTACGACTCTTGGTACCACCAGACAGGGTCACTAACCACTGTTCCATCGAGCCAGTCTAATAAAAAAGATCGATAGTTATTTCCTTCTAGATATCAATGTAAAATGATCGTATCGATACTTTTGAACTGGCACTTGCCTAATCCCATACGTAAATTAAGTTGTTTAGCCCGAAGAATGCATGTTTCGAGTTTGACTTGGTTGTTTTTGTGATTGGCAATTAACGTTTTCCAATCGAATGGGTTAATTGCATAATTAGTGTAGCTCCCTCCTATTGCGTGAGAGGGGTGTTACACATATTTATATCTATACAACTAAATTAAAATTGAAGTGTCTGTTTGTAATATTAAAATAACGACTTTCGCTAATATATGGATATCAATATATATCGGGTAGTAATAACGAAAACACAATTAATAACATTTTTGTTTGCCTGTCCGTTTATTTTCACTAATCTCCGAAATTACTGGACCAATTTTGACGGGACTTTCACTGATAAAAAGCTAATTTTACAAGGTACAATATTGGATTTTAAAATAAAAGCAGACAAACTCGTGGGCGGCCGCTAGTTACTAAAATAAAGTTTTAACTGGGGGTGATGTTTATGAAAGTAAAAATAATATCGTCAAAGCGTTAGAACTTGTTTTATTTTTATTTGTTGTTTAATGCTATTTATATCTCTAATGTAAATTCAAAATTGAAAAAATTCGCATTCATGAACCCAAATGGTTTGTCACCATACTTTATCAAGAAAAGGGGGCGGCGAGGACCCCAACCAGGGATTCTTAGTAAAAAAACATATGAAAAAAATGCTTTGAATGTATGTGTACTTAATTTTAACCTTTCAGGAAAATCTTTGTTGATGTGATTGATTTTTAATAAAAAAAAATGTTTTTAGTAAACACTACTTCACTTTTAGTTAAGGTACTATCAGGCGAAGATAATCTAATTTGACTTAAGTTCTTATGACCCTTAGCTCGAGCAGAGTCCTTAACCAATGTCTTATTCATCATTTACCTGCTACATCGGATCTGAGTAAACATCACAGTAATATCAGCATTCCAGTGAAGTCATTAAACTTACGAAGTTGTAATCAAAACGTATGTTTGCACAAAACTTTCGTCATTAGCGTGCATCTTCGTCGTTACGAGTCCCTAGTGTCTCGTTGTCTCGCTCACTCTTCTTTGAAAGGGTCTTGTTGTCTTTTTCTTATTGAAGAATAAACATGGCTGTTATCCGTCGTAGCTCGTAGTCTTTATCATAGCGTTCGTAGGCTTTCGTAGATGACACAGCGCATATTTAAATACTAGCGGCCGCCCCCGACTTCTTGCGCGTGGAAATGGCAGCAATGATTAATTAAAATAGCCTATAATAATATACCGTGTCGGAGACTAGCGGGTACAAACAGACAGAAAGACAAAAATTTTTATAATTATTTTTGTGTTATTAGTTACCCGTTATAGTAAAAACCCATTTCGTAAAAAGTCGTTATTTTAATATATAAACAGACACTTCAATTTCATTTAGTGTTATAGATTATGATAACCGATTTGATAGCGCATTTAGTACCTACTTTTGTTTCACCTAAAATTGGGTGTTGCGGACTATACATATTTCTTTATAGGACTCTTTTCTTTCAAAGCTGGAAAGCCCATTGACTAATGAATGACCTCATTTCAACCGTTGGTGAGGTAGTAAGGTCCATATATGAAGTTGAAAAGTACAATAGAACCGATTGAGCCTTTCACCCTCACCCTGAAGGCGTGCATATATGCCGTTACACTGAAAATGCCCTGTAAAGTCATGTAACACTATAATGCCACTAGGATAGACGATAAATCTCCTGTGCGGGTAGGTAAACAGGACAAATATTGGCAGCTTGAAAGTGCTCTAGTGTTTCAAGGGATTTAAGTCAAATCGATTTACTTTACACGAGAATCGGTTGGAAAATCACGTATCACGCGTGAACGGTTTGATCGATTTTGCTAATTCTTTTTTGTTGTCTGTTATTGTTAGGAAATGGTTTTTCTAAAGATAAACCGGCTAGTTCCGAATTGGACCTGCACATGAAGGGGTCCGTACCGTTTGAATAATGTTGTTTTTTTAAATCGAACAGAAAGAGTATCTGTCCGGGATATTTACCATGTTGTTTTGTTTTAATGAGCTCCCGATATTTCGGCACTGTTGCAAGCGCCATGATCACGGGTGAACTGTAGGACTGCGAGAATACGGTAGATCGAAGGTCTACCCTCTTTCTTAGTCTTTTACTACGCACGACACCACTACCACTATCCACTACATTATCACTACGAACCCGATCGCGACACACTACACTCACCGTGAGTGTAGTGTGTCACATCTTTTTTCGAGAACGGACACTTGTTTATTTTTATTTTTACATAAACGTATCACTGGATGCCATACCTTCTAAATAAATAAAATATCCCGGACAGTTACAGTTTTCTAATGTGTGTAATCATAAAAGTTTAAAATTATATAAATAAACCTTTATTGAAACTCCATATTTATTTTATTTCGGTTTTAGGAATTGTTGGCAACAATACACAGTTTTCGGTTATTGTTATAAAGCCTGGTGACAAAGCCTGATATAGACTGACAAATAGCAAAGTTTTAGCAATAGGGTCTCGCTTCTAGGCTTTGGGTCCATTTAGGTTTTTACCAACGAAAGTTAAGAATATCTCAAGATAAAATTAAAAATATGAAACAAAAAATAAATGGCGGTGTAAATTTTGCCTGGTCAACTAGTATTTTTTCAACATTAAAAAGAAACAAAGTTTACGAACGCAAATAAATAATTCAACCAGCTTTAATGATTCGGGATAATGATCCCGTTTTTCCTGAATGGGCGTGAAGGGTTTCATCTCTTGGGCATACGTTTTTTCTCAGATAACTTCGGACCGCGCTAATGTATACCGTTATTTATTCAACAAACACACCGTTAGTGTTGGGAGTTATCGATACTTTAGCAGATGGTGATATAATTTTTTAAAAATAAAAAAAGACGTGTGGCACTCGGGGACTGCCGCGGTATAGCTGCTATTGCATAGCATCGTCCGATTTCGGAGCAGCTCGTCTCGATTCGTGCGAGTTTCGTAGAGTCGTGTAATACGTCTAACCGCACGCACACTAACACCGTGCCGAAGTCTACCGAACTGAAACGACGTTAGACGATTGTGAGGTTTTTTTCGTTACGGAATTTCTTGGTTCGGTCGCCGCGCTCAAAGCCCGCGATAAAAGCTATGCAATAGCTTAATAATGCCATCTTTAGTCTTGCCCGTGACCGCACAAAAAGAGCTCAAAACGTCGGATCTCTAAATAATATGTTTGGAATTTGTTATTCTATTTTGGGAAACTACGCCGAGTCTTCTCATCGTCAATCCCACAAAACCTAAAGACGAGTCTTTAATCAGTGCGTCCTACCCGTCATGACGTATGGAGCCGAAACGCGGACACTGACGGCATGGCTGGTCCACAAGTTAAAAGTCGCTCAGCGGACTATGGAAAGAGGTATGCTCGATGTTTCTCTGCGGGATCGAATCAGAAATGAGGCGATCCGTCAGAGTACCAAAGTCGACATAGCTCTACGCATGCTAGTAGACGAGCGCTGGAGTGGAGACCGCGTCTCGGCAAACGTAGTGTAGGACTGTCCTACACTACGGGTGTCACCCGTAGGCCAGGTGGCGTGATGATCTGCGCAGGACGGCTGGTAGGAGCTGGATGCGAGTGGCCGAGGAGAGAGAGAAGTGGCGTGCATTTGGGGAGGCCTATGTCCGGCAGTGGACAGGAATGGGCTGATGATGATGATGATGATTGTTATTCTATACGAGAGTATAATCCGTAAAATGTACTATTAACATTTACATTATTTAGTATTTAGTTAGACTTGATATGTAAAATAATCTGATTTACTAAAGTATACCTTTCTTGAGGAGCAATGTGTTACGTACCTTTTTTCAGGGCAGGGGTTTGTAGGAAGCGGTGTCCGGGACTTCTGGCTTGCTGGAGAAAGGGATTCTGGCAAGCTGCTCCTGAGAAGGTGTCTCAAAGGTATACCCAATCAAACTCCTCGTTGCGATTCCTCAGCCTTTAGTGAGGATCAGACATAGTCCATGTCCACTATAGTAGCTAGCTGATGAAATTACTGATCGCACTGTAATCGACCTTTTATTCCGAGGTCTGCCTCGCCGAACTGCCTCGTTGCTCTAATGGTAGCAAGTGCTGCGTAAGGACCGAGAGGTCCCCGGTTCGAGTCCGGGGTCGGGCAAAAATTTGTATGAGTTTTCCTGTAATGAAATTACTCTGCCCGAAGTTAGTAAGTGGGCGGTTGAACGCTCGTGTCTTGGAAAGCATGTTCAGCCGGTGGTCCTGCGCCCGATCTCTCATCAGTCAATCAATCAATCCGACAGGATTGTCGTCTCACCGAATTGTGAGAGTAAGGAAATAGAGAGTGCACTTGTGTTTGCGCGCACATTTGTACACTATAATATGTCCTGCGCACTTGGCTGATCTCAATTGAGATCGGCCGCCATGGCTGAAATCAGTCGGTCGCCTTATTCCGAGGTATCGATTAACCTACACACAACCTTATTTAGTCCCAGCCTGGGAATGCGACTGAATAACGCCTTTGGTCGTGAGATTTTTTTAATATGATCGTTTTTAGCTGTAACAATTTATGTACCCCAAAAAATTTAAGTGGGTAGTCGATTTGACGTTCAATATTTAAAACTTACTCAATATCATGGCCCTTTTTTGATGTAAGATTAAATGGGCTAGGATCCTTTGGTCCAAATATAAATTTGAAATAAAACAAATTTCACGAATTAAACTGGCCTGTAATGTTATTCTAAACAAATGATTTAGAGACCCGACGTTCTGAGCTCTTTACAGTCCTCGTGGTCACGGGCAAGAAGCTCGTTTTATTTAAATGTGTAGTGTTCGCGAAAATAATAGACAATACTACGACAAACGTCATGTTATTAATAATTTGACTTGGTATATCAACTAATTTAAGCAAATAAGTCAGCAATAATATGTGCTTGTCAAAGTAATATTATTCAAAGTTTTTATTGAGAACTAAGTGTTACAGGTCTTTTTAAGCTATTGCATAGCTTTTATCGCGGGCTTTGAGCGCGGCGACCGAACCAAGAAATTCCGTAACGAAAAAAACCTCACAATCGTCTAACGTCGTTTCAGTTCGGTAGACTTCGGCACGGTGTTTGTGTGCGTGCGGTTAGACGTATTGTACGACTCTACGAAACTCGCACGAATCGAGAAATCGGACGATGCTATGCAATAGCTATACCGCGGCAGTCCCCGAGTGCCACACGTCTTTTTTTTTCTTCTTGTATTTTTTATTCTTCTTAGCTTCCACACGATATACGTTTAAAATGGCCGTAATAAAAATATTTTCTTTTCAATATAATTATACTCTATTAACTTAATTATAAAAGAAAATCATTTTCGTAAAGGGCCATAATGAACAACAAAACTTGCTAAATTTAATGCAATATCGTCATAAAACACAAAATATTGAACACACGTGTCACATTAGATAAACAAACTTATCGGACTAAGATGAATCCCTGTATTTCATAAGGGCAACTTAAACAGAACTTGTCTTAGGGAGTTGGGCCAAGTTTTTTCATTAGCTTGGCTTCAAGTTGTTCTGTGAGGCACTCCTTGATTTATACCGATTGGGTTCCAAGTGAATAATGTTACAGGCTGTGTTTGATGTTGTTTTGTTTTATTACTCTATGAATGGTTAAGTTGTGGAGTAGTGAAAGAGAGAGTTCTTTAGAGATAATTCAGCAATCAATAGTTTTAGCTCAATTTGATTAAGGACACATTCATACATACATACATAGAATCCTTTTTCCCAGAGGGATAGGCAGAGATCACTTCCTGTCACGTGCTACGGTCCTGGCACACCACTTTCGCTTCTTCTACATCCATCAACCTCTTCATACATGCTCGTATTGCTCGTGCTTCATGCATATACACTTGCATTTGAAATAGGTTACAGAATAGTATCATACCCTTCACTATTATACCTATTATCATCTTTTTAGCAAGTAAGTAAATATACTTAATATAACTTACACAATGAGTCTTTGTAATCGTATTAGATTATTAGGTAACTACAAAGACTCCTACGTAGCAGTAACTAGAATATGTCTCATATTTTTGTATTCTCTGTAAATATTTAATAAGACCTAAAATCAATTACAATACGTGACTTTAAAGAAGTTTTTAACCTAATTAAAATGGATTACTTATATCGTTCTTTTTTTAATATTTCACAACATCACATACCTACATCGATCTGATCCTTTGGTAAGTAGCTTAAGCACTTGTGTTACGGATATCAGAAACGACAGTATTATATATATTTAAGGTCATTTGTATATCCACAAATGACCTTAAATATATATAAATAACACACTCATACACGGAACAAACACCGATGTTGATCACACTAATATTTGTACCGAGTGGAAATCGAACCCACAACTATTGGAAGCGCCAGTTAGGCTCCACCGAGCCATTCGAAACACCGATTACAAAAATAGAATTGAACTAAATTTCGTATTCAAATAATTATTTTGCACAACGGTTTTAACTTTACATTGTTCCTGAAAATGAATTTCAGATTATTTCCGGAAATTTTCCAACAAAAGTACGTACCTAGTAAATTATCCGGAGTACGCAAATGAGCAAGAACTTTATACGTGCGAAGTGATGTCCACTAATTTGCATGAAATTACTGAACCCCTAGCCAGTTGCGAGCCAAAGTCGATGTAACATCAGTGAGCTACATTTGAATAAAGCAACATTCAGATGAATTGAGAACCTCCTATTTTTTCAAGTCTTTCTTTTTATTTGCGCGAACACTACATAATAGAAATAAAACTAATTTTACAGATTAATTTCGTGTACTTATGATTCTAAATATTTTTATTAGGAGACCCGACGTCTTTCGTCTTTGTTTAGGAAGGAGAGCCATGCGCAAGTCCGGTGAAGATGATGACCCACCCTAAACTAGGGCGATAAGGCCTCAGTCAACCAAGTGCGGGTTGGTCGACTACACAAACTTAGAATTTCTTTGTAGGTGTACATGTTTCCTCGCGATGTTTTCCTTCACCGTTAAAGCGTCGAATAATCGAACATATGAATTTCAAATTTCGAAAACACAGTGGTACTTACGTGGCGGGGTTGAACTGGCGACCTCTAGGAAGCAACGACCTTAACCACTCGGCCATCGACGCTCCACTCAGCCAGAAAATTTAAGTGACCAAAAATATTTCTTTGTTGTAAGTAAATCCACTATCATCAACTACACTGTACCTACTTTAACGGACAAATGGCAGGCTATTTTTACTGCTCCACCGTGTGCAAACGCAAACCCGTGTGATTAAAATACGTCTTTGTCTGATTTGTAGTTATTTTAAAATATTTTCTACAACTAACTAGGTACTCTCTAACTTTGTAGGTTGTCTGACTAGAATTGTTCCTTTCAAACTTTAAGATTTCAAAGTCAGTCTCATTATAATAGGACTGTTTCAAATAACAAATTTTCCAGCCAAATTTCGTTGAAGTAATTTAAGTCATCTTTTTATAGCACTGTCTCTATATAGGTACCTAAAAATAGCTAAAATTAACTGTCTTCACTACAGACAAATATGGAATTAGATGTATAAAGCTTAAGAGCTGAATGACAATTAAAATTAATGTTTCATACATTATCTTCATCGAGTTTTTTCCATTTGGTTTTTCATTTGACTTTAACAACATTTCATTAAAATTTACCGACATTTTTAACGTGATATTATTATACATCCATTCATTGTACTCATATCAGATATTTTTTAATTGGACTAAATTCTGTTGAAACTGAATAAAAATTAAACGAACTGAACGAGATAGTCACTATCGATGTTCGTTTTGGTGGATTAGTGTAAAGGAAAAAATTTGTTACTTCAAATACTGAAAATTATTTTCAGTTTATTGAATTCGTTGAAATACGAATATTATATTTCATAGTGGTCAGCAGTTTTCGAGGGTTATCAGAAGCCATAGATATGCTCCAATGGACGCTTTGTTTAAATAAAATGAACTATATTTTAGTAATACCATAGATAATATGTATTGTAATACTTATTACGAAAAGAATAACCCTAAAAGATGTAAATGCGGACGTAGTCAAAATCAACCATCAATGAGTAAAAAAATAAGGCGTCCGACCTATTTCAGCCATGGCGGCCGATCTCAATTGAGATCAGCCAAGTGCGCAGGACATATTATAGTGCACACGTGCGCGAAACCACTCTCTATTCCTTTACTCTCATAATTCGGTGAGACGGCAATACGACATGACCGATGAGAGATCGGGCGCAGGACAACCGGCTTAACGTGCTTTCCGAGGCACGGGCGTTCAACCTCCAAATTCCTTACTTCGGGCTGAGTAAGTACATTACAGAAAAACTCACACAAATTTTGCCCGACCGGATTTGAACCGAGGACCTCTCGGTCCTAACGCAGCGCTTGCTACCAATAGACCAACGAGGCAGTTAATAACCCGAGAAGAAATCGAGGCATCAATGAGTACCTAATCCCTTTCATAAGCTTTTTTTTTGACTGGCTCGATGGAACAGTGGTTAGTGACCCAGGTTTACTACCTACGGTTCCAAGAGTCGGGTTCGATTCCCACTCGGGACAAATATTTGTGTGACGAACATCGGTGTATGTTCCGTGTCTGGGTGTGTTATTAATATATTTAAGTTTTTTTGTGTATCCACTGTTGATTGTGATATCTGTAACACAAGTGCTTAAGCTACTTACCATGGAAACAGATCAATGTATGTATGTGATGTTGTGAAATATTTTTTTTTTTTTTTTTAAATCTTTAGCAAAAATAATTCATTGCATGTTTCTTAACATACGTTTAAAATCAAATATCTATTAAAATGTTCTGTAGCTCTGACTCTATATAGAAAGAATTTCTAAACATGGTATGTAGTGTTATAAAAATTCCAGCTAGGAAAAATTCCGCTTATCATCCGGCATAGTCATTGGATAAAGGTGAATTGTGATCTTAAAAATATTTTTGGCAACCATACCTATTTCATTAGTAATTAATTTTCAGTAAAACATTTTTCTAATCCTTGTGTTAGCGAAAGTGCTTTTGTTCATCTGTACGTCAATCAAAAAGTCAAAAATCTTGAAATATTGCATCAATTTCGACAAACTCTTAAGTATATTACGTCTATACTGTATGTCTGTCTGTTGCGCTCTCATGCCAAAGCTTCTAAAGTACCTACAAAAAAAACAATTAATCATAGTTTAGTGACATAGGCTACTTTTTTAGTAGTTTAAGTGGTTCGGTGAAACAGTGGTAAGCGACACGAGTGGTGGGTTCGATTCCCACTCGGGACAAATATTAGTGAGATGAACATTGGTGTTTGTTTCGTGTCTGGGTGTGATTATTTATTTAATACTTGCTTTCCGCCCGCGACTTAATCCGCGTAAAGACGTTTAATGGGTAAAACATTACTTCTTTATAGCGCAGTCGGTTAAAAAGTAGCCTATATCCTTTCCTAGGCTCTGGACTATATCTGCACCAAATTTCGTTTAAATCGGTTCAGTACTCTATGCGTGAAAGCGCAGCACAGACAGACAGACAGACTTACTTTCGCATTTATAATATTAGTAAGGATATCCGAAACGAAGCGAGAGCAGGTCACAAGTAAATAAATATAAGAATTTCGCTCATAGTTTCTGCGCTACCAATATTTGGAAGTCAACCTTTAAATAGGAAAGAAAGGGCTTATCATCCAAGGGTTAGAACGATATGTTGGGAGGGCCAAATATCGGTATTATTAGGGCAAAGGGGTTTTGTTGGGTGTCAGGTTTTTATTCTTCAAACTCATTCCCATCTCTCGGGACGGGGTAACACAATATTTACGCTTGATTGAAACAATAAAAATGAACGTTATTAGCTAGGGAGGGATGAGAGTCAACATCCCGCCTGTTTATTCTTCTTTCGCTCTTTATTAGGGGAGAATCTGAGTTTTAGGGTCCTGGCTTTCTAAAGGAAAACGTATAAATAAATAAATAAATATTACACAACATCACATACATTGATCTGATCCCGTGGTAAGTAGCTTTTAGCACTTGTGTTACAGATATCAGAATCAACAGTGGATACACAAATATAAACAACAAACACACCCAGACACGGAACAAACACCGATTTTTTTTTAAGTGTAACTGAATAAATACTTTTCTTTCTTTTCTTTCGATGTTCTTCTGGTAGTAAGTGGCCACGAGATCCACATATGAGATCGACAGGCTCAGTATACCCTAATGAGTCCGTCGTGCTCATCTTGAAAGCTGATGCCGTTTTGCATCTAGCCTGAAGAGCCCGTTATTATAGGAGGGAGGGAAACATGAGCTGTAACGGTATTTCATGCCATAATGGCGCGGGCTAGACAAGAGGAACTGAATCCCTTAGTCTTTGTCTGCCTGTCTGTTAGAGTATTTACTAGGCCCGTGATCACGGAAGACACGCGAAATATAATAAAATAGCTAAGGTAAGTATATGTAAATTGAACATTTCTGTGTACGTAAACAAACGAATTTTGCTTCGCTTCCCTTATGATACCTATTCGTTAAAAAGACCTAGTGATAGACAGACTGCTAGAACTATTTTGTTTTTATACTATGTATGATAGTGTTGAAATAAAATATACACCATACAAGTAGTCCGGAACCTAAAATGCTTGAGTACCATTCGCACTTGACTGCCTTTTATTTTCGTATGAATGAGGGTTAGTAGAAAGTCAGACAAATCACGTTATATTAGTTAAGAGTGTTATCTTGTCAATCGTTCGGTGGTGTTTCTAGAAGAAACATTATCAGAACGATTGACATTAAGGAAGGCAATAAGGGGAGATTTATTTAATACTAGTGACCCGCCCTTGCTTCGCTTTCGTTGAATTTTACATAAAAACCTTCCTCTTCAATCCCTTTACCTATTAAAAAAACCGCATCAAAATCCGTAACGTATTTTTAAAGATTTAAGCATACATGGGGATATAGGGACGGATAATACGACTCTTTTTTATTTTATGTGGTGATAGTCATAGATGCTAGCACAAACAGTATTATTATAGGGGCCATCCGCTTCCCCGCAAGTCCGGTGATGATGACGAGGCTACTCTAAGCCATCATCGTATGTCAGTTAGGAAAAAAAACAGTATTATTAATTTTTGCAAACCGTAGTTAGATCTATAAACATTAGTATGTATGTTCTAATAATTGTAATGTATATATGTTGTAATGTATATGTTACCGGAAATGTATGTAATCCGTCATTGTATACAATTCCTAGGAAATGTATGTAATTCCAAAAATCGCACGGAAATGTGTGAAATAAATTACACATTACACATTTCCTAGGAAATTTATACATTTCCTAAGTAGCAGTCGGAAATGTAAAAAAATTAAGATATTAGTGAGTACGCGACAGCGGGGCGAGGGGAAGGTATTGCTTCGCCTGATCGGGGGTCGCGAACATCCTTTTAAATTGCCTCTACTTATTTTTTTTACTTATTGGTGTAGTTTGGACTCAAACCGATGATGAACTCTATGGGATTGGTACCAAGAACGGTATCTTAAAACAATTATATCCTCGATTTCAGAATAATGAGTGTCCAAAGTTCTTCTTGATGCAAACGATGTACCGAGTACCGAGATTGCACTATTGTTAGTTGCCAACTTGCAATACACTGGAACCGGCCAGGGATTTAAGAAGTGCCTTTGCAATACAAGCTGTGCTACAGCATGATATCTGTGTTTAACAAAAGACTCTTAATCACGCTTCTATTGGTGCACGTAAAAGTCAAAAATAAATAAAGGGTCGTTGAAGTTGTCTCTATTTCTGAGCTGAGGTGTAAATTTTGTGCTTCTAATTATTATATTTCATTGCAAAAGCGTGGGGCGCTGGAACAGGCAGGACTTTTAGTATTCCTTGCTGAGAAATCAAGCTATGCGATGTTTTAGGAAGCAGGTTACAGAGATCGGTGCTTTAACTAGAGTTGCAGCACGACTAGTAGGAGGTTCTACATTAAGCAATCTGTTCAAAATACCAGTTAACAGTGGCAAAATGTAGAGTTCTTATAATTGTGTATTTGTTTACAAGAAAGTATTTCCTGCTTTTACAATAAAAAATATAATTAAAAGCACATAGTTTACACCCCATCCCAGAATAGAGACAACTTGAACGACTCGTAATTTTCACCAATAATATAGTGTTTAATAGTGTTTTTTAAACTTAATTTATTTTACACTTTATAGTATTTGCTCACAGTATTAAAATACCATTCCAACCAAATAAGGCTATGATACGATCATCCATCATAAAGTTCCAGTTCATATATTTCGGCTCCATTATCAGATCAGCTCGACAGTACCATATTATTGTATTGTCATCAAAATCACATACTCATAAGCATGCATACATTGCATTCATACGTAACGTCGATGGCCGAGTGGTTAAGGTCGTTGCTTGCCATGCGAGAGGTCGCCAGTTCGAACCCCGCCAGGTACCAATGTGTTTTTCAAATTTGAATTTCATATGTACCATCATTCGAAGCTTTAACGGTGAAGGAAAACATCGTGAGGAATGAGAAATTTTTCTACGGTGTGTGAAGCCATGTCAGAGGTCTACAGGCGGCTTAAAAACTTTGACACCAGGTTGTTCATCAACCACACGATACGAAGAAGAGAAAATCACATACGACTGTAAATTTTCATAACACTCCGATCTTAAGAAGATGTTTAAATTTATTTTCTTACATACCATAAATCCCGCTTTCATAAGGTTGACCTGTATGTATTACAGGTCAACCTTATGAAAGCGGGATTTTTTTTTATTAATAACGTGTTTTACTAAAGAAAGCATTTACTTTACACATTTCCTATCACGATATAGGAATTTTATACAATTCCGAGGAAATGTACACATTTCCTAGGATATTTTTCAAACAATATTTTATACATTTCCTAAATCGGTTAGGAATTGTACACATTTCCTAGGAATTGTATACAATTCCTTGCTTTCATACATTTCCGGTAACATATATATGTAAGTAGTTTGTATTTCAGTTGAATGTGGTTTAAGCCTAATATCAAAAGGTTTGGTTGTCATCATAACTTTATTTAGAAGATATTTTATTACATACATACATACATACAATCACGCCTTTTTCCCTGAGGGGTAGGCAGAGATCACTTTCAGCGATCCACTTTTCACCTCTGTGGGAAACGTGACGTGACGGATTGTGAACCACGTCGCCGCCATTCTGCCTTGTGCATTGTTTTAACAAGGTCATTGCGTTCCCAAGAGAAGCAAGGATATTTGACGGGGGAAGGAAAAGGGGAGGAAGGATACTATCGCCTCGGATGATTTGGACTGAGTCGATAGTAGCTCGAGGAGCCGGGGTCGCTTACCCGTATACCGTTCACCAACCATCGGACAGATAGTTGTGACTGGTATCCCCTGACTTACTGACGATATTTTATTTGAATAACGATAATACATTCTATACTTAGGCAGCTAAAAATAAGGTTGTAAGAAAACGTGATTATAATAGCAAAACTTCGCAAGACTGCTTTCAAATTATATTTATAATTTTTGATAATATTATCTGTCTAAAAAGGTCGCATATTTCATCTGCAATAGACGCCTATTAAAAGAAAAAGTCGTTGGGACCATCTGGCCGCCATAGTTAAATATATTTATCACTGGATATCACATAGAAACCAATTTATGAAGGTCTGCGGAAAATCTCTCTTGAGCTAGATTAAACAAGGTTGTAGGTGTCGATAATTGTAAACTATGAAAATAATATTAGTATCACAATATGAAGCATTTGAAATAAAACTGTTTTATGGATTAAACTAGCGTATATTATTGTTCTTAATATATTATTTACAGTTTTTCTGTAAAGAAATTACTCAGCCCAGAGTTAGGAAGTTGGCTGTGGCACGCCGGTGCTACGGAAAGCCCGTTAAGCCGGTGGTCCTGTGCCCGAGCTCTCATCGGTTGGATTGCCGCCTTATTATTAGTAAGGGTTTTCATACAATAAACAATGTGAGTTGAAAAAATGCCTAGTTAAAAAAACAATTGTGGCCAATATTATTCAACACCGACAGTGTTATTAAAAAGGAAACATACAAATCAATGATTACACATCGCCCGGAACTCCGATGGGCATAATTCGCAAACACCACAAAAGATGGTAAAGTAGGGCTGATTGCATTTATTACGGGGCTGCGTGAAACGGTTTATTCGCCACAAAAGCATTGTTACAGCCAATACAATTGGCTTATTACTGTATTTCCTGATAACGAGCGCTGATGGAAACAAGATAGTTGAACGCACTATCGATTCTGCATAAATGAACAGATGTGAGAGATAATGCTGTTGCAAAAATATACATAGGTAATACATCTATACTAATATTATATTAAGCTGAAGAGATTATTATTTTGTTTGGTTGAACGCGCTAATCTTAGGAACTACTTTTTGTATAAGATAGATTTGAAAATATCTTTTTGAATTAAAAGGTTCAAAACCTATGGTTCCAAGAGTCGTGGGTTCGATTCCTACTCGGGACAAATATTTGTGTGGGAACATCGGTGTTTGTTCCGTTTCTGGTTGTATTATTAAATATATTTAAGTTTATTTGTGTATCCACTGTTGATCCTGATTTTCGTAACATAAGTGCTTAAGCTACTTACCACGAGATCAGATTAATGTATGTGATGTTGTGTAATATTTATTTATTTATTTAATTAGATAGACCATTTAAAGCATCACGTTGCAAATAACAGGAGCGTATAAACGTAAGGAAATGTGTAAAAACCTGGGAAAACGCGGACGAAGTCGCTGGCTATTAGTAATAATGTGTGTCACACACACTCAAACAGACACGCGTTGTACGACAGATAAACGTTTTAGTTTTTTACGCCTAAACTACTAAACCAAATTGAAATATGATAATTTGGTATGTAAGTAGTTCAAGCCGTGGGCGACTTTATTACAACATTCTAAGTAGTCAAGATTATCTTAAGAGCATAAGTTCAATATTGTGTTGGCAGACAAGGTATTAAATTTCATTTAGTGTGGTCTAAATATCTCTTAAAAACCAGTTTTCATTAAAATTTTGCCGAGAAACATACTCGATTATTTTAACGATACTATATATAAAACTGTCTCAATTCTACTTATCGATAATAATTAAACGACTCTACGGCTCACGGATATCAAACCACACCGGTCACAGAATCCAAAGATGTTGTCGACTCGTCGAATAATGGACGAACTTGGCAGAAGTTGCATCATCAATTATTGATGGAGGTTCCACGTCGCCTTAGTTATAATGGGCCTTAGAGTGATCGTCCGATTTTTCTTCCACCAAGAAATATGAGAGGGGAAGTGGGTCGAGGCAAGTAGAAACTTTTTTCCACCAACCTGCTTGAATTTTTGTCCAATAATTCTTGTTTAAAGATGTTCGTGGCACCTTCGGTGGGCTATCGGGTTTTTCCATTGATATTAAGGCTATTTTCGATGTAATAGCTATCTGTTATAATATGTACGTAGTTGAAAGAGAAGTTACATTGATATTGAGGCTATTTTCGATGTAATAGCCATCCTTACTAAAATTATAAATACAAAAGTAACTCTGTCTGTCTGCCTGTCTATTACGCTTTCACGCATAGAGTACTGGACCGATTTAACTGAAATTTGGTACAGACATAGTCCAGAGCCTAGGAATGGGTATAAACTAAGCTAAGCTTTTTAACCGACTGCGCTGTAAGGAAGTAATGTTTTACCCGTGAAACGTCTCTACGCGGACGAAGTCGCGGGCGGAAAGCTAGTCTGTTATATATACCTAAGTAGTTGAATACAAATTAATTGACAAGCAAGGTTTATGATGAATCTGACCTTAATCTGACCTTGATTTAAACCGTTTATGTAGATATAAAATAACTTTGCAAAACAAAGATAGAATGAAAATACCTACTTACATAGTTTTCCCGTACTCGGTGTTAAAAAAACAGGAGCATTTCAATTAATTGTTTGTAGGTAATAAAACGTTTTATCATTTGCAAATAATTTTTAGAGTAATTGTTACATTATTATGAGGGTTCCGTACTCTAAGACCGCCAACCGCCACCGTACTTTAAGTGCCAACAATCTGTGTCTCTTAATATTATTATCTTCTTTGTCTGTCTGTCACAGGGATCAAACTAATAAACCGCAATAGAAAAACCATTGACGTCTTTACATTATTATTTCTGTTATTAAAATTAATATCTACTAAAAGTTGAAAAAATATTCAAGAGGAAATAACATACAACAACAAGACTTAAAAAAAATTAAACTGTCATAGTTACACACATTTGAAAACTGTAACTGTCCGGGAGCCAAACGCCATGATCACCCGGGATCATGGCGCTTGCAACAGTGCCGAAATATCGGGAGCTCATTAAAACAAAACAACATGGTAAATATTCCGGACAGTTACAGTTTTCTAAAACTTAAAAAAGGTTATGGCACGGATCCTTTTGTGGGCGAGTCCGACTCGCACTTGGCAGCTTTTTTACGTTTGGTTTTAAACGTCAATTGCAGGAAAATTGTTATCTGCGTTAGACATGTTTGAAATAGATTTTAGCTTGAGGCTATTGGGTTGTAAATACGTTTTTATTTTTATTATCAACTCAAATAAATGGCCCTTTTTACTATACAGTAAACTATATGCTCAATTCTGGGAAAGAAGTTAGGTAGCAAATCAAACTCAAAAATACTTTATTTATTGTATAGGCATTTGACATGAACTTATAATTCTTCAATACTAAGTAATAGTAAAACTCTACCGTCGGTTCAGAATGCAAACTCTATCTAGAAGACTCCGACAAGAAACTATTTTCTTTGAATATTATAATGCAATTGTATGTTCGTCTGTATTTAATTTTACGCTTTAACTGACCAACAACTGGTTTCATACACGACCTCACTGAGGGGATATCGTTCTTTTCTTTTGACGCGGTGAAATGTTTGACGTACCGTCACCGGAAGAGAGTTCACTCCCGGTGGTGTGTCGGACTCCCCGGTGACTGGCGCCAAGATGGTAATTGCCAGCCGCTGCTCCTGGGCGGAGTGCGATACCCAGGGGGTATACCGACTAAAACACCGCGATGTACCTCATCGCCTTAGCGGCATAATGGTTCCTGTCATTGCCTAACTACCACGACGCCACCGTCGAACAGGCCCAAAGAATAGAATAGAATGGAATACTCTAGAGCTCTCCTCTAGTAAAGTGTGGCAGCAACCCGGTACATGAGGTCGCTCCCGTCCCTCAGTTTTGGTTGTTAATCAACCACGCAGGCCAAGTGCGGGATGATCATCATCATCATCATCTCCGCGTTTTCCCGGTTGCATCCTTGCGGAGCCCGGGGTCCGCTTTCCTACTTCTATCTCTCCACTTCGCACGGTCTCCGGCATCCTTCACGGAGAGTTTGTTGGCACGCATATCATCCACTACGACGTCAAGCCAGGCCTTCTTGGGCCTTCCCCTTCTGCCGGGACCTGGCGACATAGCTAGACACTTGTTCCTTACGTAGTTTGCCGGTTTCCGTAAAACATGACCGTACCAACGTAAGCGATCGACTACACAAATTTAGAATTTCTTCGTAGGTGATTCTTCGCCCTAGCTTAGGGTAGGCTTGTACCCCAGCAGTGGGGACGTATATGGGCTGTTGATGATGATGGTACTACTTTAAAACTATCATGCTCAAACTATTGCACCAATTTAAATAAAATTTTACTAGGAATGTTCTCTTGAAATAAATATAGAATCCCCTCAGCTTCAGCAAAAAGGTTTTCTACTAGTTACTTACTTTCTTCGTTTTAAATTTTAATTGTCTTAACAAATAATCGCGAAGACAAGATAACAAGCCAAGGGCCATGGGAAATAAAGAATTTTATTGCAAAACACAAGGCGTATTCGTTTACTCAGTAACTTTGTATAACGAAGCTCTGGATTCCCTGAATTACACGTTTTAAGTATGCCGACTCCGCGACTATTTACTTACAAAGAAAATGATGGCTATTAAAAGTTCAAGGATTCCGCTAGAATGTTATTACAAAGATGTTTTTTGAAACATTTTCGGCTACTATTACATTTAGGAGGTATCTTTGTAGAGTAGGTTATATTTTTATGGTTATTCCCACTACAAATAGTAGCATGGTATTGTTTGGAACATGATATGCAACTATTTTACAGTTAGTTTTAACTAAAGTGTAAACTGAGATTTTCACCTAAATATAAACTAAGCTGAGCTTGTAATGTGGTGGTGAGAGTCTGATATACGTACATAGATAATAATAATTATCCTTAAATACATACCTAAATCACCCAGACACGGAACAAATACAATTTTTCTTCACACAAATATTGTCCCGATTGGGAATCGAAAATTGTCATAAATAAATGAAGTTTGCTACTTATCACAGAAAGTGACCCGAAGTCGCGTCTTAAAGAAATTGAGGTAAAAATACTTTTAAAAAATTATGTAATAAAGAAAAGTTTTTCAAGAGAACCATGTTTAGCGCTTCGAAAACTATCAAAATACTTTGCTTTGGTTCCATCAAAACCCATGTGGTTTATGTAATTAATTGATATTTAACTTAAATTTATATTTAACTTAACAAGTTGCGACACAATTTCAGACAAAGGCACTATCTACAGACAGCAATGTTAAAAATTATGTATTTTGTTTTTTATAATTCCAACAGGATTTTTCACAATTATTTTTAAACCTTTTTCAATTGATTTTCTTGTCTTCCCATACCAAAAGGAATAAACGAAATTTAATATTATATCAAGCTTGTTGACTAAGAACATCTTTTCGAAGTCACAAGGAAAAAATGTAAAAGAAACTCGTCACAAAACTTCGTTCTAATTCAATCCAAACGAATACAAGTTCGAAGCGACTTCCTCCTTCGAGATCTGTACAGGACTTAGATTATGTAAAACCTGGAGAGACTGTACCGAAAGGATTGTCTGCTTTATTAGGGTTTCGTACCTGAAAAAAGAAAACGGGACCTAATTACTAAGCCGTCCATCTGTCTGTCCGTCTGTCAGCTGTATATCATAAACCGTGGAAGCTGAATTTTCTCATATGAAGTACATATTTCCGCTACAAAAAGTTTAAAAAGTAAAAAAAAAAATATATTAATATAGGTCCCCTAGGTATACAATAAACGTTTTTTTTTCGTATTTTTTGTTCAATATTAGTACGGTAACAGGACCATAGGTAGTTCATTCATGTCATAGCAACCAGTATGAATTTTTTTACTAACTCAAAAGTATTCATTGTTATTTTAGGGTTTTGTACCTAAAAGGTACCGTAACGTAACCTTTGGGTCCTTATTACTAAGACCTCACTAACAGTCCGTCTGTCATCATGCTGTAAGACAAGAACTTTAATAGCAATTATCTAGTTGAAATACTACGAAACAAAAATAATACGATTGTAATAAGGGGACTCCTATACGAAAAACCTGCTTCCTTACAAAGTTAAGTACTCAATTGTTGTCCCGGATAGCCCTAATACGAACAACTTACTCGGGAACCGTAATATTGTATGCGATATTTGTAAAGTCTATCCAAGGGCGTAATACTCTAAGGAACAAACCTATCGGCAATTTGAAACATTTCAGTTAGCAAAATTAAATCACGTTAAAAGAAATTCCTTTGGGCCGAGTTAATCCAGTCCCCAAGGTCGGCAAAGTTTAATCGATTCAGGTACAATTTGAGAAGTCAGAAGTCGAGTCAAACTTACCAGTCAATTTGGTTGAGTGAGTTTTTACCGATCGTCCTGTCATAATAAAGGGGAATCCATTGGGATCACTCTCTACATTGGACAAATGTCTTATGTTAAAGGCCTACCTACGACTTAATATAAGTACAATGATACTAAGACTAATTGCCTGCCTCATTGGTCTATTGGTAGCAAGCGCTGCGTAAGGGTCCCTGTCGAGTCCGGTTCGGGGTCGTTCAAAATTTGTGTGAGTTTTTTTTGTACAAAAATCACTTAGTTCGGAGTTAGGATGCTGGCAGTTGAATGTCCGTGCCTCAGAAAGCACGTTCATGTCGGATTGCCGACTCGCGTTCTATTACACTAAGTATTAGTCTTTACGGGTCTACACGCGTTATTAGGAGTAGCAAATTACATAGCTACTGACTGCCTGACGTTTCGACTGGGTTGCACCAATCATGGTCGCGAGTGAACTCTTGCAATAAAATACAATAAAATGTATAAACTTAAATATACAAATACTACACACAGTCACCAAACGCTATGTTCATCAAACAAATGTTTGTCCCGACTGGGAATCGAACCACTACGACTCTTGACGCATGAGACATGGCACTATCCAATGCGCCCAGCCAGCCAAATGATGTACCAAAGTAAGTACAGTCTTTTATTTGCGCGAACACTACACATCTTATACACCGTGAAATTTTAGTGGTTGTTTTCCCGCAGTAAAATGATTCTATCTTAGTAGTACAAAAGATGTGTGCAGTTCTTTTTTGGTAAAATCAATAAATGCCGAAAGGTTTAACCGTAACTCGAAAGCACGTTCGAGCCGCTTTATGACTTAGGGTGTAGAGCTTCTTTAGCTTTAAGCATCAATTTCATGCGGCAAGCAGTACCTGAATACGTCACATCTTCAAAAACAACGATAGCTTCTCTCGTTTTCGAGTTGGAAAATTATTATTCTGAAAAATCGTAAAAAATTTTTTTTTTTCGATGAATAATTTGCATGATTCGATAGTATTACTAAAGGCAAATCGTTCTGCCACGGGAAAACAACCACTAAAATTTCACGGTGTATAATAAAAATGAATTTCAAGTTTTAGTCAAACTAACGAACGGCATCGTTAGTCTGACTAAAACTCGAGGACGCCTGAACCGATTTAGCTAATTTTGGTTTTAAAATGTTCGTTGTAGTCCAGGGATGGTTTAAATTGTAAAAAAATATAGAACACATAGGTACTTATAGGCGTTATGAAATTCGCCGGGACCACTAGTTTAAAATAAAACTAATATTAAGGATTAAACTCGCGTGTATTGTTATTCTTTCGTCTTGCTCTTGGTCACGAGCAAGACTCTTGCTTGTTTCCAAGAGCGCTGTAAAGAGCTCAAAACGTCGGGTCTCTAAAAAAATGTTTAGAATAAAAATTAGTTTTATTTCAAACTAGCTGACCCGACAGACTTCGTATTGTCAAAAAAATTCGAAAAATAAAAGGGCTGTTTTTAGGGTTTTCCCGGCAATAATTCGATTTTTTCTCGCCGTAAGAACCATCTTTGGACTTCAAAAAACATTTAGAAAAAAGAATTGGCCAAATAAGTTTAGGCGTTGTTGAGTTATGCGCTTACTAACACATTTTGCGATTCTTTTTTATATTATAGACTAGCTGTGCCCGCGACTTCGTTCGCGTGGAATACAGGATTTTACATATAAAAGTTTTTCCTGCTAACTCCCGTTTCCGTAAGAATTTCGGGAATTCCTTTCTTAGTGCACCTCTACGGTACCTAAGCGACGTTATTTCCAATTTCAAGTGCCTACGTTTAGCCGTTTAGGCTGTGGGTTGATATGTCAGTCAGTTAGTCAGTCTGTCAGTCAAACAGTCAGCCAATCAGTCAGTCAGTTTCTCCTTTAACATATTTAGATTTTAGCCCTACTACTGGATTTTACGAACAAAAGTTTTTTCCAATATGTAACTCCCGTTCCTGTAGGAATTTTGCAATATCGCGTTGCAAGTTAGCTTTACGTTTATGGGTACCTTCATGCCAAATTTCAATCATCTATTTAAAGCGGTTTACTTTTTTTCATACAAAAGTTTTTCCCGCATACTCCCGTTTCCGTAGGAATTTAGCAATATTCTGTTGCAACTTAGCTTTAAATTTACCTGCATGCCAAATTTCAAGCGTCTTACTTAAGCGGTTAAGATTTTTTATACAAAATGATTTTCACGCCAATTCCCGTTCCCGAAGGAATTTTTGGAATTCCTTTCTTGGTGCAGCTTTACGGCACCTAAGCTACTTCCCTTCCAAATTTCATGAAATACAAAAGTGTTTTCCCAGTTACTCCGGTTCCCATGGGAATTTTTCAATTTCGCGTTGCAAGTAAGCTTAACGTTCATTAGGGTACATTCATGCCGAATTTCAAGCGTCTAACTTAAGCGGTTTATAATTTTCATACAAAAAGATTTTCTCGTTAATTCCCGTTACCGAAGGAATTTTGGGAATTTCGTTCATAGTGCACCATTACGTTACCTAAGCCACGTCCCTTCCAAATTTCATTACATACTTAAGTTTTTTCCCAGTTACTCTCATCTTTTCGTTTATTAAGGTGCCGAGCATGCCAAATTTCAATCATATATCTTACGCGGCTTAAATTTATTCATACAAATTTTTTCCCCGCGAACTCCTGTTCCCGTGGGAATTTCACAAAATCCTGTTATAACTAAGCTTAAAGTTTACTAATGTACCTGCTAGCTCAAGTGGTTTAGATTTTTCATACAAAAGGATTTTCCCGATTATTTCCGTTCCTGTGAGAATTTCGGGAATTCCTTTCTTAGTGCATTTCCTCTACGGTACCTAAGCTATGTTCCTTCCAAATTTCAAGTGCCTACGTTTAGCCGTTTAGGCTGTGCGTCGATATGTCAGTCAGTCAGTCAGTCATTCAGTCAGTCAGTCAGTCAGTTTCCCCTTTTATATATTTAGATTCCAATTATGAAGTCTTTTTAGACAAATGTAAATTTAACACTACCAGGGAAGTACGGTACTTCAAGTACCCCTTAGAAATCGATACTCAGCGGCAACGATTCTCGATTTGTAACTAATTTTAATCGAATTAACTTTCAAAAACTAAGGTTAATAGAAATTGTCGAAAGAACAATTTAAGACATGCAAAACTTCCAATCTTGTTTTTTGTCGAAAAAAAAATACACGATTACATGTTTAGTATAATAATTATATAGATATAGAATGAAGTGAATAATGATAGTCAAGTTTTCAAAAATTTGCACTGAGTTTAAAGGACCATAACAGTTATACTCTCGTGTAAAAAACTCGTCAATGAAGCTGCCCCATTGCCCCAAGATTCATTTTCATTCGCGAATGATCGATTTAACTAACTAAATACTTGAGGCACGTCGCTATGTTTAAAAGTAAAAAATAAACCATAGTACGTAACTGCATTCGCGCAAAAAATATTATTATATTTTGAAGTTCAGATTTAGAAACAATAGTTAGATCAAAATCAATAAGTCAATTTTGCTTGTGAATTAATTGCAGAGTGTTTTTGTATAATTGTATATTTTTCAAATACGATTTACTACCAAACACAAAAAAAAGATATTACATTGCATTTAAATGAAACGTGCAGAGTTACGTTCTTCAAAATGTCAAAAAAGACTTCATAATTGGAATAATGTTTAACATAATGGTTGACGTTTCATGTCAAGTCCCACGGGAACTCTTTCAAACGGGATAAAAAGTATCTTATACCCCAAGAGCTGACAGGCATTTTTGAGTACATCCTTGAGGCACATTGAAAATATTATTGTTGATTAGTTGCGAATGTGTGGATGATGAAATGGCCGACCTGGCTGGGAGGTTGCGGGGCGTTAATGAGCTATGAATTTTTTAATTCGCAATTTTTCTCATGCAGAAAATGTTCTTGAGGCACTTTGAATCTTACAGCATTTTAAAGTCTGATGTTTAATTAAACGATATATCATAATGCCAGGCGATTTGGTTGGGATTTAAATGGTGACAGGCGATTTAAAGTTATATTTTTTTTGCGCAAAAAATGTACTTGAGGCAAGCTGGGATCTATACACAATAATTGTTGTGTTGATAAGATGCCATATATCAAATGACAGGCCGTTCTGGCGGTTATTTAATCTTGCCAGGTGATATCATTTTATTATTATTTATTATAAAAAAATAATTTTTAAAAAGAAAATATATAAAACGCGGTACATGTGCCTATAAAATTTGAGGGTTGCCCTCGATTTCTCCTGGATCCCATCATCAGATCCTAGACTGGTCACCCTATTAGTTCAGCTCACCTATAATGCTACTGATATTATAACTAGTAGTCTTAATATGTATACAGTATTGAAAGAATTATCCTTTTACTCCTAAGTATTAAGGAGTTGACCTTCCATCATCAGCTCAGCATCATAAGATTATGATTTCCAGAAGCAAATGCCAATATAACTTCAGATAATATGCAAAACGCGGTACATGTCCCTATAAAATTTGCGGGTTGCCCTCGATTTCTCCTGGATCCCATCATCAGATCCTAGACTGGTCACCCTATTAGTTCAGCTCACCTATAATGCTACTGATATTATAACTAGTAGTCTTAATATGTATACAGTATTGAAAGAATTATCCTTTTACTCCTAAGTATTAAGGAGTTGACCTTCCATCATCAGCTCAGCATCATAAGATTATGATTTCCAGAAGCAAATGCCAATATAACTTCAGAAGTATATCAAAAATTTTTTGTAAAAATTTATTTTTTTATAATAAATAATAATAAAATGATATCACCTGGCAAGATTAAATAACCGCCAGAACGGCCTGTCATTTGATATATGGCATCTTATCAACACAACAATTATTGTGTATAGATCCCAGCTTGCCTCAAGTACATTTTTTGCGCAAAAAAAAATATAACTTTAAATCGCCTGTCACCATTTAAATCCCAACCAAATCGCCTGGCATTATGATATATCGTTTAATTAAACATCAGACTTTAAAATGCTGTAAGATTCAAAGTGCCTCAAGAACATTTTCTGCATGAGAAAAATTGCGAATTAAAAAATTCATAGCTCATTAACGCCCCGCAACCTCCCAGCCAGGTCGGCCATTTCATTATCCACACATTCGCAACTAATCAACAATAATATTTTCAATGTGCCTCAAGGATGTACTCAAAAATGCCTGTCAGCTCTCCGGCTATTATGTCCGTTTCTTGGCTCTAAGCTACCTCCCTACCAATTTTCAGCCATATCTGTTCTGCCGATCTCGAGTTATAAGTGGTGTAACTAACACGACTTTCTTTTATATTTATAGATTAAAACACTTATTGTGACATAACTATAATAGTTAGATATATGCTGTCGAGACATTTTTTGTAGATATTAATGTGTTCTACAAAATTTTTGTACATTGTATATTTCTAAAATGAATACTTTTCGCAGCGCATGCGATATAAGGATTTTTTTTACGTCTTGTGTGACATATTTGTGTTTTCCGTACGGATCCCTACTTTTTTTGAAAATCTTATATAGCCTATAACCTTCCTCAATAAATGGATTGTCAAACACTGAAAGAATTTTTTAAATCGGACCAGCGGTTCCTGAGATTAGCGCGTTCAAACAAACAAACAAACAAACAAACTCTTCAGCTTTATAATATTAGTATAGATATGTTCCAAAATTGTTAGACGCAAGAAATGTCTTCTAACCTGCAAAAATTCACTTCGACACTTCGAACCAGGATTGTGAAGAACATCTCAATCCTTTGGACCCTCTTTGGGGGTAATCCGAATCAATCACGGGACCTTTTGCCAAATGACGCAGTTTTCCAAGAGACCGCGTCCCATTTTTCAAACCTTCGTTCCAGGCACTGACATGACGTAGTGACTTACTCTGTGTATGTGATTTGCGTAAACATCCGCTGAACTAGCGATAGTTGTGCATTTGGAGTGGTTTAGGGGTCTGTGATGTATGATTAGGTTGTAGTTTGTGTACAAAAAGTGAGCACTGGTAATAAATATTACAAGTGCTATAAAAGTGTCGATGAGCCAGTGGTTAAGGTCGTTACTTGCCGTGCAAGAGGTCGCCAGTTCAAACCCCACCATATGTACGATTATTCGACGCTTAATCGGTGAAGGAAAACATCGCGAGGAAACATGCACCCCTTCGAAGAATTTCTTAGGTCGTGTAGTCAACCAACCCGTATTTGGCCTTTATAGTTGACTAAGGTCTTATCCACCAAGTTTAGGGTAGGCCCGTGCTTCAGCAGTGGGGGCGTATTGGGCTGATGATGATGAAATAAATATGAAATATTACACAACATCACATACATTGATCTGACTCCATGCTACGTTACATGCTACGTTAGAGTAATCCCTAATTTAGGGTAGGCTAGTGCTCCTTCATCGGAGATATATAGAGGCCGATGATAACATGCTATTTGTCCCAAGTAGGAATCGAACCCACGATTCTTGGCGCTATTTTACTAAATCAAGAACCATCTGTGCATTCCTACGTACCTACTTCAGTACTTATCATGGGATAAGATTGAGATTAAGATTTATCGAATATCAAACGTCACTATGTTGCCTACTTTGGGTTAAAGGTCAGTGACCAAAGTAAATCCAAGAAACTACACTCAGCTCCTTATACGGTTACAATATGAATATTTCTTAAAGCAAAAGTAAGATGAAACGAAAGGCCGGCTCTAACAAAGCCAGCATATTTCACTCTTTCCCTCGGGACTACGGGGGTCAAAGGACCAACGCGGAAACTCTTCGTAAATATTTACCTCTGCCCAAATGTGCCTTTTAAGGGACCCGAAACCGTCTATATCATTTAAATAGTTTCAAACCTATTTAGTAACAAGGGGACTATAGGTAGTTGGTTCAAAAGTTGTTGGCAATATTTTAATTGTTCAATATGATTTTGTTTGGTTTGAGTTTTGTGTTACTCAAATAGAAAACGTTTTTTTAAGCTATTGCATAGCTTTTATCGCGGGCTTTGAGCGCGGCGACCGAACCAAGAAATTCCGTAACGAAAAAAACCTCACAATCGTCTAACGTCGTTTCAGTTAATAATAATAATAATAATAATAATAATAATAAAAGATATTTATTGACCACAAAACAACAAAGAAAACAAAAAAAAAAATCAACATGGAACACAACATTTATAAGTGGTCAACTAGGTCCCAGCCTCAGCATATGCCACAACGACATGAAGCCACTGTGGCGCTGGTATTCTGGCTGGAGCCTATTTGAGTGACGTTTTAGGAAAACAATACAAAAAATACATATTTACCTATAACAAACAACACAAACAAGAACAGACAGAAGGAAAAAAATCAAAAATAAAATAATAAAAAATACAGACGGATAAAAAGAAAAAGTCAAACAAGAAAGGATGTGAAAAACAACAAAAACAAAAACAAGGAACACAAACTTCGTTTCCGAACGTGCCACGCCCGCCTGCCACGTATAGCAGAGTGACGTGTCACGCCGCACACTTTTAGCCAAATAATAATGTGTTGTAAATAATATTATAATGTTAGCGATTATAAGACATTTTAGTGACTATAAAAGAGTTTTAATAAAAGAAGAAATAAGTACATATATACATGTATATAAACATATAGTGGAAGCAAGACAGCCAAAATGAAAATCGAGTCCGATATGTCAATGCCTCCGACGAGTGTCGTGATGGAACCCACGGGAACTTCATTCAACCACCAGTATTGCGGCAGATGTGCTAGGACAAGGCTCCCAACGAGTTTAGTGAATAACCCGGAGGTAAGCATCCATACTTCTGTTCCGCGAGCAAGAATATTTTGAGGTGACGCTTAAAAGAAAATAACGTTTCCAGGTCACGCACTGGCGGTGGGAGACTGTTCCAGCACTTCGTAGCCGCGAACCTCGGTAGACTTCGGTTAGACGTATTGTACGACTCTACGAAACTCGCACGAATCAAGACGAGCTGCTCCGAAATCTAACGATGCTATGCAATAGCTATGAACCGCGGCAGTCCCCGAGTGCCACACGTCTTTTTTTCTATTTTAATGGTACGGAACCCTTCGTTTGCAATTCGGACACTTACTTGGATGGTTTTATATTTTTAATTTTATTTTTAACACGTTTTATAATGCGTCAAAATACGCAAAAGTACTTAATATTGCAAAATGTATAAAAGCTTCTTAAAAGCATCTCATGTAAGAAAAAAGTTTTCGCTGTTAAGAAATCTTGATATTTTAAATCCCTGTAAAATGAATCAACGCAATACGCTGAAACGTTACTTAATGTTTTAAGTAATTTTAAATTTATTCCGAAGCAGTTTTTACTCCAAACAAACTCTACTAACTTAAATTATCAAATTACTATTACTGGCTCGGTGGAACAGTGGTTAGTGGCCTAGAATTATAAGATTCTAAGAGTTATGGGTTCGATTCCCACCCGGGACAAATATTTGTGCGACGAACATCGGTGTTGATTCCGGGTCTCATTTAATAAAGGTATTTAGGTATATTTCCGTAACCATTGTGATGTTGTGAAATACACCGTGAAATTTTAGTGGCTGTTTTCCCGCAGTAAAGTCTTTCTATCTTAGTAGTAATACAGATTTGTGCGGTTTTTTTTATTGAAATCATAAATATATCATATTATAATCTAAAGGCAAATCGTTCGGCTACGGAAAAACAACCACTAAATTTTCACGGTGTATTCCTTAATTTTATTCGTGTTAGAGGCCAATACAAACTAAACAACAGGTCGATGACATACCTATCTATATATGTATTAACAACCCTAGATTTTGGTAACCGCAATTTCCAGCTCACGGGAATTGAACTAATTAGCGCAGAACACTAATCAATTACCTCCTTTGATTACCTATTAACCTGTTAATAATCTCTTGGAAGACGTAAGAGTAGGCCTTGTGACTACCCATGCATCATAACACCATCAAAATAAGATATCCTTTCATTTTATTCACCCTACCATGAATTTTCGCGGTGGTATATATTTGGTACACTTCAGTGCACGGCACTTTGATCCAATGCATGAAAGAACACAGTAAGATAATACATGATATAAGATTTTAACTGGCTCTATGGAACAGTGGTTAGTGACCCTGGCCGACGGTTCCAAGAGTCGTGGGTTCGATTCCCACTCGGGACAAATATTTGTGTGATGAACATCGGTGTTTGTTCCGTGTCTGGGTGTGATTATGTATTTAAGTATGTATTTAAAAATATATATGTTTGTATATCAGTCTCTGACGCCCATAGTACAAGCTCTGCTTAGTTTGGGGTCAGATGACCGTGTGGAAATGTCCCAGATATTAGATATTAAGATAAGATGCTCGTAGTAAGATAAATAACTGCCTCGTTGGTCTATTGGTAGCAAGTACTGCGTAAGGACCGAGAGGTCCCCGGTTTGAGTCCGGAGTCGGGCAAAATATGTGTGCGTTATTCGTTAGGAACTTACTCAGCCCGGTGTCAAGAAGTTGGCGGATGCACGCCCGTGCCTTTGAAAGCAAGTTAAGCCGGTGGTCCTGCGCCCGATATCTCATCAGTCATGTTGGATTGCCATGTCACCGAACTATGAGGGTAGGGGAACAGAGAGTCCACTTGTGTTTGCACGTACACTTGTGCGCTGTAATATGACCTACGCAGTTAGCTGATCTTCATAGAGATCGGCCGCCTTGGCCGAAATCAAATAATAAGTTATGCTTTGCATAATAAGCAAGCTATACAAAGGAAATTGAAAAGATTGAAGCCTCTCATGATGACCTCACTTCATCTGATGGTAAGCGGCCCTGAGGTTCACATATGAGGTCAACAGGCACAATCGACCTTATCGGGCCTGTCGACCTCACCCCGAAGGCCTGCTACATGCCGTTCCACGCCCCGCCTGAAGAACCCAGGTTTAAGAGGGCGGTAAAACATGAGATGTAAGAACGTTCCATGCCTTAATGTCATGGGCCAGAAAAGAGGAACTGAACCTCTTGGTACAGGCCACCAGAAGGGAGAAACTAGTCTTCTTCTTCTTCTTATCGTACGATTGATGAACAACCTGGTGTCAGAGTTATTAAGCCGCCCGTAGGCCTCTGACATGGCTTAACACACCTTTGAAAAAATTTCTCAGGTGTGCTGGTTTCCTCACGATGTTTTCCTTCACCGTCAAAGCATCGAATGATGGTACATATGAATTTCAAATTTGAAAAACACATTGGTACCTGGCGGGGTTTGAACTGGCGACCTCTCGCATGGCAAGCAACGACCTTAACCACTCGGCCATCAACGCTTTTTAAAACTAGTTATATGTACGATTATTCGACGCTTTATCGGTGAAGGAAAACATCGTTAGGAAACCTGCAGTGCACACCTACGAAGAAATTCTTAGGTTGTATAGTCAATCAACCCGCACTTGGACAGCGTCGCCCTCGCCTGTCATACCTTAACTTCCTAATCAAGGCCTTATCGCCCTAGTTTAGGGTAGGTCCGTGCCCCAAGACTGGCGACGTATATGGCGTGATGATGATATAGCGAGCCTTGATGACATAATCAATCATTTTATTTTCAAATATTTTTACATAATATGTTACGTCACACCGCCACAGCCAATCAGAGCCCGCCATTATAGCCAGCCAATCACAGCCAAGCCATAGCCAAACGTCAACCACCTCACGCCAGTGGTGGGGATTAGCGCATAAAATGCCTTGCGAGCGCAGTCTGATCATCTTTTTCGTGTCAGCCTCGGCGTAGGCCGAAACCGTGCCCAAATTTGTACCTATTTTCCGAAATTATAATAAAAGTGTGATTATTGTCTGAGCCTATTATATTTATGCCCGCTGATTCAAATAACAGGCTTAGAAAGTTCTCTGCTGATATATATTATACTGTGGTAGGGGCTGAGTCTCATTGTAAATTGGTTTGAAGGTTCAAAAGAGTATTTTGATATCATTTAGTGAACGAATGAACACGTATATTGGGTAAAACCTTCAACTTTGCAGCAGTTCACTCATAAGGACCCATTCAATGTTAGAGTTGATTAAGATCACATAAATTTAAATATTTGAGCACTCTCTATGATTGTTCATTAATCTGTACTAAACCCGACCAAATTTTGATTATTAATGATCAAAATTTCTCTTTACCTAACTTTTAAGCTATTGCATAGCTTTTATCGCGGACTTTGAGCGTGGCGACCGAACCAAGAAATTCCGTAACGAAAAAAACCTCACAATCGTCTAACGTCGTTTCAGTTCGTTAGACTTCGGCACGGTGTTTGTGTGCGTGCGGTTAGACGTATTGTACGACTCTACGAAACTCGCACGAATCGAAACGAGCTGCTCCGAAATCGGACGATGCTATGCAATAGCTTTACCGCGGGAGTCTCCGAGTGCCACACGTCTTTTTATCTAAGGCACCCTTTCGTATATACAGTAACAACAAATATGATTTTCAAAGCTTATAATACATCATTTCCCGATACATCAGAATGAGTGACTCTGAATGCATAAAGAAATTGAATATACGCCACTGAAAAGGATGCATCATTCTTCATCAGTGTCTTCCATTATCTACTTTATGTCGATGTAAATAAGGCATATAAATGAATTGGAGCATAAAATCGACGTGCCCTTTTCAGAAATTCTGGCTGAATTCAACTTTCACCTTGCCTCGTTGTGTCTTCACATTTTTGCTACACAACAGTAGGCGAGCATTATTATGGTAATTATTGCCAAGGTAAATGATATACAATGCCGTAGCACACCGCTGTTTAACCGACCTAATGTATCAAATACCTTTATTACAACGTAACTTGGACTTAGAAGTTGCTGGAAGTGTTTAAATTGTTTTTATTTAGTACAAACATTGGCTTACATTAGATAACAGTAAACTGAATGGCAATTTTTTTGGCCTTTTTAATGTTACACAGAGCTGTCGGTTTAAAAAATTCCCCGCGATTGGTCAAGATCATAAGTCTAATATGCATTATACAATTTTCTATTTTTAATGTTACCAAGAAACGTCTCTACTAAGGTGCTCTAGCTTATTCTTAACTAGGGCGATCAGGCCTTAGCCGACCGCGCTGTACAATTGCGGGTTGGACAACTTATGTTAAGTTGTCCATCTTCGGAAATATTTACGTACATTTATTGATTAAGGCACTTTAACAGAACGTGTTATAAAAATATAAGTGTTGAGGTTTAAAACTGGCTACCACTCTCATAGAAAACAACTCAAATAAAAACTAGCCCATCAACATGAAAAAAAAATCTATCCTAGGACAAAACTCTATTGTCTATTCCAGCGCCCACAAATCTCTGGACCAACCTTCACTCTGGGTGTTTTACTATGAAAAATATATTAACAATGGAAGTCAGCGTTGCGAAGCAATTTGATTTATTGTGTGTTATCGCCATGTATCAGGGAAAACCATCGATATGCATGTCGAATATATTACTGACAATGGGACCACGTGAATGTTAGATGGAGATGAGGTCATGAGCGTGATCCATCAATAGGAATCTTTAGTATCTTTAATATTTTTCATAATGAAAATATACATAAATGAATTATGATATCTTCGGCAATATCTTAAGCAATTCTTGTCTACGTACAGTTTTAGACTTTCACGTTCCATTACACTAAATATGAGTCTTATGGGTTAACACGCGATATTAAGAGCAAATACATAGCTATTTACTTCCCGACGTTTCGATTGGGTTACACCAATCATTATCATCGCTTGAACGGTGAAGGAAAACATCGTGAAGAAAGCTTTTTCCCGCAAACTTATATTTACAAAATAATGTCCTTGTCGGTTAAAATTAACCTAACCTTTTTATGAAGAGTTTACTAGAGTGAGAATTGAACCCACGACTTTTGGTGACAGAGTCATAGGTTTTTTTATGTTAACCCTATTTACCTTATAAGGTTAACATAAACAAACAGGCGGATAACAAGGTGATTCTATCCCCCGTTTTCCTTTGTCGTATCCGGACCCCTAAACAAAAAACTCCCGAGTATTTTTAACTCAAGAAAGACGCAGACAATGCGCGCTAAGTTGAGGAACCACAAATGTCTGCTTTCTCACGCTGTTAAAAATTCACGTTTGCGAGAGCGCCGGTCTCCGCGGAATGTTGGAAGTTTTTGGGGTCCCGTACCTAAGAGGTAAAAACGGGACCCTATTACTAAGCCTCTGCCGTCCGTCTGTCCGTCTGTCTGTGTCCAAGCTGTATCTCATAAACCGTGATAGCTAGAAAGCTGAAATTTTCACGCATGATGTACTTCCGTTTCCGCTATAACAACAAATACGAGTACAGTAAACATTTTAAAAGATAAAATGTTAAGCGGGGTTTCCATGAAATAAACGTGTTTTTTTCAAAGAAATGAAATGAAAGAAAGAAGTTGGTAGGGAACACTTTGTGCGCGAGGCTGACTTGCACGTGGCCGGTTTTTTTTTATTTGAAGAAATTCAATTAGGTCCATCCTTTAGTAAGGTTTGGCTGAATTTTACAGTGTACGGTATGTTGTAGGTGTCCGACCGATTTCGGCCATGGTAGCTGGTCTCATGGAGATTCGATAGCTGCTAAGAACATTTGTAGGGCACATGTGTGGGGGCAAACAGATGTGCACACTTTTGGTCACAATGTAGACCAACTCTCTTTAATTAAGATCTACTGCAGTCATTAATAAACGTGAATGTACTCACCTGTAAGTTGGGTTGTCGGTTAATATAGGTTATAAAAATCTTACCTAGGTATTGTGTAAGTTTTATTTTACCGTCGATCTCGTATCGTCGATATACATATGAGGTTGACAGGCACAACATACCCTATCGAGTCTGTTGCCCTTGCCATGAAAGCCTGCTTAGATGCTGTTTTACCGAGCCATAAGAGCCCGGGATTAATGGAAAAAGCCTTAATGACACGGGGAACATTGTTATAAAAGACTGTGTGTAGTATTTACATTAGAAGGAGTGTACTACAATAACTATAAAATACATAAAGCCAAGTCACACGGAAATAACTAAATTTTTTTTTTAATATTAGCCTTTTCCTTGACCCGTTTCGTGTTGTTTTAGTTAAGAAAGCAAAGTTTCGCAAGCGGTCGAAAGAAGTTGTTGCCGTATCAAAAGTTAGATCTTAGTACATAAACTTTTTTCTTTGCTTAGGTTTCAGGAGCTGTGTGTTTTAAATTTTAAGAAAAATAAAAGCAAAGGTAGTTCAGTACGTTCTGCAAAAAATCGTAAAGTTTAATATTTTAGTATAGCCGATCTGTTTACTTGTTGGATATTCTAATAAATCAAACAAAATTAATAAAAAAGCGGTGTAGTTTGTTAAAAAAAGAGCTTAAAGTTAAAAATAAGAGTGCTGATTACCGTAGTTGCTAAGGCCAGCGCTTTTCATGCGATTGATAGCTAGTTCAAATCCCGTCACGTTACAATGTGTTGTTTAAATCAATTTGATAACATGACTCTGGAGAAAAATAAGTTTTACGTATAATACTACGCTGTAACGGTGAAGGAAAACATCGTAAGGTAACACACACACACACACAACCATACACACGCATCCACTCATACGCACACAACGTAATACTAATTAAGTTTTTCTAAAATATTGTCCTTACTTATATATCTATCTGTATCGATAAAGAGAGTGGTATCTCCTAATACAAGCAAATATTTGCTTAAAAAGAGATTCCATACAATGTAAACCTAAGTAACTGAAATAAATTATTTTGTATTTTTTTTTGTAAGGAAACCTGCACATCTACGAATAAATTCTTAAGTTGTGTAGTCAACCAACCCGCACTTAGCCAGCGTAGTTGACTAAGGCCTTGCCGCTCTAGTTTAGGGTAGACCTATTCCCCAGCAGTGGGGCCGTATATGGGATGATGATGATGGGCAATGATTTTCAAAAGCAAAAAAAAAACTTTACTTAACTCAATATGAAGAGATACAACTGCTAAATGCCATGTCGGAGAAATTATACCTGTTTTGTGAGTGGCCAAGTGAGGTCGTAAGATTGGCTATTGATATAGCATCAAAAACTACATAATTGTATTAGGTTAGCCTGTAAGGATTATGTATGTATGTTTTAAATAAATTTAAAAAAAAGTCAAAGTTCGCTAAAGTAAGCACAATGTGCCTTTGGCCCCTATTTACCTTTCCATTACCCCGCCTCGTTGGATAATTACATCACTATTCTGCTCCATTTTTAGGTTTCCAAGAGTCTTTTGAGTGAAACGTTAAATTTCGACTTCAAACATTCGTTTACGTGCAATTTGTACAACAGAAATTCGGAGTGCCTTCGTAAAAGTTTTTTATTACCGAATGATTTTTTTAGTACTTGAATAGAGGGGTAGGTAAACTTGGTACAATCAGGTAAAATCTTAAATACTTGTTAAGGTAATGTTTGCCTTTTTCAATATTAATGTTCTCCAGCAAAAAATGCAGCAATGTAAAAAGCGTCGATGGCCGAGTGGTTAAGGTCGTTGCTTGCCATGCGAGAGGTTGCCAGTTTTGAACTGGCAACCTCTCGCATCCCGCAACCCCGCCAGGTACCAATGTGTTTTTAAAATTTGAAATTCATATGTACCATCATTCGACGCTTTAACGGTGAAGGAAAATATTGCGAGGAAACAAGCACACCTGAGAAATTTTTCAACGGTGTGTGAAGCCATGTCAGAGGCCTACGGGCGGTTTAAAATCTCTGACACCAGGTTGTTCATCAACCATACGATAAGAAGTAGAATAATATTTATGTTCGGTACTTGTGCTTTTATGGGTGTCCCTGTCTGTTCTATCCATTAGGATACGGATTACCGTGTCAAAAACTGTGATAAGAAATATATCTGACTTATCGTAAGTCATATATATTTATGGGTTCCCTGTGTATATTTTTACCGATTTCCGAGAAAAAGTGGGTAATGGTATGAATAAATTATTTTCTTCTTTCTTGCTAGACAGGTCGACAGATGAATATCAAAGTGATCTCGATTTTCCTTATACGGGGCGAAATACGCACAGAACCCATCAATATGTCTCCTACACATTAAATATATAAAACATATATAAAACTAGCTGTGCCCGTGACTCCGTTCGCGTTGGAGCTAGAATTAAAATAGCCTATCCTGTGGCCCAGGAGTCTATGTGTTTTTATACTAAATTTCATCCAATTCGGATAATTGGTTTTAAGAGTTATGGAGGAAAATACATTCATACACACGTATAGAAAAAAATCTAAAAATCGTGAAATTAGTATCAGTATCATAAATTGAGCCTGTAAACACAATATCTCTGAAAAAAAACTAACTTTCTCCTACTAGTTGGTGCTGAAGAAAATAACTGGTTTTCGTAAATATAACACTTATCTCATCAGATATTTTATGCTATTTTCCATACTCCTAACTGAACAAATGCAGAAAAATCATGAAAATGTTAGAAACAAATACACTTTTGCATTTGTAATATTAATAAGGAATACTAACTCGTACCTATGTTAGCTTTCGTGTAACTGCACGAAAGCTTTAACTAAACACCTAACATACGGCAATGGAAGCAACATAAAATATTTAACCAAACACCTAACATAGTCCCTTCAAATTCCACTATCAACTAATCTCATTTGCGTTTACAAATTACTATCAAAATTTAATGTATCTATTCGTCACTCGCTACACTGGTCGCTAGTTCCCGGCCTCGAAAATTGAATTCTGGCATGCAACGGCATGTTCAGCCACTTATCGCGCCAATTAACCCATTATAACCTAGCGGTGCCGATTGGCACCCAGTTTGAGGCGTTTATATTTACGTGCCATTCGCGCACTACAAATTGAAAAACCACGCAATTTGCTGTCTATGCGGTGCTAGGAAGACACAGCTAATATATCCAGTACTATTTGCTACTTAGTTCACTTTTTTAAAATCCGGGGTGAGCGTTAAAACGTCAGTGTCGTAAAATTGGCGGGAAAAATGGACCCACCTTTCAAGTAAGTGTGTTATTTTCTGTTTATTTTGTGTTTTTTTTTTTATTGGAATACACTTTTTTATATTTGTAAGTGTTTGTTTGACTATATTATATAATAATATTACTCAGTTTTGTTTTTTATTAGATTTATTGTAAGGCCAACGTTACGGGTGCCGATCGGCACCGCTAGGCCGATATGATGTCTTTTTAAATTACTATGATTTATACAAAAAAACTATTAGCAGTGTTTGTTTTTGTTTTTTTAGTAGACTAAGTAGTATTTATTTGCCTTGGTGAGGGTTGCACGCTGCATGAGGCACCTGGCTTTATTAGAAGAAGACAAGGAGCTTGTGCCACGCTAACGTTATATAGAACCTCCAGAACTGGCCATCGATTCTGATCAAGATTCAGGTGACGAAGAAGGGTGGGCTTCTAAATAATCTCACAGGTTGTCAATTAAATTCGGGTTGCGAAGTGGTGCTGGGGTCTCCTAGGTGTTTGTCATCACCTCATCAATCATTCTCAAGCCACGAAAATACACAAGCGTGTTCAGAGATACAACCTGTCGCCGGGGGCCGTCTGGTGTTTTACGTAGTTCCCGAGGATGCTCTTCTTTACGCCGAGGAAGAGGTAGTACAAGACGTGAAAAAAGCCGCAGAACTGTTGACAGTTCATCGAGTGATACGGACGTGTCCAAGATAGACGAACCGCCATCGAAGGGCCGTACTTTAGCTTCCAAAACATCTAAGACAGGCATTAGACATGACATGTCTCTGATGACATACGCTACGACGGGCGGAATCATTGACTAGCTCCTAGTAAATCAAGTCGTAAATGTGCTTTAGAGGTGTGTGAGAGTCAGACGAGACTTCAATGCCACAAATATGACGTAGGTCTCTGTACAGCCTGCAATTACATGTTTCGCGTTCGTATGTGATTTTATAAAAGTAACTGTATAATAAACTGATAAAATAAATGCTTTTTTATTCCTTTATTCAATAAAAAATATTAATCTTATCAAATGATGGCAAAAATTGCTAAATCGGCATAAGTAAATCTGTATGTCCCCAAGCCTGTCATGCTTACACATTAGCCTAGCGGTGCCATTCGGCACCCATTGATTTCTCCAAAAGTATAATTTTTTTTTAACTTTTGATAATCAAAAATACCTAAAGGACTCACAGACAACAATATATCAAAAAATTATTAAATTCTAACACCCTTAAATAATTCAGGTCATAATGGGTTAATTTGACTACAAATTTCATTATGACATACCTCTTTGGGCTCTGGGCAACGATTGGATGATTTGAATTAAATTTTCACGAGGCCCGAGGACCGATTTTAAGGTTCGTCGGATCCGTTGGACGAAATCAGACCTTTGAGATAGCACGTTAGATGTTTGATTGTGTAAGGCAGAATAATTTATGATTTAAAATAATGGTTATTGGAAATGTCTGCTGTCAAGTCGAGAGGTAAAGGAATAAAGTAAGGTAAGGGAATAAAGTTTTCTTTGTTTTCTAGTTTGTCAGATAGAGATTTAAAAAGGCAAATTGTAGTTTTTACATGCCTTGAAGTAAGGTAAGATAAGGGAATAAAATTTTTTTTTTTTACTAGTTCATATAATAAATTCTTATCCGAAAATCGTTTGTCCGAAAATCAAAATCCCTAACACGTTTGCTATAATCATCAAAATCCATAATGTTCGAATATACGAAATTTCATAATCCCTAATTGTCTTTAATTCTAATCATTTTGTGTCATAATATCGAGTTCTATAATAATCAAATCTCCTAAAATTTCTTGCTTTAATGTTGAATGCCCTAAGTGTTTCATAGTATAATGTACGTTAATACGAATGGAGCTTTATCATAATATTATTAGTCCGAATTATGAATTATTATTTTTAATTTTGTTTTATTCAAAAAATGTTGGGCCAAAAAATGGTTTCGTCAAATCATCATCATCATTTATAAATGACTGACTTTTTGACCAAATGATCAACAGTTAAATTTTCATTTTACAAATAATTATTTGCAAAATGAATATTTTTAACAACTGAGTTATCATACAAAACTACTATTGGTCTAAAACGTTTGATAAAATGTTTTATTTGACAAATGTTTCTTTTATTAATCGATCTGATAATAATAGATATGGTGCGGGTCAAATTTAAACACAATATTTGGAAAATCATTATTTTGATAAATTTGGTTAGGTTAGGTTAGAATTTTGGTTAGGTTAGGTTAGAACTGGTGACCATAAAACAGAAAATATTTACTACTGTTTAATTTATATGTAGGTTTAATATGTAACAGTGGAAACACAAATAAAAATAAATATATTTATATATACCGATGTTCGTCTGACATAATTAGTCAGTTTTTGTAAGATGATACTGTTGTTAAATGTCTCGTTTGCCAAATGAATATTTGGTTAAACATATGGCCATTAGTCAATAATTTTTTGGTCAAATATTAGTAATCCAAACCTAGAGCATGTAGGTAAGCATGAAAAAACAAGCTGCATGTTTGATTGAATTACTTCGATTGATTTTGGTCAAATATTATTATATTATATTCATGCTAATTTGTGCTAAAAATATTTTTTTATATAGGATTTGTAACAAATTATAGAATAGCATTGTGCACTTCACATATTATGGATTGTAATATGTATAGCAAAACATTTTAGGACCTTTAGTACTTTCGGACTCATAACGTTTATGGAAAAGCCTTTTATGTCTTTTAAACTTTATAGATTGTGACATTTATGGCAAAAGATTTTAGGGTAAATAATATTTAGGGATTTCGATTTTAGGGCAAGTGATCATCATCATTCAAGTGATTCGGGAGTTCTTTACGCGATCTGCTCGCGTAACTCCCGACATCCAGCGCAGCATCTCATTTTAGGGCAAGTGATATTATGATAAATGTAGTTAGGGCTAATGATCATTCGGACAAATGATGATTCGGACATAAAACATTATGAGATGTAAAATTATAATAAAAGATATGCTTTGCCCTAAGTTCTCCATCCTCACTAACCCTTAACCATGCATACCTATCGTATTACAACTATTGTTTCTGATATACGTAACATAAGTTACACATCAAATTACATCGGCATCAGAACATGTAATTGATGTTGTGTGACTATACTGTTTCTTTTCAGCTTACATTCTTATTAACCTTCAAACATGGAAGCTAAATATTTACGCAACAGCCACTAAAAAGTATACAACACATGTAAATAGTGTTAGCCCTGTTACCGATTCCCCGGAATCGATATAATCGCGTGCAAGTCCACCTGCACTCGCGATGAGGCGGATCGGATAGCGCGTCGGTAACAGTAATTGTCGGTCTTGGCTTGCCTTGTTGTCTGTTGTCTTTTAGGTAACTGATTACGTTTTGCGATTTGGCTTTTCAATGCCGGTGTTTGCCAGAAGTCAATTTAGAAACTTGAATTAAAAAAAAAAATTAGGTTTCACACGATTTAAACAGCAGCATGGGTTTGTATTTTTGCTGCTATTTTTAAGTTACTTTAGAAACTATGTACTAAATGCCTGAACCGTAACTAGTATATAACTAGTTACATACCGATCGGCAGTTGCCAAAGTCAATAATTTATGTTATGTCGTTTTGAAGTAGACTTAACTTTTAACTCAAGTCAGGTCTTTAAGTCAAATAACAAACGGAACTACATATAATAGCAGTTATTGGATTGTAATTTTCCATTTGCAAAGTTACATTTATTAGAAACCCCTGACGCTTGTAATTTTATCAGAGTTCAAAATTATTTATGGAATCGTTGGAAAATTAGTTGTAACTATACAATTTATTATGCATTTGTATTATTTTTATATTAAGGACTGAATTTTCAAATACTAACGATTTCTTTTGTTCTTCGTTATCTTTAGAGTATCGTGGTAAAGCATAAACATATTCTATTCTAAAAGGCTAAATTCAATAGAATTATTCTATTCATAGATCGGATTCCGGATGACCAAATTAAGTATGTTTTTCTTAAACCGGTTCTTTATCCAAATGTTTTATACAAAAGATAATAAAAATTGCACAAAAGTATCCTAACCAAGAACAAATTGGCTACTAAAAACTTGAGACGTTAACAGAAAACCTACAACTGCAAATGATGAAGACAATGCAAAATATACGCAAACACAGAAAGATAAATCTTCTCAACAAAATGAAATATAAAACGTACGAACCGAGAAAACTGCAGCTACGTACAAAATGCATCGGCATAATACTTTCTTGAATATTGAAGCTCGCAATCCGCCTAATGTTTCATGGAAACGTTGCTTCGACTCAGACGGAGTTTCGACGATTTATCGACATTAAAAAGTACTTAATGCAAACATGTTGCATGAATGCAATGAGAACAATGAAATATGCCACGCGGGAGAGCGTAAAAGTAAAGTGTTTTGCGCTATCGGAAGAAGCGAAATAATTATACATCTACTCGTACCTACAAGTATTTGCATTTATTATGCATTGGTTTGATTTCAAGATTATGAAAAGATTGTGAGTAGACACTTTTTTCATGGATAGAACTAATTCCCTCGAAGAGAATTTACAAAATTTATTTTTTTTCCTTTGGAATGGGAAAGGATAAAATGTATGCGCGCCGTATGAAAAAAAATCAAATTTATATAAAATACACCGTGCAATTTTGGTGGTTGTTTTTCCGTAGCGGAACGATTTGCCTTTAATAGAGCTATCGAATCACGCTACTTATTTATTAAAAAAAACTGTTTTTCAAATTAAAAAAAAAAACTTTCCAACTCGAAAGCGTGAGAATCTTTTGTTCTCTTAAGAGATGTAACGTAATTAGATACTGCTTGCCGCATGAAATCGATGCTTAAAGCTAAATAAGCTCTTCACCCTTAGAATAAATTGGTTGGAGCGTGCTTTCAAGTTTCATTTATTTCTTTCGGAAAACTGGTATTTTTTTATTTGAATAAAAAGAAACTACACAATCTATTTCATTAGATAAGATAAGATAAAATCATTTTAGTAAAGGAAAACAACCACTAAAATTTCACGGTGTATGTTTCTCTACATTTAGGGACTACGGCTAAGCTGAATAATCAAGATATCAGTTCAGATACTTATCACCATCATCATCAGCCCATGTATGTCCCCACTGCTGGGCCACGGGGCGATCAGGTCTTAGTCAACCACCCTGGCCAAGTGCGGGTTGGTCGCCTACACAACATTACAATTTCTTCGTAGATGTCATGGTTTCCTTACGCTGTTTTCCTGTCACGTTAAAGCGTCAAATAATTGTACTAATGCATTTAAAATTTGTAAACACAGTGGTACGTGGCGGGGTTTGAACTGGCGACTTCTCGCATGGCAAGCAACGACTATAACCAATCGGACATCGACGCTTTTTAACCAATTTCAGGAAAAGGAGGAGGATTCTTTATTCGCCGGTATTTTTTTTTTCATATACTATAAAATGTTAATTGTGCATAAATATACACCGTGGAATTTTAGTGGTTGTTTTCCCGTGGCAGAGCGATTTGGCTTTAGTAATACTATCGAATCATGCATAAAATTCCTCGAAAAAAAATTTTTTTTTTTTCAAATTTTCAAAATAATAATTTTCCAACTCGAAAACGAGAGAAGCTATCGTTCTTTTATAAGATGTGACGTAATCAGGTACTGCTTGCGCATTAAATCGATGCTTAAAGCTGAACAAGCTCGACATCCTAAGTCATAAAGCGGTTCGAACGTGCTTTCGAGTTTCGGTTAAACCTTACGTAAAACCGGCATTTATTGATTTAAACAAAAAAGAGCTGCACAAATCTATTGTACTACTAAGATAAAACTGCTGCTACTGCTGATTTAATGCGGGAAAACAACCACTAAAATTTCACGGTGTATACGTGAATTGCAGAAAACGTGATTATAGTTAACCCCTCATTGTTAATGGTGTTGTGCTGTTTACTGTCAACATAACAGATAAGGATAGACCCATAAAATAAAGGATTAACTGGGATCAAGTTTTCTACAGTTGACCGAGTATAATTTGTATGTTTCCTCTTTAAACCGCTCATAGAGACGAGAAAATCATGACTTAATAAAGCATGAGATTCATAACATTCATTAAACATTGATACGATACCGGGGAACATACTCCGATTCATGAGTCTTACTGTGCGCTGTAAAGTATTATGATACATGCGAGTTTAATCCAAAAAATCCTAATATTTTATTCCAAAAGTGAAAAGATCGCGCAAATACTAATCTATCACACAAAATATTGTGCATAATGGTGGTGAATCAAACCCTTAAATGTTATTACTTAATATTATTTTTATATCCGTGCCATATTCTTCAAATCTAATCTGAATAAGTTTCAATTCAAAAAACGGGAGTGCCATATGTGTAAACTTTCTCGTATTTCTAGAAAGACTGCATTGTTTGGCAAGTATATTGCAACGTTCCAAAAATATTCAATCACATCCGAGCGAATATTCTTATAAATTTTTAATAAAACACGTTATTTGGTTTGAATCTTTGATGCAACTGAACGTTTTATTCTCATAAACCACATACAATATTTAACAAAGGAATAGACAATAAGTATCATCTAACAGCACCAGCACTATGGGGTTACGGTAGGTTTTATTTGATGTATTAATTACAATTTCAACAATTTTGCATGCCCAATGCCCATTAAAGGCCTAATATAGTGGGACATCTATAAATTTAAGACCTTTGCATTTTTATACCTTTACTAGCTTTCCGCCCGCGACTTCGTCTGCGTAGAGACGTTTAACGGGTAAAACATTACTTCTTTAGAGCGTAGTCGGTTAAAAAGTAGCCTGTATTCTTTCTCAGGCTCTGGACCATATCTGTACCAAATTTCATTTAAATCGAAATAGTTCAGTACTCTATGCGTGAAAGCGTAACACGACAAACAGAGTTGCTTTCTGATTTATAATACTAGTTGACTCGACAGACTTCGTCCTGTCAAAAAAATATGAAAAAGGGCTGTTTTTAGGGTTTTCCCGGCAATTATTCGATTTTTTCTCGCCGTAAGAACCATCCTTAGACTTCAACGAACATTTTAAAAAAGGAATTGGCCAGATTGGTTTAGGCGTTGTTGAGTTATGCGCTTACCAACACATTTTGCGATTCATTTTTATAAATAAGATTAGTAAGGAAGTAAGGATATGATTTGATTTGATTAAGTAACATTAAGGCCAACAAGCAAAGACAGGCAAGGCCCGCTAACGAACACACCAACTTTACACAAACCCACTGCGGCCAAATTAATCTTCCACCGATTCAATGTTTGTTTCCGACTAAATCGCAGGTCTGACGGAATTAGCTCCCTGAAAATCGTCCGCTATTCCGGGCACAAATGAAATTTCCCAGATATATACGTATTATGAATTCAACACACGGTCCCGTGTGAGATGGGCGCTATAATAATTGGCTGTCTGAGTGCTGGACTGCTAAGCGAATTTTTTGAGAGATATTTTTCTTCCTCATACGAGAGCCTGTGTGAAATATGTTTTTACTGTTCTGTAGACGTAGTGTAACGATTGGACCCTATTGGCCCTATAATATTAAAGCTCTACATACATACATGCATAAAATTACGCCTTTTCCCCAGAGGGGTAGGCAGAGATCACTTCCTGCTATGTGCTACGATCCCGGCACTACACTTTCGCTCCTTTCACATCCATCAACCTCTTCATACATGCTGGTCGATTAAGGGTACAGTTAATTTGACCTATCTATCGCCTTATCTACCGCATCTATAGGTATACATTAAAATAATGAAAATATGTTTAGTAAATGATAATACAACTTTTGTTTAACCTATTTTGCGATAACCTTTTTTATAATAGTTTATTTACAACCTCCATCTTTTAACTGCACTATGCACATTTTTGCAACCTCAAATGTCTGTTTTAATCGGATCCAAAGCTTTAAATGACAATACGAGGAGTGTCGTATCTTGAATAAAATAAACATTTGAAATAAAAACAAATTACGGATTAAACTCGCGTGTATTGTTTAATTCAAATGTGTGTAGTGGGGTTGTGGGGTTTGGCGTAAATACTAGACAATTCTAAAATAAACATACATATGTATATAAAAGATTCCATAACATTTTCTAACCAGATAGCATTTCAAACTTCAATGAGAAGTTAACTAAATAAATCTATCACAAACAAGCTTGAATAAAAATAACGTACTAGATTGATACCCATCGGAATAAAATTGCTTTTTCAACAAAAGTGCTCGGATCACTGTGGGAATTAGTTTTACTAGCGAGGATTTTTATTAAAAAATTCGGACCCGACCGATTTCCACTGAATTCTTTATGACCAATCGCGACACAGATAATCCAGCAATAAATGCGATAAACTTTTGGACTTTGATAAAAAACTACTTTTCATTATAGTTTCTACGTATATTCGCAAGTGAGATTTGAATTTGGGTCTTTCGTATTATATCTATGTATAAGTCAATTTCATTATGATAATATCATACAAACAAACAATTCACAAAGCGGTTAATCGATAGATAAAAATACATAGTATGATGTATTTAAGGTTCCGACTTTAAAAAAAGGTTTAAATTCGACCGGTATATTTTTTTTTTATAAAGGTATCATATTTTGTAAAACTGTATAGTATACGAGTAAAATATATAATCGCTCCGAGCAAACTTTACAAACATTATAATGTACTATTATGGACTATGTTTACCGTAAAAAACTCCCTCTAAAAAACGTAAATACCTAGTATACTCATTTTTCAAAGACTTCGGAAACTGGTATCATTAAAAACCAATTGTGTTAAATTTGTTCCGTGAGATTTATTACCCTTCTATAACCTTTTCATGACGGATATTTGTGCCTAAATACCAGACGAGAAGCTTAAACTGATTGATGACTTTTCATTTCTTTTGGTTAAAGCTACACGATGCTTAAAATGTTGGCTTTTAAAATGTTTATGTGTTATTTTAAGTTAATTATTAAGATATTACTTTCGTACTTCTGGTTAGAAAAATTAGATATTATTGTCTATTATTTGCGCGAACGCGACACATTTAAAATAAAACTAATTTTACGGATTAAACTCGCGTGTATTGGTATTCTAAACATTATTTAGAGATCCGACGTTTCGAGCTCTTTACAGCGCTCGTGGTCACGGTAAAGACTGACTTTGTCTTAACTATTTCAAAAGTAAAGCATAATTATAAAAAGCTTTTATTCGTTTTGGTTCAGTTATTTTACGGATTAAACTCGCGTGTATTGTTATTCTCTAAATAATATGGTTAAGAAAACAATAAACGCAGTGCACTCAACTATGAGGATTTAGAACACGAACATTTGTACAAGGGTTCCATAAATTAAAGGGGCGATCAAGTAAGATTCCCTGTTAGTCTCATACATAAATAGTCTTTTGTCTGTCACATTTGCTACAAACATCAATCGATACATTCCGACATACAGCCTTCGATCCCACGCAACCTACACTTAAAAAACACAAACACAAACCATTGTAAACCTACACACAAATAATAATGCAGCTATTGCATTTTTTAAACCTAAGTACTCCTCATATAACTCTTACATTTATAATTTTGAAGAAGTAGTTCAGACACAAAATCATATTGAACACATTTAAAAAAATAAATGATATCCTTTTCCGGTTCAACAGTGGAATTAACGAATCAAACGGCTGGATATTAATAAATGCAAAAGCCACATTTTCGCCGCGAATGGCCACAATTTTCGTGCGCACGAAAAGTGCAGTAAAAATATGCATATTGAAATCATCAGCGCACATCCACAATGGGAGCGTACGTTATTGCGAACGTGAATATCATTGTTTCTATTCTGGATCGAGCGAAGCGGTTACTGTGAGGAGCGAAGCGAGCGGTCGTAAGTCAGCTGAGCGAAGCTAAGTTCGCTAAGCGAAGTGAGCGAAGCTAAGTTCGCTAAGCGAAGTGAGCGAAGCTTAGTTAGCTGAGCGAAACGAGCGAAGGCTTTTTTTTGTATGTAAAAGAAATGTATTACTATGAGTTATCCTCTTTCTGGTGCAGTCGGCTAATTAACCATTACCCGGTTTCTTTCCGAGTAAAAAAAAATATTTGCATAGGATTGAAAGTACTTATTATGTGACCAAAAATACATTAAACGGGGTAAAAGTCAGTGTTACGTGAAGATTGACAAGAACAGTCTAATAAAGACAAAAAAGTAAGTATCACAATTTTTTTATAACTCACAAAATGTGAACTGTAAGAAGAGTATACGAAATTTTCCTTCTTAAAACTTTCAACACTCCCTCCCCCTCCATCGTCACTAAAAGCTCTCCTTTCGGAACCGCCGCACTGTCATGTCCCGTGATTTTGCATAATGCAGCCCAGCTTGCATAATTGACGAAAACGCCTCCCCATTATAGAACGCAAGTATAAATATTAAATAACACTGTATTGTAATCAATTTGGCAACGTTTCGCATTAAAACGACCCGGTTCAAAATGAAATCCTTTATTTGTGGTGGTTGATTGCATTATGCGTTATGGACGCAGCAAATATTTGAGATTGGGTTTTCGTAAGCGATGGTTTAAGTGGAGTCTGTTAAAGTTTTTATTTGGGTCAGTAATTTTAATTGAGTTTAATAATAAAATACCAACGATATTACGAGTAGCTGACTGGTTTGGAGACATTTGGCTATATTATGTGGGATAATGAAGTTGATTTTAATAATAATAATAAAAACTTTATTTGTACAGCAACAAGTTACAAATTACAATTTCGGAGTTTTTACAAATTCGGAGTTTTTGTTATAATCATCATTTAATTTTCACATCATCTACTTACTACTGTTATAAGTTTCCTTCGATGATCTCCACAGCGATCGGCCTTCCTCTGATCACATCCAGTATACCCTCGGGATCTTAACCAGATCTTTTAACCATCTTGTATAGAGCCTTCCTACACAGCGTCTTCCAATGCGTCCGTTAGTATAACTTGGTATGTATGTATGTACGTATATTAATTCATTAATATTACATGGCTCGTAGTTTGGCATAGTAAGCTAAATAATTGTGTTTGCTTTTTGCATGAACACATGAACTTAATACACCCTTTATAGCAAAAGGTTAATGGATGTAAGAGAAGCAAAAGTAAAGTACCTGGACCGTAGCACATGGCAGGAAGTGATGCCTACCACTGCGGGAATAAGGCATGCTTTTATGTATTTATGTTTGTAAGTTAAAAGCAAAAACAAACAAAAAGTAGCGTTTCCATATTTGTTGCACGACAAAAGAGCCATTACGGATAGTTTTGCGTAGCTCAATATCAAAATCCGCGTTGCTACAGGCTTATGGCGGCCCGTCACGACAACCGGTGGGTAGCAACTGTTACTGCGGTTATATTACTATTGGGGAATACTGTCATGTAAATTAACGAACTGAAAAGCTTGGAGATCCTTTTGTTTAAAAATATTAGGTCTTTTATCAGCCTAGAAGTCCGTCTACGTTTTCGCCGCTCCCGCTTATTCTCGGCCATTTGCATCTAGCCGTCTTGCGCAGATCATCCATCCACCGGGCCTGAAGGTGACATCTATACATTAATCAATTTTTTTTTTATTTTTATTAAAAAATATTAAGCCTAAATTAAAAAAGAAATCAAAGCCTCCTCAGCTTGAATGGGAAATTCAGCCACTTGTACATAAAGTAACGTAACTCCGTTAATGAAAATAAATATTCTTTCGACTCTGATGCACAACAAACATGAAGACAATGTTATTTATAATACTACCTGTGACCCGCCCTCCCTTCACTTCGGGAAATTATACACAATACTCTTCCTCTTAAATCACTTTATCTATTAAAAAATCCGCATCAAAATCCTTTGTGTAATATTATAGATTTAAGCATACATAGGGATAGAGACAGACGGGGGAAGCGACTTTGCTATGTACTATGTAGTGATAAGTAGGTAAGTAATATTAGTAATAGTATTATTTTATTTTATTTTAATTATTTAGGTTCACAAAACAGAACAACATCAATGTAGCTTCTAAATTACAAATTCAAAACTTATGGACTAGATGTTATCCTAAAACATGTGTACACATCATGACTAATAATATTATTACAAACGGTGAGTTTAGCTTACAATAAATGGAATTTTACAACAAAATGCAATTTATACATTAATAATTAAGTTACACCCAAGCAAAGACGATGCTTAAATAATGTTTGTGAGAGATCGAGAACAAATCTGACCCCTTTATAGGGTCACATTAGAATGGCGTACGAATGCTCACAGTACTTTCAAACAGTAGGTACAAATTGTGCATTCCGTGTACCCACACACGTTTGCACTATAATGCATCTCTGATTTTAATTACTGTCAGAGGCTACCTGGACTATTAGAGCTTGCAATATTTTGTTGGAATATGTAAAATAAGTTTTTTTTATTATGACAAACCGAAACCGATTTGGCGGATAATAATTCGATTTGTTGTATGATATTGTGGTAATAAGAATTACTACTGCAGTAAAATAGGTGGTAGAATAGGCGTGACGACTGGGTCAAAATCTTACTATTCTCTTTAGTCCGTAAGTAAGTTTATACAAAAATATGGGACACGTATTTTTTTGTTTTTCAATTGATTGAAAAATGACAAAATTATAGCTTATCAAACTTCTGGAGTGGGGGCTTGTGACGTCACGGTTACGCAAAAATTGTACTATAACGTGACGTCATACGAAACTTCTAAGCAAAATATCTTCATAATTTCTTGTTTGTGAAAGAAAATAAAAAATACGAGTACAATATTTTTAAATAATCTAAATAACGGACAAATTATATTTTTTTAGTCGTCTCGCCTATTGCTGAATTAACGATATTTTGCTGTGGTGACAGAAAGTCTTTTGAATGTAAATCTGTTACTATTACTTTGTAGATAGGCAGGCTGAAATGATCTAATTTATATTTTGGAACGAATTAGTCATGAAAAATGCCTATGAATTGAAAAGTTACTATTCATTAAGACATGCGAATACGACCTAAACCGGTAGAAAAAATAACCCAAAAAGATTTTTCACTGATACATAATCTTACATCCTACCACACAGTGTGTATCATTTAAAACCCGTCCAAATTGTTCCATCCACCATTGCATTGCTATAATTTGACTGTGAACAGTATCGTTCTGATATTTCACGGGGAATTGTTCTATCAGGGACGTGGTTTGCACGTTTATAGACTTGAAGTCTGTTAGAAGGTGACCACGTTGTTAGTTTTGCATTTCCCACGTGAGAAGTCGGTTTAATAGTTGTTTGAAGTCATATTATTTTAGTATATGTATTACTAACTAAACTTAGGTGTAAGTATATGGTCTAAACTTTTAGAGATATCGATGAATTTAATTGAACATTGTTTTTTTACTACCCGCAATGAAATATAGCTATTAAATAGCCTGACAGAGATTTCAAGGAAAATAGGTTTTATTTCAAACACTCTTATCATTCAAAAAAGAAACAAATCCTCTATTTGTGCTGCAAAACGTACCTATTTTCATCACAAATAACACGAAAAAAGGTTTTTATTCCCCTGTAAACGAATGAAAAAGTACCAAATACTCCTTTCAAGTAATAAATCACAATTTACCAACCGTTTCTCACATTCAAAAGTAGCGATCTCATTCTGTATTCAAACTTAACATACGCATAATTTCGCGCTTCATTTGGTACAAGTAAGAACATGGGCACTGCCATTAAGACATTCAAGAAACAATTTGGCACAGTTCAGCCCGCTACGGTAAACCGGGATAGTAAGCCTGAAAGAAGTATCTCGTAGCTCTTATGTTGATAGAGTTAAGGTTCATTTTGGGCGGTATTCAAATGCAAATTGGAGCGGATTGGATTTGAGAATGAGGGCGAAAGGGTGTCGGTTGGTTCCGGGAATAAGTGTTGTGATGTCACGTGATATTCGAATTTGGAACTGTGACTAATGTTGAGAGACTAGTATTTGAAATGAGTTTTTATGCAAACGCATGCATGTGTTTACTACGTTCGTCTATGTTGGCAAGCATGAACTAACTTAAAATACAATAGGGGTTTGTTGCCTGGTTGGTTTAATGATGGCAAGCTTAGCATAAAGCTTTGTATTTTTTTCTATACACCGTGAAATTTGAGTAGTTGTTTTAACTATCGAGTTATGCAAATTAATCCTTGAAAAACATTTTTTTTTTTAATTTTCAAAATATTAAATTTCCAACTCGAAAACGAGAGAAGCTATCGTTGTTTTTTAAGATGATACGTAATCAGGTACAGCTTGCCGTATAAAATCGATGCTTAAAGCTAAAAAATCTCTACGCCCTAAGTAATAAAGCGGTTAGAACGTTAGAGTTTCGGATAAACCTTTCGTAAAACTGGCATTTATTGATTTCAATAAAAATAACTACACAAATCTATTGTGCTACTAAGATAGAATAATTTTGCTGCGGGAAAACAACCACTAAAATTTCACGGTGTCGAGAAAAGTCGTTTTGGAATGAATCAGTTTGGGATTAGATGTATCCTCATGCCTCGTTGATTATGTTCAGCTGTTGATTCTGGGCTGGATTTATCATCGTTTGCCGACTCATCAACAGTATAAAAGCGAAGGAGAACAAAGTACGCCTTATAATAGCCTGCACTGTCGATCTGACTGCTCAGTACACCTGTTACATTTTTCTTTGTCATCATCATCAGCCCATATAATGTCCCTACCTGGGGTACGGGCCTTCCCTAGGCTAGGGCGAAAAGGCCCCAGTCTGCCACAATGGCCAAGTGCGGGTTGGTTGACTACACAAGCTCAGAATTTCTTCATAGGTATGCAGGTTTCCTCACGATGTTTTCCTTCACTGTTAAAGCGTCGTACAAGTGAATTTCGAAAAACACTGTGGTACTTGGCGGGGTTTGAACTTTCGACCTCTGGCAAGCAACGACCTTAACCACTCGACCATTGACGCTTTTTTGATACTTGTACTATCTATTACTTCCACCTGTTATTTTTTAATTGGTCACATCACTACCGACAATCTTTCGTGTGTGAAGAGATCCAGCAAAGTGTGTTTTGCACTAATTACCGTCTCTCCGAGTTGTTTGCCGACATTGTCTTGTGGCAAAGTCAAATTATTGACTACATGAGTAATTACTGAGTAATTACTACTTCTCCAAGTAGTCGGTAAAGATCCGAGTTCAACAACGCTTATGTGTTGTAGTGACATGTTGATTAGTTGTGTAACGACTTATTATTGTGTGATTACTTCCGATGTTTCGAAGTATTAACATTATTTAAGTTTCGTCAAAGGAGTTAAGGTAACATCTACAAAGTCAGAATGTTAGTAGTTAATTTGGATACACGATATGGATACGATTACAGGCGCCTTGTGCGTAGGAAATTACCAAAGTTTATAAATATTATTCAACAAGTGATTAAGCTATCAGCTTGAGTATCCTTGCTTGTATTTATTTTAAGTATTGTTGTATTAGTCGTTGGTGTACCAAATAAACAAATAAATAAATAAATAAATAAAAAATAAAATAAAAACATTTCACACCTCCATCTGATTCCATAGTAAGTGGCTAAAGCACTTCTGCTATGGATATCTGATACAATACTGTTATACAAGAGTGAGTGGTATGAAATTTAATCACATTTATAAATATATTTTTATATAAGAATTGGTTTATAAATATTTTAAATATAAACGTCATTTAAACTTATCTATCTATCTTCTATACTATAATAAAAACGTAGAGGTAAAAATTCTTGTACTTTTTTGAAAAACGCAAAAAAAACGAGTCAGGGATATATTTTGAGAGTAGTAGAACACATCCCCATACTCAAAAAATTTTTTTTTCTCTGTCTGTTTGTTTGTTTGTTTCGACTGACCGCCTAAACGGCTGAACCAATTTAAATGAAAGTTTGCACGAAGGTAACTTGAATTCCGGAAAAATACATAGGATACTTGAAATCACTGACAGTTAACTGGTTCCCGTGGGATATTAAAAAAACCCAAATATTTGACTGATCTCTGAAACTGTTACACCGATTTAAATGAGTTTTTGCATGGTGGTACCTTACATCCCCGGTCAAGATCTTAAATACTTTTAGTCACAGAAATTCCTGTAGGATCGTTAAAAATCTAACTTTATTAGATCACGTACATAAATAGTAAAAGTATATTTACCAAAATCAACCTTCTGACTAGGACTATACGGACTACTTTATTAAGAAAAACGTCATAGTAGGGGAGGTAAATAGCTGGATTTGCACTTACTTAAACGACATGGAATCTGAATCGAAAGATTACGCTAAATCAGAAAAAAGTTTATTACACTTTCTTTATAAGTGGGGGTCAGCGATTAATACAAGGGGGCTGCCTGGTAACAAGCGGTAGAAAGAAAAAAGTTATTTGATCGTGTCAGTCATTCAAAGTGCATGTTAAATAATCCCTCGATTGAGATCGGCCGCCATGGTCGAAATCGGTCGTCATAGTAGGGGAGGTAAATAGCTGGATTTGCACTTACTTAAACGACATGGAATCTGAATCGAAAGATTACGCTAAATCAGAAAAAAGTTTATTACACTTTCTTTATAAGTGGGGGTCAGCGATTAATACAAGGGGGCTGCCTGGTAACAAGCGGTAGAAAGAAAAAAGTTATTTGATCGTGTCAGTCATTCAAAGTGCATGTTAAATAATCCCTCGATTGAGATCGGCCGCCATGGTCGAAATCGGTCGGACGCCTTATAAATAATCCCTAAAAAAATTGTAACGATTTGGATATGGCATAAAGTCATAATTAATGTTTGTGTCTGTTGAAAAACACAGAATCATAATCTTGAGATACTTTAGCGCGTTACAATTTTATGCAGGAGGTTCAAGTTGATATCAAAGTCCTCCTGTACAATAATCTGTAATTTTTTTTTCTTAACATGTATCATCTCACTGCTGGGCAAAGGTCTCCTTCAAACCCATCCATTGCTCTCATCCAAGCCTGGTCCATGTATCAAAGGACTTGCCAGTTCTTTAATACATGGATCAGATCTTCATACCACCTTTTCTTGGGTCTTCCTCTTCGGCGAAAATCGTCTTCAGGCACGCGAATTTTGGTCCTTCTATTGTTCTTTATCCTGCAGATATTCCGCGCCCATTGCCACATCAGTTTTGACCAAAAACAACAGCAATACGGGAGTGGATGGTGGTATATTTTATTTTATCTTTTTACCTAATATCTATGATACTCCGCTCTATAGCGCTTTGAAAAATCTTGATTTGGATTTCTGATTTTCGGTGAGGGACTAAGATTCTGCCCCATATGTTAGGATAGGCAGTATGAAAATGTCGATGAGTTTGCGGTTCAGTGATATAAGAAGGTCACTCTTGATATACCCATTCATAGACCAGAAGCTTTTCCAGGCGTTGTCTGTTCTACGGAGTATTTCTTTGTCCTGCCTGTATACGAAGGAGACTGCCTAGCCCAAGTTTATACTCCTCTACAAATTGCTTTACCTGCCTGTTGACTGCTATCCTATCATTGGTGCTCTTGGTCGCGACCTTGGTTTTGGGTCTATTCGTCGTCAGTCTAACCTAAAAGCTTTCTGCGCTTAGTTGTTCGAGAATAAACTCAAGTTCTGTCGAGATATACTTATTTGCGATGAGGAAAATGTCATCTGCTAGGCGAAAGTTTGTGAGTCATCTATTCCATACACCAATTTCTTTTGTTGCCTATAATATCATAGTGACCTGAAGACTTCTTGAAGCGTGCTACTCAAAAGCTTTGGTGATAGGGAGTCACCCTGTTTAACTTTTTTTTTGTATTTTGAATGTCAGGCGTTCAGTGTGCAGTTTGATATCGGCTGTGCTTTGTTGGTAAATGATTTGGAGAAGTTTTATGTATGTGGTTTCGACGTTTTGCTGAAGAAGAGAAAGCTAATTGGGTTGATGTGGGAGACCAGGTAGAAAAGTTTATGAAATTCGCTACATTTCTCTTTTATCTGGTTTTCGGTATTGAGGTGGTCAGTTGTCCAATATTTGCTTACTGGCTTGCATTGTTGGTTTGATTTTTTTTTAATTGGTAGGCTGTTTGGTATTATCTGAATGTTCAAATAGAAGGATATCGCTATTCTAAGCATATAAAAGGGAATTTATAAACATTCACGTAAAATTGTTGGATATTATAAAATTCCATTTAAAAATCTTACAAGACAGAGTCTGTGTCTGATCAAGACTGCAAAACCCCCGTTGGGCTGCCCAACTATCACGTTTTTAGCTGGCAAGTCATGTCAAATATTGTCAGATTTGATATGAGTGTTTAGTTCTTCGTTAGTTCAAGAGATGTCACTGTGCTCTATTACGTCGCAATATTGCTTCAAATACTAAAAGTAATTAAAAGTTTCCATTTCATTAAATTTACGATGATGAAACAATGACATAATAACGATAAAAGTTATTATCTCATTGTTTCATTACGAATACAATACAATCTACAAAAGTGGCAGATAACAAACTAGCAAAGCAAATACTAATGTTATTCGTCACATGGCGACACACGTCCTTTATAGATACCTTAAGGCAGTGGATCGGTAGTTTGTATTTTTTACCTTTTGAAGTCATCCTGATATCAGTTTTATGTACTATCTACATAGGTACAGTACGCTGTTTGCAACCATTGAAACCTGTTTCTGTCAAATCAAATACATTTTGGTTTTATAGTTCTAAAATGTGAAAAATAATTTTGTGAGTCCTAGCTACCACTCTCCTCATTTGGCTAGAGCATTGCTTAGACAAAAAAAAATTGGGTGTGAATCAATCAAAAATAATGTGAAAAGTAATGAAAAATTTTGTATGTTGTTTATCGCCTATTAATCAGTAAACAATTTTAGGTTCTTTCCTGGGTATTAATCTAATCAATAACTAAGTTTAATTATATTTTATTTTCTAATAGTTTTTATAATTTATGTGGCTTTGTTTATTTCACCTGTAATTACTTTAAAAAATGCTTCCTAATATCAAAATGCTGGCGAAAGTTACGATTCCACGCAGACGAAGTTGCGGGCACAGCTAGTATGAAATAAAACAAATTTTACCATCAAACTCGCGTGTGTAACCATTCTAAACATATTATATAGAGACTCGAGACATAGTCTTCGCAATAGACAATAGATTATTAAACTGTAATTTTTAATTGTATTATCAATATTCGACCGAAATAGGTCAAGATGGCATTGTAATTATAACGGGCCCGTTAATAAAATTTCGATTCCAAACTGCAAAGACCACATTTTAATCAAATCTTAGCCCACGGTCACCATCTCGCCGCAGTTTGACCCCATTCCCCAGTTCAATATTTACATTCCTTGCCCCCAAATGAATTTCATAATAAATTCAAGCCTTGCAAATTGTGCTCGCAATATAACATCCTGTATAAGAAAGTTTCTAAATTGCCCGTTGGATTGTACCTAAACGTTCTGAAAGTTTAATTTTCAATACAACGGGTGTTTTGATAAGGAAACTTATCAATGAATTTGTTTTTAATGTTATAGTTGCGAAAGTAATCTATTATCCGTTTGCTCGTTTGTGACAATTACACGTCATAACTTCCGGGCCGGTTTGATAGACATTTGTAAAAATTATCACAAACTAGAGTAGTGTAGAAACGGGCTAAGTAGCCTCTGCCCTATCTTATTTAAAAGGTATCTCCAGAATAATACGTGTACAGAATAAGTCGTGGCATATCGTGCCCGCCGCTAATAGCCGAGCTGATAGAGAAATAGGGGCCCTTTTTGGTTCTTTTTGAAGATTAGTTTAGAGTTAATCGTAATAATATCACACATATCACACAACATCACATACATAGATCTGATCCCGTGGTAAGTAGCTTAAGAACTTGTGTTACGCATATCAAAATCAACAGTGGTACACAAATATAATTAAAATGATTAATAACACACCCAGTCACAAACCAACACCGTATGTTCATCACACAAATGTTAGTCCCGGGTGGGAATCGAATCCACGACTCTTGAAAACGTAGGTAGTGATCCTGGGTCTCTAATCACTGCCCGACTGAGCCAGTCAAATAACCTTATTATAAGATCTGTGTCAAAAACGGCTATTCTATTCTGTTCTTGGCTTATCCTTGACCGACGGCACTGTGATAGAGTAATGATTTGTAGTGAGCAACGACTATAATTCTGTACGTCTATGTTTTGTTCTGTTAATTAAGTCCCATGGAAACGTATGGAGGTATCATACATGCATAAAATCACGCCTTTATCCCAGAGGGGTAGGCAGAGATCACTTCCTGCCACGTGCTACGGTCCTGGCACACCACTTTCGCTTCATCCACATTCATCAACCCCTTCATGCACGCTCGTCGATTACGGGTACTTTTGATTTGACCTTTCTTTAAGGTTAACAAGCTTTGCTGGAGTTCAAACTAACCGTTCTATTGTTAGTTTATGTTACAAATACGTGTATTAAGGAACAGTATTAGTGTATCCACATTATACCCTTTGTTTACTTGGATGGGATCCTTGTTTGTCACAAGTAGTTTAAATTAAATGAAGTGTGGTAGGTATAAGGGTTAGAACTCATGTACGGCCAGAATAGCGACGAATATTCTACAATGCGTTTTAATGTATTGTTGCGGGAACGGGGTACGTTAAATTCAAGATACGCCAAAAGTCACCAAAAGACAATTAATTTATTTATCGACTAACAATTACACAATTAAACACTTAAAAACACTTAATTACAACACTAAACACGGAACACTAAATTACACTAATGCACTGAATCACACTAAAACACTGAATTTCACTGAAACTATTCGCAGGTAACGCACTCGATCACTTCTAGTTCGCAGGAGACTGATTCGCTTCGCTTTCCAAATCGGAACTGTCCCGTCGCGTCGTACATCCCGCTTTTATACCCAGTGAGGACGCAGCTCTTCGCGTGGCGTCGAGAATATTCGATCGAAGATCGAAATTTCTAGAACTCGCTGGAGCTTGCTCCGACCGACCAGAGTGTGTGACGTAGTATCGTGCAAGCGAATATAGACCTTATCCATACGACGATAAGACTAATTTCGCTTGCACGGTCTCTCAAGGTCGTACTATTATTATTACTTTAGAACACTCTAGAGCTTGCTACAACCTACCAGAGTGTGTAGTGTAGTATCGTGCAAGCGAATATAGACCTTATCCATACGACGATAAGATTAATTCCGCTTGCACGGTCTCTCGTGGTCGTAACATTATCCCCCTCTTAGTCATGCTCGTCCCGAGCATCATTTGACCCATGGTAACGAGCCAATCGATCAATGTGAACAATTTTCGGCTTGCCTCTTGTCCCTTGTTTGATCCGATAGGTTAAGTCGTTCAGCCTAGTGATGATCTTGTATGGTCCTTCCCACCTTGGCTGGAACTTCGGTGATTTGCCCTTCTTCCTGAGTGGGTTGTGTAACCAAACCAGACTCCCTTCATCGAAACCGTCGGTGTTGGCTTTGCGGTCGTAACGGGTTTTCATTCTTTCGCTGGATTTTTAGACTGCAGTCTCTAACGAGAGCATGTACTTCATCCAGGCGCTTCTGTAGGTCAGCTGCATATTCCGTTACTGGTTTCGGAGCTTCTGGCGGTGTCCCAGTCAACGCGTCTACCGGAAGCCGCATTTCTCGACCGAAGTTTACCATTGCTGGGGTTGCGCTGGTGCTATCGTGGATCGCAGATCGGTAGGACAGCAAGAAAAGCGGTATGTACTGGTCCCAGTCTCGTTGATGCTCGTCTACAACTTTGGCCAAGTGGTTTTCCAACGTTTGGTTGAATCTCTCGACCATGCCATCGGATTGCGGGTGTGCTGGTGTAGTACGGGTCTTATGCATACCCGAAAGCAGTTGACAGACCTCCTGGAACAGTGCTGACTCAAAGTTTCTTCCTTGGTCTGAATGTATTTCAAGAGGCACACCAAATCGGCAAATTACCTCGTGGACTAACTTCTTGGCGACCGTCTTTGCTTCTTGATTAGGCGTAGCGAAGACTTCAGGCCACTTAGTGAAGTAATCTTGGACCACAATGATGTACTTGTTTCCCTCGTCGGATTCTGGAAAGGGGCCAGCTACATCTACTGCAATTCTTTCCCAAGGAGCGCCGACGTTGTACAGCTTGAGTTTGCCCTTACTTCTGGTTTGTGGGCCCTTTACTGATGCGCAAGTCGTACATTTCTTGCACCAGTCTTCGACGTCCTCCCGACAGTGTATCCAGTAGAACCTCTGTCTCAGCTTCTCTAGGGTCTTCTTCACGCCTAAATGTCCCCGGATACCCCATCGTGTATGTACCTCAGTAGCGAAGCAACTTGTTTACGGGGTACAATCAGCTGTAGTGTCGTTTGATCCCCTTTTGGTGTTTCCCATTTCCTGAAGAGTATTCCATCCTTAATCTCCAAACTGTCCCATTGTGCCCAGTAACTTTTCGTGATGGGGCTTGATGATGCTACATGGCTCCAAGAAGGTTTTTGACCTACTTCCTTCCATTCAAATATTTTCCTCAGGTCACTATCCTCTTTTTGAGCCTTTTTGATAGCGTCTTCGCTCCATTCATTATCAAGTCCCTGGGTGGTAATCATCCGGACTTCTTTCTTTAGTCTCCGTTTTAGAGCAATGAGTGCAGGCCACAGGACAAGGTCTCCTTGATAGGGCATCGGCATTCAAATGCGTTCTACCACTACGATGTTCTGTTGTGAAATTGTACTCCTGTAGTTGCTCTAGCCACCGCGCCACTTGTCCTTCAGGGTTCTTAAACTGCAAGAGCCATTTTAACGCAGCATGATCTGTCCGCAGGGAAAACTGTCTTCCAACGAGATACTTGTTGAAATGCTGTAGAGTCTTCACTACCGCCAACAGTTCCTTACGAGTCACACAGTAGTTCCTTTCAGGTTTTGAAAGTGACTTACTGAAATAGGCAATCACCACTTCCCGTTCACCTTGCTCTTGCGACAGAACTCCGCCTATGCCAGTATTGCTGGCATCGGTGTCCACGATAAACCTTCCTTCTCTGTTCGGGTAGCCAAGTATAGGACTGGTGCAGAGGTGTTCTTTTAATCTGACGAAGGCTTGATCACATTCCAAGTCCCAGGCGAATACTCGTTTATCTTCCGTGAGCCGATGAAGAGGTTTCGCTATATCAGAGAAGTTCTTTACAAAGCGCCGGTAATATGCGCATAAACCCAAAAATGATCTCACGTCGGTCTTGTTAGCTGGAATAGTCCATTGTTGGACAGCTTTGATCTTCTCTGGGTCAGTCCTTACACCTTTAGATGAAATAATGTGGCCTAAGTAGGCGACTTCTTCCTTGAAAAACGTGCATTTCTTTGGACTGAGTTTCAAGTTTGCTTCTCGTATTCTGGTGAAAACCTTCCTCAGGTTACTGACATGCTCTGTGAAATTTCGACCCATGACAATGATGTCATCCAGATAGACCAGGCATGCATCACCCAGAAGTCCAACCAGTACTCTTTCCATCAACCGCTCGAATGTCGCCGGAGCGTTGCAAAGTCCAAAGGGCATGACGTTGAACTGCCACAATCCATTCCTAGTTCCGGTCGTAAATGCCGTCTTCTCTTTGTCTTCTGGATGGATGTCAACTTGCCAGTACCCACTCTTAAGGTCCACTGTTGAGAACCACTTCATGCCGCTCAACATGTCCAGTGTGTCGTCTATACGGGGCAGGGGGTAGCTGTCCTTCTTCGTTGCATTATTCAACAACCGGTAGTCCACACAAAACCTGGTGCTGCCGTCCTTCTTCTTTACCAGGACTACTGGCGAAGACCACGGGCTTGTTGAAGGTTCTATGATGCGGTTCTTCTGCATCTCAGCAACCATGTCTGCTACCTCCTTCTCTTTGGCAAATGGAAGGCGTCTAGGCCGCTGCTTTATTGGTGGCGCGTCTCCCGTGTCTATTCTGTGTTTAACGAGACCTGTCCTGCCCAAATCATGGTCACCCTTCGAAAATATGTCGTTGAAATCTAGCAACAACCTTTAGCTTGCTCAAGTTCCCGCTCAGATAGCTTGTCCTTACAATTTGCTAGGAGCGGCGTGACATCATCTCGTTGACAGGATTCCGGTTCCCGGGCCCTTTTCAGCCTTCTGATGGATTGACCTGCATCGCACCGTCCGATGACACAGTTTCTCCGTAGTTGCACTTCATCTCCGCTAAGATTGATGACTCGCACCAGCGCTCCTTTTCCGGTCATTGCCAGAGTTCTTGCTGTGATCCAACTCGGATGGTCGCCGCAGTTTTCTATGACGACGCTTCGCCCTTGGCACGCAGTGTAAGGGAATCTAACTTTGACCAGAGTTTCAGATCTCGGCGGTAGGGTTGTATTTTTCAGGCAGTAAACTGCGCATGATCTCGCTCCCTCTAGGAATACTTCTTGTTCGGGGAAACTAAGTACTCCTTTAGCGACGTCTACCACACACTTCTGGTCTCTTAAAAGTCCAATCCGATGATGCAATCGTCCGTGATGTCTGCTATGAGAACGCCGTATTCAAAGGTTTGTTCTCCAACGGTTATCTTCGCCATCGTCTCACCGAAGACGGTAACTGGCTGGCCTGTTGCTGTTTGAAGCTGAACGGATGGTCTCTGATTCCACACAATAGTCCTTTTCAATAGCTCCGGACGCACTATTGTTCTTGAAGCACCGGTGTCAATAGTAAAATGACACGTTACGCTGTTCAGCTGTCCAACCACTGTAAGGTTGTTCCCATTACCAATTTGTGAAACAGTGACGGTAGGGGCTCGATGTTGACCAGCCAGCGCCCGCCCCACGGCCCTGGCTTCTTCTAGTTTAACGACAGCTCTTCTGCGTCCACCTGTGTAGAGGACGCTACTGTCGTTCTACGTGGCCATCTTCGCTTGGGGCAACTACTCCGAATATGGCCCCTCTCGCCGCAGCCGTAGCACATCGGACCCAAAGAAGGTTTTTCCTTCACCACAACCTCCCGAAGTCGTTGAGTTCTAGCGTCTTGACGCACGGCTTCCACCTCCAAAGCATGGGCTAGAGCTTCCTGTAAGGTCTGATGATGGCTCAGTTTCACGGTATGTCTGACGTCTGCATCTCTAATTCCATCACAGAAAGCTTGTGGGATCATTGATTCCACCATTGTAGGGCATGACACGTAGGCACGTCTGACTAGCCTTTCGATTTCCGCTGCCCATTGCTGCAGACTCTCACCAGGCTTCTGCTGTCGGTCGCGGAGTTGTGCTCTATATGCGTGTTCCAGGTGTTTGTCGCTGTACCTGCCCTCTAATGCTCTTTGGAGAGCACCTAAAGTTCTGTTATCCGGAAGGCAGGTTTTCCAACGTGAGCAGGGCATCTCCACGAAGAGCCAGAGTCAGAGCTATCATGGACTCTTCCTCGTTCCACCCCTTTCCTTTCGCCACCGTCTCGAACTGGTACCAAAATGCTGCCCAAGACGTCGTTCCATCGAAGTGGGGTACTTCGATTTTCGGAGAATCCGACACTACCGTAGCACCCCGGGTCCCCACTCTTGCCATTTTGGTATGCAGCTGTCGCATCTCAGCATCCACCTGGCTCAGTCGATCCTCGTGTTGGGTGAATCGGTCTTCATGTTGGATGAATCGATCTTCATGTTGGGTGAATCGATCTTCATGTTGGATGAGTCGATCTTCGTGTTGGGTGAGTCGATCTTCGTGTTGGGTCTTGACGCTTAGCACATCATCCTTGAGAGCATCAATCTGCTTTTCTAATACTTCGTGCTTCTTCTCAATAGCCCCCAACAAACTCTTGCTTAGCTCTTCCTGGCGAAGGTCTTGCTTTTTCCTGGCGAAGGGCTTGTTTTATCCTCATTTTAGCGAAGTGTACTTCCTGAAGTCGGGCTAGCTCCTCCTGGCGGCGTGCTTGCTCGCGGGCTTGCTCCTCCTGGCGGCTGGCTTGCTCCTCCTGGCGACGGGCTAGCTCCTCCTGGCGGCGGGCTTGCTCACGGGCTTGCTCCTCCTGGCGACGGGCTTGCTCCTCCTGACGGGTGGCTTGTGTCTGCAGCATTTTAAATAAGTCTGCAAGCTCCACAGGCCCAATTGATGTTTGAATTGATCCCTCCGTTGAAGTGCCTTCACCCTCTTGCAGGGCCGCGGTTTGACTCCTTGTTACTCGGCCCTCACTGTCTTCTCGTGGTGTAAGAGGCATCTTGAATCCCACTTCTGACACCAATTGTTGCGGGAACGGGGTACGTTAAATTCAAGATACGCCAAAAGTCACCAAAAGACAATTAATTTATTTATCGACTAACAATTACACAATTAAACACTTAAAAACACTTAATTACAACACTAAACACGGAACACTAAATTACACTAATGCACTGAATCACACTAAAACACTGAATTTCACTGAAACTATTCGCAGGTAACGCACTCGATCACTTCTAGTTCGCAGGAGACTGATTCGCTTCGCTTTCCAAATCGGAACTGTCCCGTCGCGTCGTACATCCCGCTTTTATACCCAGTGAGGACGCAGCTCTTCGCGTGGCGTCGAGAATATTCGATCGAAGATCGAAATTTCTAGAACTCGCTGGAGCTTGCTCCGACCGACCAGAGTGTGTGACGTAGTATCGTGCAAGCGAATATAGACCTTATCCATACGACGATAAGACTAATTTCGCTTGCACGGTCTCTCAAGGTCGTACTATTATTATTACTTTAGAACACTCTAGAGCTTGCTACAACCTACCAGAGTGTGTAGTGTAGTATCGTGCAAGCGAATATAGACCTTATCCATACGACGATAAGATTAATTCCGCTTGCACGGTCTCTCGTGGTCGTAACAGTATGTAAAAGTTTGTACGCCGATTGTATATTTTGTCATGAAATAAAATTAAGAAGTTAAATGTAATATGCACCTATAATTAAGTATGAGGTAAAGAATATTATCGTGATGATGTAAGCGGCGGGACCTTGCTACGGTTCCATGAGTCGTAGGTTCGATTCCCACCTGGGACAAACAATTGTGTGACGATTATCGGTGTTTGATCCGTGTCTGGGTTGGGTATGTTATTAAATATAGGTATTTAAGTATATTTCTGTAATCATATATAAATATATATACATATATGGGTGTGTTATTAAATATACTTATGTATATCACTGTTTTTTCCGTTATCCGTTACACAAGTGCTTTTTTAAGCAACTTGTTTAAGAATCAGGACATATTATCTGATGTTGTTAGATATTTATTTGTTTATTTTAAATTTGACTTGTGTGCACGCCCTTACGAATGCTGGGGAATATTCTACTATAGCCTTTGTACATATATGATAGCGCTTATTTGTCATCAGGCACTTCAATCAGGTTAAATATGTTGTAACTTGTAAGTTCATGTCAACACAATGATATATTTCTATACGTAACTTATCGACGACTGACAAACAGCAGTAGGTACCTATGTCATTTACTTATTTTTTTTGAAGGAATGCCAACAGTACCCACATCCTTATTTATATTATAAATGCGAAAGTAACTCAGTCTGCCTGTCTGTCTGTCTGTTACGCTTTCACGCATAGAGTACTGAACCGATTTAAACGAAATTTGGTACAAATATAGTCCAGAGCCTAGGAAAGGATATAAGCTACTTTTTAACCGACTGCACTGTAAAGAAGTAATGTTTTACCCGTTAAACGTCTTTACGCGGACAATGTCGCGGGCGGAAAGCTATGTTGTATAAATCATAATTTATCGTAGTACATAATATTTATAATATCAGATAAACTCACCATAGATTAAAATAAAGTGACTGTGAAATACGTACGGACAGACAGATAAATAAATATATATCTAAATACTTTGCGTATTTCTATATTGTGCTTTCCAAATTACTGTCATCCTAAATTGGATCAGAAAGGGATAACAATAATTAAATGACTTTCGGTAACCATTTCAATAATTTAACGTAAGTAAACAAACTATACTCAAAAGATGATATCATTAAATTGAAGCTTTAAATTCATTTATTCATTAAAAGCATTGTCTTAATACCATTAATTTATCGCGGTTTTATTCTACTTAGATATTTAAGTATCTTAATCCCACTCTTCAATATAAGGTATTGCCTTTATTCAGATTTGAGAACAAAAGGGTTTTAACTGAAGTTAAGGAATATTGTTGATCAAACATTTTCAATTACAAGGTAAGTGTAAAGTTGTTTACTTGAAATAATCGCTTTGTTATGGACACATTATGTGTTTAATAAAGTTACGTTATTAAGCCAAGATGACTGTAATATTTAATTCTTCTTTTTTTTTCTAACTGACATACGATGATGGCTTGGAGTAGCCTCGTCATCATTACCGGACTTGCGGAGAGCGGATGGCTCTCACCCCTAACACTTTTATGGAGAAAGTTCATGATTTTAGATAATTAGGTATCTTTGAAGTGCTTGATAATATGAATTGACATGTGTAATTAGTTTCAACATACAACCAAAATTGAAAAAGTCAATCAGTACTTTTCTTTTTTTTCGATGAGAAAACGTTAACCCGTACAAAATTCCTACATAATGCTTGTACCGAATATATTTTTAATAACTCAATTAACATTCACAAACTCTTTCCCCTCACTCACTCAGAAGCGAGACTTTTGATCGAATCGTCTGCAAACTTAAACGAGTATGACGGAGTCAATGACCTTTTGAAATATCGTTTCGTTTGCGAAGATTTATAACTTGATCAGATAGAACGTTGTTAATATGTTTGCTCATAGTTTTGAGTGATGTTGAGTTACAGCCTTTAAAGTAGTAGGTAGGTATATGAATGAGGTTATTTTTCTTTTGATATATTTTTTTGCTTGCATGAACAAACGGATTGATTGAGTTCTTTTATCGTCGTATCTTTGATGTTGGACTGTGTGATACTTGTGTGATCTGAGAACTTGGAACACATTGCATTTACTTTAAAAAATATATATACAATAAAAAAAAATCAGACTCAAAGTTTAATTGGCAGGAGGCAATAATATAAGCTACGCTAGTTAAAGCTAAATATTCACGTCCTTCCAGCTCATGTTTTCCCTCCCTCATATAATCCCAGGCTCTTCAAACGGCACCTAAGCTGGCCTTCAGGGAGAGTTTGACAAGCTCAATAGGGTCTATTGTGCCTGTCGACCTCATATGTTGACCTCACGAATGCCGTCAGGTGGAGTGAGGTCATTCGGAGAATATTTTCTTATAAAAAAAAACTAGAGTGGTGCGTCGACTCAGCTATGACAGACTTAAAAAAATACATATTATTCTTGCTACTTAGATTTTATTGATAATCCATTTATTAAATAACATAATAGTTAAACTGAATTGCGTATTTTGAAGGTTAATAGTAGTTTACATTTACCTTCAATCTGCCTTCAGAAACAAACAACGAGATCTTAGACTAAAAGCTTTTTTGATTCTATCACTTACTTTATTGTACGAATATCTCCACCAGAATTACTAAACCATTTCTCACTACCGCGAGCAATCCCACCTTTATTTATGTTCCAAAGTCAAAAAGCGGACAAAAGTATGTTTTGCCCATCATATCCAACACACAATTACTTTCGGAACTATCAAAACAGTACAACCTTACAATTCCTTTTCGGAAAGCTTTTATTACCTGGACCATAAACCTCCAATTTCAACGCTCCGCGCCTTAAAAACTGTCTTCTGTCTTGAGATTCAATTGGAACCTTATTGAAGATGTATTAGGGTCTAATTTGCAAGTGTTGTGGGGGAATAGTGTTTCAATTGGATACCTAGGTTTATTGCGGGTAGTCACGTAGACTATCGTCTATCACACATACAAGTTCCACTTATGCAATTCAGTTATTGTGACATAGGCAAAAATTGCCTATGTCACTGAATGAAAATGTAATATTATTATATATTATATTTTACTGGTTTTATAACATAACTTTGTGAGTCTTGTGACTTATTCGATCGTAATCGTTTATATTTATTTTTATATTTAATATTATTTAAACCAGGTTCAGTACATACTGTTCGAAGAGTTGTGGGTTCGATTCCCACCCGGGACAAATATTTGTGTGACGAACTACGGTGTTCTTTCCCTGTCTAAGTGTAAATATGTTTGTGTATTCACTGTCGATTCTGATATTTGTAACACGGTGTTTAAGCTACTTACCACGGAATTAGATCAATATTATATGTAATTGTGTGTAATATTCAAATTTATTTTCTTTATTTTTGTAATTCTGGCGAGAAAGATCGACAGACAGACAGAATAACATAAAATACTTATTAGTAACGATTACCGAAATTATCAGCCGCGTGAAATTCTCTATGTCTCCTGTGGTTAGTTCCCATACAACAACTTAATTAAGCCGGCCATTAGTTTTTATTGTCCTGTTTCGCGCTCATAAGCGGTGTTTCGGTTATGGCGATATTCGCTAGCAGATGTTTGTTGCAACCGATTTGGCTGCGTTGTCTCATTAGCTAGAGATGGGTGGTGCAAAGCTGAGTCAACTTGTTGTAACTCAATATTAGTCGCGCCGTGTATCAAATAAATAAGTGTTGCTCTTGAGGCGAGGCGTGAAACGGCATCTAAGCAGGCCTTCAGGGTGAGGTCGACGGTCTTTGTGCCTGATGACTTCATATTATGTAGACCTCATGATCACTGACCAGTCATAAAAAAACAATAATATCATAGGCATTGATTGAAATGATTTATCTGTGGGTACAATACCGATGTTCATCACACAAATATTTATCCAGGTTGGTAGTCGAATCAGTGATTACTGGCGCAAGAGAAAGATGCCCTATTTAACGCGGTATCGGACTAGTCAATAGAACGATAAAGTAAATTTTAATTAATCAATTAGTCAGCAGCTAACCCAGGATAAGTAAAAGCATACTTGTATGCTTAGGAAGAAATACTTAATTTTTTTAAAACATAAAAGAGATACTACAAAAAAGGTACAATTACAGTTGACTCAATGAGCCAGTGCAATATACTTACTGCGCATGAGTTAATAACTGAGTAACATCTCTCTATCATCGCCGGATTAGTCATTAGTTTCTCAATAGGAGGTCATTGGAGGGACTCGCATTGTGTTTGGAACATCGTAGTTAGTGAGTTTGTTGGGCGATGTGTCCGAAAACTGAGGAGCTTTTCTTTCTACATTTGAGATATATATTTTATATTATATAGCACTAGAATATTCATAATGCATGTTTAATTTAAGAATGTTTGTGTTTACATTGTTGATGTGCCTTAAAAATAAATAAAAAAGATAGACGGGAGTGGCGAGCGCTTGAGAGGCCTATGTCTAGAAGTGGACTGCGATGGACTGATGATGATGATAGAGATTATGAGGACTGTATTATGGTTATCTCTAAGTATATCATGGAAAAGATGAACATTAGCCTAGAGCTATGGGCTAGGTATTGTCTCTTAGGATGCCTAAAGTTACAACTTTGCCTAAAGATGAACTTTGCTTAAAGGTCGATTTCGATTTTATTCCATAATGCTTAGTAAACAATGTATGAATGTATATGTCATGCATTTTTTAAAATATTAAATGAGCAAGAAACTTTACTCTAACCGGTTGAAATTTTCAATCGTAAATTATATTTATTTAACGATATGGTTCAGAAAAAATCATTGTTTAATCTGTGAAGGGTTAATCCGTATCAGTATAAACCATTTGGTTTGGTTTGTTATTTTTATCATAAACACTAAAGACCTTTCATAAATGAATAAACTACAACTTAGTATCATAAATACCCAATAAAGCAGAGTACAATACCTCGTTTTACGATCGCAAGTTGAAGTAACATTAACAAGGTAACAACTAGTGAGATTACTACAACTAGGGAAGTAATAGGTCATAAACTGGTATTTAGGTTTAACGGAACTATAGGAATTCAATTGGCAATGAAATACTTACGAGGGTTGGAAACATTTTATCTCCAATTAAATAAGAAAGACAATTAATTTATTTAGAGAATGAAAGGCAGAATACGGTTACATCAAAGATACAGAGTAAATGAAATATAATGCCCATGAAATGGACGCTACTTAGCTTATGCCATGATACCTAATAAGCGTCGATGATCGAGTGCTTTAGGTCGTTGTTTGCCATGCGAAAGGTCGCCAGTCCAAACCACGCCACATACCACTATGTTTTTCAAATTTGAAATTCATATGTACGATTATTCGACGCTATAACGGTGAAGGAAAACATCGGAAGGAAACCTGCACACCGACGAAGTAGTTCTAAGTTTGTGTAGTCGACTTGGCCAGCGTGCTAACTAAGGCCTAATCGCCCTAGAGTAGAGTAGGCTCGTGCCCCAGCAGTGGGGACGTATATGGGCTGATGATAATGATGATAATTTTAGGATCTACATGCGATAAAAATGGTGGCAAATAAATAGCTAATCAGTTCGCTTGCTACCGTCCCTGATCCAGTCGAAACGTCGGACATTAAGCAGAAATGTACCTATATACTACTTTTTTTATCTTTTGTAGACCCTTTAATATATAGTTTTTCATGTAATGGAACGCGATAGTCTATAATCAGTGTAATTCAGGTTGTTTTTGTTCTTATATGTCATCGTTTACAGAGGCACAATCAACCCGGAAACATTTTTGTTCCCTTAAAAAAAACACTAGGTATTTGATTAGTCTGACCTTCATCCAAGCATTGAACAAATAAATAAGTATATATTTTTTGTGTAGTTACTTTCGATATCATAATATCTTATCTTTCACGGGCAGCGTCGAACTAACAGGCAATCTATATGATAATCCTGTAAGGATAACATATATGATACTCCATCCAAACGTATTTCTTACGAATCAAGAAGATTTTTGTAAGCTACTTATGGACGGATTTTTTCATACGACTCTGAGCTTTAATGCTTAAGGAATACAGATTAAGTTCTGAGTATAATATTGGTTACCTTTGACCTACAAGGAGTAGGGATTTTGACAAACTGGAAATTACATTTGGATATTCCACCTTTATACTGCTTCTTTTTGAGGAGTGTCATGATTATTTATCCGATTATAATTTGGTAATTTGCGATGATAATATGGTTTGGAAATCAATATTCAGGATAAAAATATTTTAGCTAAAGAAAAAATTAAGGATAGATTTTAAGTTGAAAAACCAAGTAGTACACGTAACTATTCACTCATTAATCATTTTGAAACGCATATATTTTGTCACTCTCTCATAATGTAGGTGGTAAACCCATTCCTCTAAAACTGATAAGAAGTAATTGCTACTGTCTTTATTGATTGCCCATTTATGTAATTAATACTAGTTTTCGCCCACCAATTATCTCGCGTTAAAATAAGTAATCAAGTACTATTTAGGGCTATATCTTAAGTAAAACGCCGTGGGAAACAAATTAAAGGTACCCATTTTTTCCTTAACTGTCATAGATGATGGCTTGGAGTAGCCTCGTCATCATCACCGTAGTTTTCAGGGGAGCGGATGGATCTCACCCCTAAACATGTACCTTATGTTCTTTTTCTTACTTTTAAGATACAAATTGAATTAGCAAATTTATAGAGTAGATTCATAAAGCGCAGAGAGATAACAAATAAACACACCTACGCATTCACAATAATAGTAAGTATTAAAAGGAAATCGTTTTGTCAAAGACAGTATTTAACCACGAAACTTCCTCTCCCATTCATTAGCAGACCCTTATCATCAGACGGTGTATTTCTGTTATTTATTGCCACACGCAGTTAGCGATTTGATGTTGATAGTGTCACCTTAGTTATTTAGTAGTTTCTCTCCTACTTACTATGGTAGGCCGTTTGTAGAAAGAAGGGAAATAAGTACAATGATTTTTTTACAATAATTAATAAGCTTTTAAAATCATAAAATAATTATCATTTCGCACACCCAGATCAACACTGTATTATCTCGAAAAATCTCAAAATTCACTTTTTTATATATTTGAATACCCGAAAATTTTCCGCACATACCACTAAAACAGGCTTATTTATGCTTCCAAAAATGATCAATAGATGGTGTGCTAACTCTCTATTGGTGAATACGCGCTGCCAGAGTCACGCCGCGAACACGGAACCATTTCCAGTTGCGACTTCCAGCAGCCCGCAGATCTTTTATGAAATAGTGAATTATTTCGTGAAAATGCGGTGTTGTTGAAAATTACAGTATAATATTTAGTTTTAATTCAGTATTAGTGACGACACTTATGCGACTTATTTGATACTATTTCAAAATAATACTCTATTTGTGACGAAGGTAAGTTAGATTATTTGTATTATTCCAAAATGATTTAGTATTGTCCGCAAAAGGTGAAAATCTGTGAAATGATGCACTATTGATGGTAGATATAAATGATGTCCTAGTTCCTTTAAATAATCATTTTAATTACTTATTTTGACTTTGAATTGTTACATATTTAATAAATTAATATAAAATTATTCACATTTCAAATAGTTATTTATAAACAAAGAGATACACATATTTTTTTAGATAATACCCTATTGTTGAATTATTTAAATTTGAATCTTTTATCCGCCAGATGATGAAGGGTTGTGGTCTCCAGTTACAAAGAAGCAAACACAGAAAACAATCTAGTGGTCCAGACGGTATTACAGCGTTGGTACTTCAAATATGTGCAGCGGAGTTGTCTCCAGTGCTCACACGCCTGTACCGCCTCTCTTATACCTCGGGCATTGTGCCCCAGGCTTGGAAGGTAGCAAATGTTCAGCTTGTTCCCAAAAAAGAGGACAGGTCTGATCCTGCCTATTATCGGCCCATAGCTATAACCTCAGTACTGGGTAAGGTGTTTAAGCGGATTATTAACGCCCGGCTCATAGGCTACCTAGAGGATCAGTCGCTACTCCATGACCGACAATACGGTTTTAGACCAAAACGGGCCACGGGTAATCTTCTAGCGTACGTTTCGCAACTCTGGGGGGAGGCTATAGTGAAGCACGGTGTATCTATGACAGTTAACCTCAATATCGCTAAAACCTTTGACCGTGTATGACATCGTTCGCTTTTCCAAGCTCCCGGCATTCGGTCTGCCACCTCGCTTATACGATTAGATAGCGGGAAGATTGGTAGGTCGTAATTTCTAGGCCTATAAATTCTGGTGTACCTCAATGTTCCGTCCTGTCACCGACTTTGTAACTGCTGCATATCAATAACATTATTGTAACTAGGCAATATCCATTGCTATGCGGATGACAGCACTGTCCACACACGTTTTTCGGAAGACGAGGGGTAAAGCAGACTGAAACCGAGGAAAAGAGGAACCTTCTTGTCGCCGAGTTTAACGGGGTCTTGGACCGCATTTCCGAATGGGGTGCATGCAATCTTGAACCAAGAAGACACAGTAGTGTGTATTTTCTGGCAAAGTGTCTCCTTTGCTTTCCCATCCTACTCTTCAGAGGAGCCCCTTACCAATACAGGATAGCCTAAGCATCCTTGGCATTGATGTTAACCGTGACCTGAACCGACGGGATTACATCGAGAGCGTCATCCACAGCCTCCCGCAAACTGGGGACCCTGAACAGAGTGCGGCGATTTTACTGGGATGGTTCCGCAAAATACTCGCAACTACTACTACACCAAATATGACCACAACTTCTTCTGCCAATGACACCTCTCCACCTGAAAGCGAACCCAAGTTAACTAAAAAGAGAATACGAAACCCTCCTGGCTGGAAGTGAAGATAGCTGAAACATTTCAGAATACAAGAAAAGATTTTAAGTAATACTTTGAATATGTAAGCTGCACAGTGTTAAATATTTTTTTTGTGAAAAAAAATGTTTTTTTTTTAGAATTTATTACGTTCAAAATATATATATACCTACTGATTCTAGTAAAATATCATTTAATTTAGATTTTTTCCTGAAAATAAATCAAATGAGTCGCTATTATCCATTAAATTTCAATTAAAAAGCCGTACAATATCAGTGTATTATTTCAGAATTATTCAGTAAAAAGCACATAATTCGAAATAATCCTTTTTATCGTCATTAATTTCTGCGTTAACAGTGTATTAAGTTAAAAAAGGATATTTTTTACTATACTAAGGGATTTTGAATCAACTAAACTATAAAATGCTATTATAGATTATATTTTACACATGAAATACCCGAAACATTGGCGATAACTATTACGTATTATGAGATAATGGTTTTTCCTCATTTCTGTAAAATGATCTTTTTCGACTTAGTGCAGTGTTGATCTGGGCGTGCGATTTGTTCTTACGAATGTTACATTAGTTTAGACCATTCATAATATTTAACGAAAGTGCACATAAAAAGCTTTGGCTTGACTTTAATTAATACTCGTACAGGTATACGAAAAAATATCAGGGGGTATCACTACATAGTATGAAGCAAAGTCCCTTCGCACGTCTGTCTGTCCCTGTGTATGCTTAAATATTTAAAACTGCCGTTTTTTTAATACATACACCGTGAAATTTTAGTGGTTGTTTTCCCGTGGCAGAACGATTTGTCTTTAGTAATACCATCGAAACATGCAAATTATACTTAAAAAATTTTTTTTTTTTCAAATTTTCGAAACCGAGAGAACGTTCTTTTATAAGATATGACGTAATCAGGTACTGCTTGCCGCTTGTGCTACTAATATTGTATCATTTTACTGCGGGAAAACAACCCCTAAAATTTCACGGTGTAGATTGATTTAAAATGAAAGGTTAAATGTATAAAATACCCGAAAGCGAAGCAACGGCGGATCACTGGTTAGTTAATAAACTCAAAAAAATACTAAATGCGTTTGAGTTTTTTTTTTTAATAAACAAAGTTTATTACAACAATGACGATAAGTACACACCTATTTGTAGAATTACTACTCGTTCTACGAATGAGCTTTGACCATTATGTAACTGCCCTTAGGTTTGGCTATTACGTTTATGAGTAATTTACGTAATACCGATGGTTATCGCTATTCCTGACCAGGCCAGTTGCAAATGGCTGAATACAATGGTAGCTCTGGTTAGCTTTGTTTTGGCCTTAAATTAAGGGGTTGTTTCAGAGCCATTACCGTTAGGCTTTCGAAGGATTATGTTATGTCTTTATTACTTGTATTTTTGTGTAACGATTCACAAGGGAATCGTAAATGCTATGCGAATAGTTTAGACTTAATATGAGCGTAATAGTAGCCCTAAGTTACAGATTTAGATTAGTAAGCGGTATTTTATAGCTTCCAGGAATGGAAAAAAAGAAAACAATAATAAATAAATATTACACACGATCATACAACAATCTGATCCGTGGCTTAAGCACTTGTGTTACGGATATCAGAATCAACAGTGGATACAAAAATATACTTAAAAGTAATAACACATCCAGACACGGGACAGACACCGATGTTTGTCTCGGGTAGGAATCGATCCCACGGCTCTTGGAACCGTCAGTAGTAAACATGGGTTACTAACGACTGTTCCACCGAGTCAGTCTTATTTTTAAAATAAAGCATTAATAAAGACAGACAGATAGCGGAATGTCTTTACTTTATTATATAGTAATGTTAAATTTATTATTTACAACTCTATACTTTATAGCGTTCGTGGTCATATATTGACCAGACCTTAAAAATATATTCAAGATTCAAATATTAAAGGTCAGTGTAAAGTTCAAGAATCCACTAAAAATATCATCAAATACAAATGCAAGACTCTTAGACGATCAATATGTCATAAATTTTCTCATCTTCCTTTGATAAAAACGCATCCACAGATTTTTCACACACCCTTCTGAAGCTAAAAAGTTCTCGAGTATCCTCGAAAGGACATCTTAGTAAGTTCAAAGACATCGTAAGCGGTTACCCCACGATTTTACAGGGTTAGAATACACAAAAATGACAGAGGAGATGAAAAAGCTCATTTAAAAAGCTTTGAAGACAACGCGAAGACAAACATTACGGATGGGCCATCGAGAAAACGGTTTTTTGGAGACCTTCGGCCTCTTCAGAGAAATAATTTACCGCATATAACACCATTATAAAGCTATTCAGATAATATTGAGGCTGTTAGAAATATTTACTTGAAACTAAAACTGTTGTAATGTAATTTTATATCTTTGTGCAATATAATAATAATTTAAGCATAAGTTTATTCAGCTGTCCACACTTTGCAGTGCCCTTACAGGGTGTCATGTGTAAAAATGTACTTTCATATTTTGTTACCATCATCTTTGTAAACCATGTGACTGCAAATAAATAAATAACTAAAATCTCGATTTCGAAGAAATAAGACTATTATTGTGCATCAGTGATTTGATAGATAAGGTGAAGAAGAAAAATATGGCAATAAATTGTATTTGGACTTTAATGAATGAAATAGTATTAGTCCATGTTTTGGGGAACAATATAACTTAGCTCGTTTATTTCGTACATCGTGCATTGTTGAGATTACTAAATAAAAAAAGCTTTTACGAGCAGCGGTGGATAATTTTTTGTCTTTTTTTCGAAATATTTTAACAATTTTTGTAGCAAATATTTTGCAGATATTCAAAAACATATGGGTTATTGTGGGTATTATTTACCATAATACAGTTTCAATAATGTTTTATTGAAATTTGAACATTTAACTACGAATATATGAGAAAAATATACAGTACCTGTTTCCAAATAGTGTTTGTATGATATGTTCAAATTGGTTAAAACAAAAACTTCAAAACTTTGAATATTAATCGTACAGACCCCACAACTCGCAAAATCCGCTAACTTAGCGGCCATTTTGAAATGAAAGGCATTATAGGCCTCCACCGACTAAGGGCCTAAGTAATAAATGACAACAAAGGGGAATCCCCAACCTCGATGTCAAAAGCAAGATACCAGATAATACTGTGCATTCATTAAAATGGAGATAAGAGCCCTCAATTGCAGGGATATTATTTTTCTTTTCTTCTGAAATTGGTGATTGTGTGATTAATCTTCTTGATTACTGTGAGTTCTTGAGGCTACTCTCAACAGAAGGTTAGTTCTCTTCGGAAAAGGGTACATGATATATTATAATTTTTTTTTTGCGGACTTCAAAAAGGTAGGTTATTCAATTGGATAGCGTAGCGTGTTTGGTTTTTACATCCTTACTAATACTTATTATAAATCCGAAAGTAACTCTGTCTGTCTGTCTGTCTATTACGCTTTCACGCATAGAGTACTGGACCGATTTAAATGAAATTTGGTACATATATAGTCCAGAGCCTAGGAAAGGTTATAGGCTACTTTTTAACCGACTGCGCTATAAGAAAGTAATGTTTTACCCGTTCAACGTCTCTACGCGGACGTAGTCGCGTGCGGAAAGCTAGTAATAAATATTGTTATAGCAATAACAGTTATTGTAATGCTAAAAATTAGAAAAAAATACTTCCATTAGATGAGATTAATCTCATCATTCGGAAGATCTATCTTCTAGCACTCATGCTAAAATGTATGCTACATTTTCCGATCAATCGGATTCAAATGCCAGGAAGACTTTATGAATGTAGGGATAAGAGTTAAGGTTTTTTACGGGTAAAGGTTTTCTCAAATATGATCCAAATCTAGCAACAGGACTTTAGTAATCGTTTTCTCTACAATGAAACTGATTATCTTACGAATATAGATACAAAACTTGTATGTCAAAATTAACAATAAAGTTACACATAGTGTGCTAAGGCACCAATAGATAGACAACTACACGCTAACGCTATATTTCGCAAACTATAACCTAGTTTGTCTTGTCCGATAGCTTCTATTATCCTGTTCTGACGACCACCTGTGGAGAAACTGGAGAAGCTTCAAGTTTTGTGCCCCACTTTGATGGATAGCTGCTATGCAAGATTCATGCAGGTTGTTCGTATGAAACTGAGTTGCGATGTTTTGCGAGAGCCTCTTCGCCGTTTTGTATTCTCAGAATTCACCTGTAGCTCCAAATATACCTGTAGGTTTGAATAATCTAACCGTAATAACTAGGACAATAGTTAGATTAGGTTAGGTTTTACAAAATGATTAAATTATACAGTATTTAGTGATTGTATACTGCCGGCGCCATTTGTAATGTTACGAATTATACAATTTATTCCTGCAACATACATATTACTACAATCTGATAAAGTTCTTGATTCTGAAATATGTATTATTAGAGATAACCACAGGATAAGTCAGGGGATACCAGTCACAACTATCTGTCCGGTGGTTGGTGAACGGTATACGGGTAAGCGACCCCGGCTCCTCGAGCTACTATCGACTCAGTCCAAATCATCCGAGGCGATAGCATCCATCCTCCCCTTTTCCTTCCCCCGTCATATTTCCTTGCTACTCGTGGGAACGCAATGACCTTGTTTAAACAATACACAAGACAGAATGGCGGCGACGTGGTCCACAACCCGTCACGTCACGTTTCCCACAGAGGTGAAAAGTGGATCGCTGGAAGTGATCTCTGCCTACCCCTCTGGGAAAAAGGCGTGATTTTATGTATGTATGTATGTATGTATGTAGAGATAACCACTGAAGCAGACGTACATGGCTGGACGCCTTTGCCCACCTGCGTTTAAAAAAAAATGCGAGCGCCGCGCGCTGGCGCCATCTTTTAATATTCGTGCGGATAAAACGTTGCTTGTTTGTAGGATTATAATTATTGTCGGTTTAATTACTTTTCGTTCCGTTGTTTATATTATTAAAATAATCAATTGTTGTAGATTGAATTTATTTTTTCTAAATAACCTGGCTTCTGATTCCTAAAAGTATAATATAGAGGAATCAACATTTTATATGCACATTATATACTGCAAATATTTATATGCAGGGAGTTTTTCTAAAAATCAACAGAATACGAACATTTCTTTTCAGTGAAAGCAGAAATAGTAATAACCAGAAAAACAATATTTTACTCAGAGCCGTCTGCTATTTCTAGTGGCCAGATTATTCTGAGAAATTGCGTTTAAAAACAGTTTAAATATTTAATGTCACAAGACTCAGCTGGTAATAAGATACTATATGATATATAAAAAACCAACCAAGTGCTACTCGGACGCGCTTATGAAGGATTCCGTACCAAAATGGCGGTAGATCTCAATGAGGGTGTTCGCGTATAAGATATCCACTAGATGGCAAGACGTAGATATTAGGTCTAACTGCTTCGTGATTGGTGAATATTGACATGTCTGTCAATGTCACGTCAAAAATAACCAATCATGCTGCAGTTGGACCTCACGCCTACGTATTGCCATCTAGTGAAGTTCTTATACGCGAAAACCCTCATTGAAATGTGCATGCATGAATATGCGCGCAAACGCATGTGCACTCTCTGACCTTATTTTTTCTGTACAGAAATTACTTAGCCCAGAATTAGGAAGTTGGCGGCATGCCGGTGCCTCGGAAAGCACATTAAGCCGGTGGTCCTATGCCCGATCACACATCGGTCATGTTGGATTGCCGTAGACAATTAGTATCACTATTAGAGATTACACATATTATAAAGACACATACAAATTTTGACACCAAATACACAAAAATTACCTTTGTACGACTATTTACTATTATAGTTGGGATTCTAAGGTAGTTTAGTCGACAAATCCGCACTTGACAACGTGGTTGACTAAGGCCTTATCACCTTAGTTTAGGGTAGGCCCGTGCCCCATCAGGGGGGACGTATATAGGCTGACTATGTTGTAAATGATAGTTGGTATCTAAAGGCTGAATGTTGAGAGGATTAAAGGCTCGTGGAGTCGTTCATTTCTGTTTAGATGAAGGAGTGATTATAAAAATGCAATTTCCCTCAGGCATACCCTCTCCCTTGAATACCAATGGATTGATGGCACGAAGTCTTATTTATGCGACGTTCCAAGGCGTTTTTAATATTGCGATGCAGCTCCCTTTGCGTATATTAATATTTCTGCCTGTTTTTTCTCGAAGCTCAAATACTGGAGAATATTACCATGAGCGGTATTTAAGCGAATTGATGAGATAATAAATAAAAATAATAATAAACGTTTATTACACAAAAAGAAAATTACAATAAAATTTGTTACTATAGAAATTAAAAATACCTTAATATTAATCACATTGTGCATCGAAAGAATACAACAAATAGATCAAGATCGGATGTGCTTGTGTTTAAAAACTCTTTGAATAATTAGTAGATTTGAAAGGAAAAAAGAAAAAATATTGATATATAAACTCATGACTGACTCGGTGGAACATTGATTAGTGACGCAGTAACTGCGGTTCCAAGAGTCGTGGTTCAACCGGGTGGGATTCCCATCCAGGACAAATATTTGTGTGAAAACCGGTGTTTATTCCATGTCTGGGTGTGTTTTAGAATATAGTTTAGTCTATATTAATTAGTTCTTATAGTTTAGTAACTTTATTGTCCTAGTCAGGTATCAACAAAATGTGACGGTATATTCTGAGTGTTATCTGCTGCGATACAAGCAATTGTGCTTAGTGCAGAGTCGCTAGATTTAAGGATATTATGTAAAATCTATATAATATCCTTTACTATATTATGGAAAAAAAAAATTCAGTACCCGCTGTTGATTCTGATATCCATAACGCAGGTGCTTAAGCTACTTACCACGGGATCATATCAACACAAAAAAAAATGTTAATAAATATAAACAAAACTAAATTATACAAACACCCATACAAAAATCAAAAGTGATGATGGTGAGGTGATCAAAAGGATTTGCCTCAGCATGTAGTGACCGATCATCATCAGCCCATTCACGTCCCCACTGCTGGGGCACGGACCTATCCTAAACTAGGGCGATAAGGCCTTAGTCAACTACGTTGGCTAAGTGCGAGTTGGTCGACTACACAACGTAAGAATTTCTTCATAAGAGTGCAGGTTTCCTCACGATATTTCCTTCAGCGTTAAACCGTCGAATAATCGTAGATACGAATTTAAAAACAATTGAAAAATACAGTGGTACGTGGCGGAACGCAGCGGCGTGGTGGTTCGAACTGGCGATTCTAAACTCCTTACCTACTTCCTCCATTCTGTACTTATTTATTATTATTTTGAGTTAATATCCCTCTCTATTTATTTACGTAGTACTGTTACTGGCAGTAAACAATTTATCGTGATTCTATACCTGGCACGTAGAATGAACTCAATTATGCTGTTATTTTCGGTAGCTTCCACGTACCGAAATATGAAAATACCTACGAATATTGTGCGTTCCATAAATAATTTTCGTGGGAAATTTTGAAACTAAATTGAGCTACAATAGTTATATCATAATGAACAAAATGGAAGTATGGAAATTATATACGTTTATAGAGAGAAGTAGCAAGCATTATGTTGAAAAGAGTTTTTGGAACCGTTTGTTGATTTTGATAAAATCTCAGGTATGAAATAACATCCTCGAAACCGTCCACCGTTCATTAAAAACCCTTACTTCCGGTTCAAATTAAGCTAGGGGGAAGTCCGAATCTCATCCAGCCTACTTCAACAACAAAGTTGACTCAATAACCACGAATGCTTCTTATACACGCTTCGGTTCTAACTTCGGAATCTTGGCTTGGTATTTGAGTAACTTCGGCGGGTTTCCTTTAAAAACTCTTTCAGTGCTTCAGCGGCTTTTCAGTGGCCGAACGAATGTAGCTCAACCACAGAGTAGATGACATATTGATAAATACTAGGTTTTAGTGAGTGTCTATGGCTGAGTGGTAGCCGTCGCTTGCCATGCGAGAGGTCGCCAGTTCAAACTCCGCCAGGTACTAAAGTGTTTTTAAATTCATGCGTTAGTTTATTCGACGCTCTTACGGTGAAGGAAATAATTGTGAGGAACCTGGGAACTTGTACCACACTAGGAAAGACAGGTAGTATAAAGTCGACTAACCTTCACGGCCAGCTTGGTTGACTAGGGCCTAATCGCCATAGTTACGGGTAGGCCCGTGCTCCAGCAGTGAGGGCTGATGATTAAGATGATGACTAGTTTTCCACCCGTTACTCTTTCCACGTGGAGTATTTTATAACCTAAAATGTGATGACTTCCTTAAAGCTAGGATTCAAAAGCAGCCCATTTCCTAATCGCGAGGATGAAATTTTATTTAATGTAACATGACGCGTAGTGTAGGGTCAGTGTTAGATTAAAGCCAAGTTTGAGGGGCCACTGTTGTCCTATGGCCGGCATTGTTGGGAAAAGGTTTTACAGGTTTTTATTGTAAACAATAAACCTTCAAAAAAAAAACGCATTTCTTTAAAATGTTATTACGGTTCGTGGAAAAAGGTTTAACAGTTTATCTTGTAAATTATTCATCAAAAAATAAAACTGCGTCCAATGTAACTTAGATCAGAATGAAAATTGAATAAAATTAAGTTGTGTGTACATAAATAAGGTACCACCTTTGGGAGGGGAAATATCTGTATTTGGTTTCCAATAAGCTTACCCGGTTTTTTAGAACAAGACAGAAGCAAAATCCTAAGATAATGGATCAGAGTATCCACTATATCTATACAACTAATAGTTTCCTGGAAAACCTTTGCAAATTGAACTACATGTATGGTACAATGCGTCTCTACAAACGGAATTAAATATTAAATGAAACAATTAGGTCCGTAGGTATCCTAGCTCGGTTCGAATTAAACTCGTAGGTAATCAATTTCTGAGAACGCCAGTTTACTGCAATGCTACAATTTGATTCGGTAATAGAAAGTCTATGTTTTGTGCCCTATATTACTAAGGGTTGACTTTTGTAGGTAGGTAGTGACAAGTGTAGATACCGTACTGTTTTTTTTTAGTTTATCTGTTATTAATTACCAGTTATCGTGATATTCTGTATCTTCAAGTATTGAGTGTTCATGTCCTGGAAATCTGATCGCGGGTCAACTAATTTACATAATACTAGAGTAACGGGTGGAAAACTGGTCATCATCATCAGCCCATATACGTCCCCACTGCTGAGGCACGGGTCTACCCTAAAAATCACGATCCGGCCTTAGTCTATAACGCTCGCCAAGTGCGAGTTGATCAGTCGATCAACCTAAATAGTAGTAGTCTACTCAACCTAGAATTTCTTTGTAGATTTGCAGGTTTTTTTTAAAGAAAAGACAAACAAGATGACCTCACTCCACCTGATGGTAAGCGGTAGTGAGATCCAAATATGAGGTCGACAGGCATAGTACATCATATTGAGCCTGTCGCACTCACCCTGAAGGGCTGCGGCAGGTTTCCTCACAATGTTTTTCTTCACCGTTGAAGCGTCAAATAATCGTACAAATGCATGATCAATCACTGAGGCCAACCTCAGTGCCAGTGACTGACTGAGGACTGAAGCTGATGATGATGAGAAAAATCTGTCCCACTGGTCTCAAATCAAACTGTGGTCTCAAATCAATCTGACCGAACCTTTTCTGTGGCCATCATAATACAGCAAGTAAGCTGGCACCAATTAGAGTGAGTTAGAAAGACCCGGACTTACTGCCAATCGTCAACAAGATTTCGAAGTGTTTCCAAAGTTTTTAAGTGAGAATGTTCGCACGATTTTTTTGTGGACTGGCTTGATGGCGCATTATATAGCCCTTGCTCTTGGGTTCGATTCCCACTCGGAGCAAATGTTTTTGTAGTGATCGGTGTTTTCTTGTGTGTCTGGTATAATGTTTAAGTTTATGTATATGTGTGCTACGTTTATAGCTTAAAACTTTACACTCTTCTAGCGAGTTCGATTTAATAGTTACATTAGTCGTTTCTCAGGCTATACTATCCTTTTACCAGATTTCATCTAAAACAGTATAGTTTTGGCGTGAAAACGACACAGACTGTTAAATTAATCTTCACATTTATATGTTTTAGTTTATTGTTATAAGTAAGGAAGTAAGGATACTTATATAATATAAACACTACTGTAAGATAATTTGAAAATTGTTGAAGACTAGTTGTGATCAACGGCTGTTTAAAAGTTCAGCTTAATATCGCCGGGAATCTCGAAAATGCAAGAGAAATCTCGCTACTCGCATCATAAATCTCGCGTTAACTTGATTCAGCGGGTGCAAAACATTTAAACGCTGAAGTTTATAACTTAACTAGCCAAGAAACTAATAAAGCTGACAAGGCTAGCTTGAACTTAAGTGGTTACATTTGGATTTCTGGATCTATGTTAGCTGTTCGCAACTGAATTCTCTTGTAACGAAGTGAATTTGTTGATTCCACGATTTTGGTATCAGTAGGTACAGATCAGAATTTCCATTTGCAGACATACCTACATCTTCTATTGAGGAAATATTGAATTATTAACTAGTGATCTGCCCTCGCTTCGCTTCGGTTATAAAAACCTTCCTCTTAAATCACTCTATTTTTTTAAAAAAAACCGTTTGTTCTGTTCTGGTCAGCAAAAAGTTTTTATTTATTTTTTATTTCTATTTTATAAATCTTCCTTCTACCAGCCTTCTTCTCATGTTTTCCCTCACTCATATGATCCCGGGCACTTCAGGCGGGGCGTGAAACGGCATTTAAGCAGGCCTTCAGGGTGAGTACGACAGGTACTATATTGTCTATTGTGCCTGTCGACCTCATATGTAGATCTCACTACCGCCTACCATCAGGTGGAGTAAGGTCATCTTGTTAACCTATTAGAAAAAGAAATAAAAAAAAAATGTTAGTGTTATGGAAAAATATACTGCAATGTAAATGATTGAAACTAAATTTAATAAAATTGAGTCTGAATTATTTTTTTATCTTCACAATTACATGCTATCCTGCATGTTTTAAAATCAGATATCATCATACTCTTGCATGTCTGGATGTTATTATTATTCGTACTTAGACTTCTTTGTTTTCACCACTGTTGTTATATTTGTTACAAAAGTGTTGAAGCTCCTTATAATGGATTATACTAGCTTTTGCCCGTGGCTACACTTGCATTTAATCCCACGGTAACACTAACATTTCTTGCGTGTTAAAATATTTATCAAATTTTGCATAAATTATCTTAAAATACCTTCACCGCCACCTAGTAAGCAAACTGCTGGCATTATTCTACGAGATGAAAGGTACCCTATGTTCTTCTCCTTACTCTGAATTATAATGATGACTATAAACATGGATTTAAAAAGATTTATAGAGTAAGTGAAGCATGAAAATGTAACAAATAAACAGACTCTCGCATTTATTGGATAAAAAAAGCGTCTTTGACCGAGTGGTTAAGGTCCCGCCACGTACCACTGTGTTTTGAAATTTGAAAAATATTATGTACGATTATTCGACGCTTAACGATAAAGGGAAAACATAGTGAGGAAACCTGCACAGGTGCGGAAATAATCTAAGGTTGTTTAGTCTACCAACCCGCACTTGGCCAGCGTGGTTGTCTAAGGCCTTATGGCCCTAGATTAGAGTAGGCCTGTGCCCTAGCAGGGGGACGTATCTGGGCTGATCATGAAGGATGTGATTTCTGGACCTTTATAAGTTAGTTTTTTTCTGTTTGAACGAACTAATTTATGTTACGACTCCGTTATGAATCATTGCAATGTGCACAGCGGATAAGCAATTTCCAAATGGCCGATGCAAATTTCTGAAACACAGAAATGAGACGATGTGCTTTCAAAATTATGGCAAGAAAACTAAACTTTGAGAAACGCTAGTCCAAGTAAGTTAGCTATCTATTGATTAGGGGATCTGCGTACGGTCTTTAGTAAGATGGATGTGCAAATACTATGGTTAATTAATCGTTGTAGATTAATAGTGCTACCGATATCATTAATATAGGAGATATTAAGGCTCGGTATTACGGGGAAACTGCTTATTCATTTAGTTAGGAGTAAATAAGAAAAACGTAGCTATGGCATAATTTTTAAATTGGTAATAGACAAATTGATCAGCGCATGGACGGGGACTCAAACCCACAATTTTAATGTTATTTCGGTTTATGTAATTGCCTTTGTATTAATTCTACTTAAATTCTTGAATATTACTTTTATTTTTTTATGTGTTTTGTAATTTTTTTTTTCTTTCTTTGTTTTTATTCCCTTCCTTCTTAGAATTTTGTATTTACTACAAAGTAAGTACAAACTACATGTTTTATACTGTACTTACGCGAAATTTATAACGTAAGAGATTTCCCATACGTGTGTGGCATCGTTCTACCTCTTCACAAATGTATGGGGTCCTGCGAGGGCTTGAATTATGGACTTCTTGTTGTAACGTAGTCACATTTGTTACCGTTTCTGTTTTAGGAATCCACTATTCAATAGAGAAACTTTTTCAATTAACTTTTTTTTAACTGCCCCGTTGGTCTATTAGTAGCAAGCGCTGCGTAAGGACCGAGAGGTCCCCGGTTCGAGTCCAGGGTCGGGCAAAATTTGTGTGAGAATTCTGTAATGAATTTTTTCAGTCCGGAGTTAAGAAATTGGCGGTTCGACGCCTGTGCCTCGGAAAGGACGTTAAGCCGGTGGTCCTGCGCCCGATTTCTCATCGGTCATATCGGATTGCCATCTCACCAAATTATGAGAGTAAAAGAATAGAGAGTGCACTTGTGTTTGCGCGCACACTTGTGCACTATAATATGTTCTGCGCACTTGGCTGATTTCAATTGAGATTGGCCGCCATGGCTGAAATCGGTCGGACGCCTTAAGAGGACCTTTTTCAATGTATAAAACAAGGAATATTGTTAACTGGATAAAACCTGAGTTCAGTGTTCTCTTTTCAGAGCTACTATTTTAATATTTCTGTTATTTCAGTGATAATAATACAAAATGAAGAGGATCAGGCTCATCAAGAATCATCTTTTATCTGTCTTAAGTCTCAATTTCATCTTATTTGCAAGTTTACCTACGTTTTCTAAGTCTTCATAGTTTCTTTGAAGGCTCATTACTATTTCTATCCTTTGCAAATTCCTTGCTCGATACTAATTTGTGAAGTAAAGTCTAGCTCCAGACTGATTTCATTAGGATATTTCTATTTAAAAACGGAATTGCTTGCTTAGGCAACAGAGAAAAAAAGGTATTTTAATTTTACATTAGTGTCTCCTTGAATATACAAGCGGAGATGAAATTAGGTCATGCAAATTTGCGTTTCAAAGCATAACTACAAAATATTACTTTTATTCATCTATTCACTACTGATTTAATCTTTGAACTGTTGAAAATTACGTAATACATACATTTACATACATACATAAAACCTAAATACGCCTTTTTCCCAGAGGGGTAGGCAGAGATCACTTCCTGCTATATGCTACAGTCCTGGCACACCATTTTCGCTTCATACATCCATCAACCTCTCCATGCATGCTCGTTCATTACGAGTACTTTTGATTTTCCTTCTCTTTAAGATTAAGATTTTATTGTGGACTGGCTTGACGGCGCATTGATAGCCCTTGCTCTTGGGTTCGATTCCCACTCGGAGCAAATGTTTTTGTAGTGATCGGTGTTTTCTTGTGTGTCTGGTATAATGTTTAAGTTTATGTATATGTGTGCTACGTTTATAGCTTAAAACTTTACATTCTTCTAGCGAGTTCGATTTAATAGTTGCGTTAGTCGTTTCTCAGGCTATACTATCCTTTTACCAGATTTCATCTAAAACAGTATAGTTTCGGCGTGAAAACGACACAGACTGTTAAATTAATCTTCACATTTATATGTTTTAGTTTATTGTTATAAGTAAGGAAGTAAGAATACTTATATAATATAAACACTACTGTAAGATAATTCGAAAATTGTTGAAGACTAGTTGTGATCAACGGCTGTTTAAAAGTTCAGCTTAATATTGCCGGGAATCTCGAAAATGCACGAGAAATCTCGCTACTCGCATCATAAATCTCGCGTTAACTTGATTCAGCGGGTGCAAAACATTTAAACGCTGAAGTTTATAACTTAACTAGCCAAGAAACTAATAAAGCTGACAAGGCTAGCTTGAACTTAAGTGGTTACATTTGGATTTCTGGATCTATGTTAGCTGTTCGCAACTGAATTCTCTTGTAACGGAGTGAATTTGTTGATTCCACGATTTTGGTATCAGTAGGTACAGATCAGAATTTCCATTTGCAGACATACCTACATCTTCTATTGAGGAAATATTGAATTATTAACTAGTGACCTGCCCTCGCTTCGCTTCGGGTATAAAAATATTTCTCTTAATTACCTCTATTTATTAAAAAAAAACGCATAAAACCCGTTGTGTAGTTTTAAAGACTTAAGTATTGTACTTTGTTTGTTCTGTTCAGTAGCGGTACCATGAGTTGGCTATCGAAAACTTACGTAACGCTGGCGGTCGACCACCTATAAGGTGAAAATCGCTTGGCGCTTACGCGTCTGTCAGAACAAGCCCTGCCCCATTGTGGTCAAGGAGCTGGCAAGAATTTTTGGGTAGATATTTGAAGCAAGCTGAAAACTTGTCCTGTACATAGGAGAGCCTATTATATCCCAACACAAAACCGCAGACCTGGCTGAGTAGCGGGGCTAAACCAACCCCCAATTTTTTTTATTTAAAAATATATTTTTATAATCCAAAAAAATATAATTTGTCAGTTCGCCTGACAGGTAGAAGTTCCATCGAAATGATTTGTCTTAGTGAGTCTTATTTTTTAGTTATAAATAAAAAGACGAAAAATATTCTTGGGGGTTTGCTTTAGCCCCGCTACTCACCAGCCAGGTCTGCAGTTTCATGCTGGGATATAATAGGAGAGGTACAGGATAAGTTTTCAGCTTGCCTCAAATACCTAGGTACCAAAAATTCTTGCTAGCTCTTATACTATTGGAACGTATTCAAGTAAACAAAGGGTCGAAGTGCTCTTCCATTAGCGGAAATAACTAGTGGGCGGGGCTAATGGCGTTTAAAGTAATCTGTCAAAAGTGTACTACCGCCAAAATTCCCGACTGTACGTTAAAAACCTATCGAATTGTTTTGTTCATACGACCGATTCTAGTACTAAGCGTAACCACCAGGGGCGCTGTACAAGTTTTTCATATACATATTTAAGTAGGCGATATCGAGTCCGTAACTTTTAATCACATGGTAGCGCTACTGGTCAGTAAAAAGTTTTTATAGTCCAGTCAAAATAGACATTTAACCTAGGAAAAATTCGCATAGAGCTGAAAATTGGCATGAATGTAGGGAACACTATTACAAATAATCTGTCAAAAGTCCCCATCGATCCCACGTCTGCAAAAAAAAATAATCAAGGTCAAATGTCACAAATATCAGTTTTATGCACTTTTGAGCGAAACGGTAAGTTTAATCATAAAAGTATGTATGACAAAATTACTTATCACGTAATTATCTATAAAAAATGTCTAAACACTTTGTTCCTAAGATTCACCATTTCAGAGATATAGTGATGCACAAAGTTGAAAAAGTTGTATTTTGAAACGCTTCCAGGCCACCATGCGATTGTGCTAGACAGTTAAAATTTTAACGAATGATGTATCTCAGTTGCCTCTATAATATCTAATACTAGAAAGAACATGAAACCAACGTGTAAAGTGGGTTCTCATACAAAACCTATGTTTTTTTTTTCTCACACTTGGGCGGTTTTTAACGTGGTTACCCTAGTGAACCTATTCCAGGTCATATATCGATCAAAAACGATATCAACAGATGAATACATATTATGTAAAATATGAATTTTCTAATGATTAAAACCACGATATCTCGCGAATGGTGAGTCGGAAAAGAAAAAGTGACTGTACCAATTTTGTAGAAAATTGTATGATCTACAACTTTTGTTTGACCTATTTTTACGATAATACTTACTGTTTTCGAGAAAAATGGAAAAATCCTTAATTTTATACTTTTGACCTTGAATAAAATTTTTTGCAGAAGTAGGATTGATGGGGATTTTTGATATTTCGTTTATTATGATGTATTTAACGTCTCTGGCAATTTTCAGCTCTATGCGAATTTTGTCTAAGTTAGCACTTATTTTTGTCTATTTTGACTGGACTATTATGTTTTTTATTTCTATTTAATAAATCTTCCTTCTGTCAGCCTTCTTCTCATGTTTTCCCTCCCTCCTATGATCCCGGGCACTTCAGGCGGGGCGTGAAACGGCATTTAAGCAGGCCTTCAGGGTTAGTGCGACAGGCTCAGTATGATCTATTCTGCATGTCGACCTCATATGTGGATTTCACTACCGCTTACCACCATGTGGAGTCAGGTCATCTTGTTAACCTATTATAAAAAGAAATAAAAAAAAGACGTGTGGCACTCGGGGACTGCCGCGGTATAGCTATTGCATAGCATCGTCCGATTTCGGAGCAGTTCGTCTCGATTCGTGCGAGTATCGTAGAGTCGTACAATACGTCTAACCGCACGCACACAAACACCGTGCCAAAGTCTACCGAATTTAAACGACGTTAGATGATTGTGAGGTTTTTTTCGTTACGGAATTTCTTAGTTCGGTCGCCGCGCTCAAAGCCCGCGATAAAAGCTATGCAATAGCTTAAAAATGTTCTCAGTGTTATGGAAAAATAATTATACTGCAATGTAAAATGATTGAAACTAAATTGAATAAAAATTAGTCTGAATTATTTTTTTATCTTCATAATTACATGCTATCCTGCATGTTTTAAAATCAGATATCATCATACTCTTGCATGTCTGGATGTAATTATTATTCGTACTTAGACTTCTTTGTTTTAGGTCAGATATATGTTACAGAAGTGTTGAAGCTCCTTATAATGGATTATGTGTTTACTAGCTTTTGTCCGTGGCTGCACTTACGTTTTATCCCATGGTTACACTAACATTTCTTGCGTGTTAAAATATTTATCAAATTTTGCATAAATTATCTTTAAATACATTCACCGCCACCTAGTAAGCAAACTGCTGGCATTATTCTACGAGATGAAAGGTACCCTATGTTCTTCTCTTTACTCTGAATTATAATGATGACTATAAACATGGATTTAAAACGATAAATGGAGTAAGTGAAGCATGAAAATGTAACAAATAAACAGACTCGCATTTATTGGATAAAATAAGCGTCGATGGCCGAGTGGTTAAGGTCCCGCCACGTACCACTGTGTTTAAAATTTGAAATTAATATGTACGATTATTCGACGCTTTAACGGTGAAGGAAAACATCGTGAGGAAACCCGCACACGTGCGGAAAAAATCTAAGGTTGTTTAGTCTACCTACTCGCACTTGGCCAGCGTGGTTTACTAAGGCCTTGTAGCCCTAGATTAGAGAAGGCCCGTGCCTCAGCAGGGGACGTATATGGGCTGATGATGAAGGATGTGATTTCTGAACTTATGTAAGTTTGTTTTTATTGTAAGAACAAAACAATTATGTTACGATTGCGTTATGAATCATTGCAATGTGCACGACGGATAAGCAATTTCAAAATGGCCGATGCAAATTTCTGAAACACTTAAGTAAGTCGATGTGCTTTCAAAATTATGGCAAGAAAACTAAACTTTGAGAAACGCCAGTCCAAGTAAGTTAGCTATCTATTGATTAGGGGATCTGCGTACGGTCTTTAGTAAGATGGATGTGCAAATACTATGGTTAATTAATCGTTGTAGATTAATAGTGCTACCGATATCATTAATATAGGAGATATTAAGGCTCGGTATTATGGGGTAACTGCTTATTCATTTACTTAGGAGAATCCTTTGGAAAGAGTGATATTGTAAGATGTGTGATGAAGGAATAAATTAGATAGACATAATAGTAAAACCAATAAATGCGATAATTGTAAAATTGGTAATAGTCAAATTGATTAATAGATTGATTGATTGAGTGCATTGACGGGGACTCAAACCCACGATTTTAATGTTATTTCTGTTTTGTGTAATTTTTTTGTAGTAACTCTTCTTTCTTTTAATTCTTGAATATTACTTTTTATGTTTTTACAAGAGATTTGTAATGATTTTCTTTCTTTCTTTATTTTCATTCCCTTCCTTCCTAGAATTTTGTATTTATTACTAAGTAAGTACAAACTACATGTTTTATACTGTACTTACTCGAAATTTATAACGTAAGAGATTTCCCATACGTGTGTGGCATCGTTCTACCTCTTCACAAATGTATGGGGTCCTGCGAGGGCTTGAATTATGGACTTTTTGTTGTAACGTAGTCACATTTGTTACCGTTTCTGTTTTAGGAATCCAATCAAAAACATAAATGTGAAATGAGAGCCAAGTTTAATATTGCCTTGGTTGTTGACTTCAGCGACAAAAGAAGTGAGATCTAAATGGGTGCCAAGTTCAATGGTCAACCCAGAAATTTATTTATAAGTAACACTATAACATACCTATCATATCTTCTTATAACATAAGATAATGTATGGTAGTAGCCTATGAAGGTCTGTCTTGGCTAGTTTATAAACCTACCAACGTATTATTATGTTCGCTCGCTAGTTTCTACCAACAATCCAAATTTTCGGAATTATAAAATAAAAACCGACAAATACTTGTAGGCTTAGAACTTGCGACGGCTATAATTCATATATGAAAACTAGCCAAGACAGACCTTCATAGGCTACCACCATACATTATCTTATGTTATAAGAAGATATGATAGGTATGTTATAGTGTTACTTATAAATAAATTTCTGGGTTGACCATTGAACTTGGCACCCATTTAGATCTCACTTCTTTTGTCGCTGAAGTCAACAACCAAGGCAATATTAAACTTGGCTCTCATTTCACATTTATGTTTTTGATTGGATATCATTACTTTTTGTAGAAAAGTATATCATCGTAACGCCGTGGGTCCTTTGAAAAGGACAAATTCAAAACTAAAACTAGACTTTATGTAGGTACCTACCCTAAGTAATAAATATGAAAACCGACTATAAGTACCTACTCTTAATTGTAAATAAGTAAGTATACCTAAATATATACTTAGTGCTCTGCCTTCCCCGGTATATAGGCGTTATTAGGCACTAATTAGGTATTTATGTTAAGCGTTCATAATAGAACCTAATCTAATTATTAAAAAAATGCCAGTTTTTTATTTTTTCCTTTGTATTCATGTAATTACCTATCTGCATACCAAATTTTAACTCTTTAGGTCATTTGGAACTGGGTTAGAATTTTGATCTGTCAGTCAGTCAATGATAAAAATGAGGACTTTTGGACATTAATATCTAAATAACTGTTTGAGATAAGCTTATGAAATTTAGAACACATATTTATCTCGCAAGTCACAATATATGAGCCAAATTTGATACGTTTATGTGAAATAGTTTTTGATTTATGAGGGGTTCAAAAGTGGTTCCAAATGGTTCGTGTAATATTACACACGGTGCGGCTCGCCAGTTCTGTTTCTTGAACCTTGGCTTGACACGCTACCGCGTGTCTAGATCCACTATTCAATAGAGGACCTTTATCAATTAACTTTTTTTTTAACTTCCTCGTCGGTCTATTAGTATCAAGCGCTGCGTGAGGACCGAGAGGTCCGGTTCGAGTCCAGGGTCGGGCAAAATCTGTGTGAGTTTTTCTGTAATGAAATTACTCAGCCCGGAGTTAGGAAGTTGGCGGTTGAACGCCCGTGCCCCGGAAAGGACGTTAAGCCGGTGGTCCTGCGCCCGATCTCTCATCGGTCATGTCGGATTGCCGTCTCACCGAATTATGATAGTAAGGGAATAGAGAGTGCACTTGTGTTTGCGCGCACACTTGTGCACCATAAATGTTCTGCGCACTTGGCTCATTTCAATTGAGATTGGCCGCCATGGCTGAAATCGGTCGGACGCCTTGTTATTAAAGGACCTTTTTCAATATAAAAACAAGGAATAAAACCTGAGTTCAGTGTGATCTTTTCAAAGCTACTATTATAATATTTCTGTTATTTCAGTGATAATAATACAAAATGAAGAGGATCAGTCTCATCAAGAATCATCTTTCATCTGTCTTAAGTCTCAATTTCATCTCATTTGCAAGTTTACCTACGTTTTCTAAGTCCTCATAGTTTCTTTGAAGGCTCATTACTATTTCTATCCTTTGCAAATTCCTTGCTCGATACTAATTTGTGAAGTAAAGTCTAGCTCCAGACTGATTTCATTAGGATATTTCTATTTAAAAACGGAATTGCTTGCTTAGGCTACAGAGAAAAAAAGGTATTTTAATTTTACATTAGTGTCTCCTTGAATATACAAGCGGAGATGAAATTAGGTCATGCAAATTTGCGTTTCAAAGCATAACTACAAAATATTACTTTAATTCATCAAGCACAAGACTAGGTATATATAATTTACTTTTTATTTAATCTCTTGACTTGTTGAACATTACGGAATACATACATAAAATCAAAACTTCCCAGAGGGATAGGCAGAGATCACTTCCTGCCATATGCTACGGTTCTGGCACACCACTTTCGCTTCATTCACATACATCAACCTCTTCATGCATGCTCGTTGATTAGTGGTACTTTTGATTTGCCCTCTCTTTAAGATTTGACCTATTTGGTCATGAAAGGTATTTCTTGGTATTTCTCTAATACACCTCGATTAAAAGCATCCTTGCTTACCATACTAGTTGTCCAGCAGGGGACAATTACTACTGCTGTTGATGATGATGATGATAGAGTCAAAAGAACCGTCAACAGACTCTGAACATAGGTCACTGACGCTGACTTCCCCAATTGCTCGAAATTTCAGTCTATTTTTGGCTACTCGAATCCAACCCCCACCAGCCGTCCTGCGCAGATCGTCACTCCACCTGGCTTGAGGGCGCCCCACACTTTGTTTGCCAAAACGAGGTAACCTCTTCAAAGCTTGCTTACCTCGCTTGATATTATGTCAATTTATTAAAATTTTCGTCTTACCAATACTTGCACGTGTTCCCCATATAAAAGGGTCTTGACGGAGCGCGATTTCTATCAGGCTTCTAAAGTCTCATATCGCAGATTCTAAATAAGAAGTTAGGGGTTGGAGCCATCTGCTCCCTTGCAAGTCTGGTGATGATGAGAAGGCTACACCAAGTCATCATGGTAGGGAGTTCGGGAAAAAAATCTAAATTAGAAGTTTTCTCATATATCTCCTACGGAACCTTACGATAATACTCTGTACAGACACTCGCTAGTATTTTTTACTTATTTATTTGGCGACTGTGTACATTTTTAAAGAGACGTGCGGCCGGGCTCTGAAACGGGTTGACCTGATTTTCCGTTGCATGCCGTTTTAATAATAAATGTAAGGTTGCATAAAGTTCTGTGTTCAAAAGTGACAATTACTGTCGTTTAGTATATGGAAATGTTCACACGACTTTTTTTTCGCTAACTGACATTACGATGATGGCTTGGAAAAGCGTCGTCATCATCACTGCTCTCTCTGAAGAGGATGGCTCTTGCCCTTAAAGAAATCACATGACCAATATTTTTGCCCTTACAACGGTACACAAGATTAAATCATCTTTATACCGATGACTTTACACAAGTGATATTGTATTGAATGTCATAATGAAAGTTGTTATAGGGATAACTTGTAAAGTATCATTATCGTCATCATCAGCATCATCTGCCCAAATATGACTGATCCGAAGGCCACGAGCCTACAATAAGCTACAGCGACCAGGCCTTAGTCAACCACGCTGGCATAGGTGTAGAGCCATCCGCTCCCCCGCAAGTCCGGTGATGATGACGACGCTACTCCAATCCATCATCGTATGTCAGTTAGGAAAAAAACCACACTGGCCGACTTCAGTCAATCTTAGAATTTCTTCACAGGTGTGCAGATTCCCTCGCTATGTTTTCCTTTTCCGTATAAGGGTAAATCCGCATCGTATTGGATATATTTGTCGATAAATATAGATTATCGATTATATACGGAATCCGACCAATTTCAATAGAGAGGCCAATTCCAATTGAGATTATCTAACTGCGCAGTACATAATTATATTTTAGTGCACTCTCTGTTCTCTTAGGTTCATTGTTAATTGGGATAGCAATCCGACATAATAAATCCGGTTTTAATATACAAAGGGCCAAACGATTGCCAGTCCTACTTACAGCGTTTATGATTGTTAATATAACCATGCAATATGTTCATCACGCCACATAACTCATGCTTGCAAATTATTTTAATACAACTTGTTTGCATTATGTTTATTATTATAAACAAAGGTTGGTACACAAGTATTTTAAAACTGAGAAAGTGGAGAGGCTACATCTTAAACTACTTCCCTATAATACTAATATTAAGTAACGTTAACGGCTCTACGAAAACAGAGTCGGGCGGAAAAGTAGTACTTTATAATCCAATCAAAACATCCCCAAATTCATAGCCTGTAAACAAGCTTTATCAACCGTTGTCACAACACATTATCCTTCCTCCTTTCAAATTTACCATTCAAAGGCTTTTAATAATAACAATCAGTTGAAAATAACCCTGTTAGCAAGACAAGCGGAATTCCAAGAAGTGAAACCGCAAAAAGTTCCATCCGGGTCATATTTACCCGTCCTTCCTTGTTTGACTAAATTATTCACAGGTGAGCGGAGAATCTTGGAAGGTACATAAATCAATCTGTTTCCTTGTAACGCGTTGAAAAGACAAGGGGTGGGAATCTGTAAGAATATTAAGATAACTCTGTTAAAGTAAAAGCCCGAAATTTTGTGTATGTTAGGGGTTGTGAAAGGTTATGTGCATAGTAGCTTTTAAATATTTAGACGTAAGAACCGCAGTCTATAACAATCTCAAGCTCTACTTATATGTATATTAGGTGAAAGTAACTTTGTCTGTTTAGGTAGACAGACAGGCCCCCCTCGGCTGGGGGGGCTTAAGTGGAGCCCATGAAGGCTGACCGCCGGCGGTGTTGTGAGTGGAGGCTATGCCAGGTACCACGACACCGCCAATAGGCGACGAGGTACACCCCGGTGTTTTAGTCTGTAGACCCCCTGGGCATTGCAGTCCGCCCAGGAGTCGCGGCTGGCATTTACCATCTCTTCGCCAGTCGCTGGGGAGTCCGACACACCACCCGGAGAGAACCCCCCCTCTGGGTGAAGGTGCGCAACGCATTTCACCGCGCTCCGTCTAATCTTTCATCGGCCATTTTGGATAATGATGCCCTTTCACTGACATATGAGTGCAAAACCAGATACTGCACTTGGTCACTTTAAATGTATTGGGTTGTTGGATAATTTCCGATGATAATTACCGAAATCGTTTCCTACAACTTTATAATCACAGCGAAGTTTTCCTCCAAACTTGTGCTTTTTTATAATGTCTTAAGAAAAATGTGTTACAAATTATGTGCAAGAAAGTATATTATTATAAAGTCTCTCGAAACAAATTGCCAGTCAAAACGGTAAACACTTTACAGTATCTTCAGTGTGCAGGGGTAATACTGTAGCCATTAAGGTAGTTTCACGTCTAGAGCTTCTTATAAGCCAAATAACCGCAAGTAGGTGTTACTTGAGCAAGTGTGAATAAATTCAAGTTTACACGCGCTACGGTAACTCTGATAAATGGGTGTGAAACCGCTCTTAATATTCTAGCTTGTAATAAGATTGTACTTCGGAAGTGTTTATAACTATCACTTTATGTCTGGCTACAATATTTTAGCTACGTAAGTATGCATATACGTATAAGTAGTGTGTTAAGCACTGAACCTTTGTTCCAGGTGGACTGGCTCGGTGGAACAGTGGTTAGTGACCCAGGTTTACAACCTACGGTTCCAAGAGTCGTGGGTTCAATTCCCACTCGGGACAAATATTTGTGTGACGAACATCGGTGTTTGTTCCGTGTCTGGGTGTATTATTAAATATATTTAAGTATATTTGTGTATCCACTGTTGATTCTGATACCCGTAACACAAGTGCTTAAGCTACTTACCACGGGATCAGATCAATGTATGTGATGTTGTGAAATATTTATTTATTTATTATATTTATTTATATTAGGTATATTTAGGCTAGCTTCATTTTTATTAGTAGCAATAAATTCTGCCGCATAATTCATAAACGCAGTAAGTATCATTTACTGCATTAATGATTGTTTTGGATATTTGAGATGCTGATATGTTCTGATCAACAATAATCAAAGATACGTTTTTTTTATCTTGTATATGTGGTAGGTATAATATTTTATTATGACAAGTCCAGACAGTTCGGGTTGCCTAACTACTATTTGTAATTATTTTCGATTAAAAGTGTAACTTACGAACGTAACTTACAGTACAATAATATTATTACAGTATTGACACGATATATTAGTAAGATTAGACATTTGCGTTCTTATACTAAATATTAGTCTTTATGGGTCTACCCAGAATCCAGTCGAAACGTTGGTTAAGAAGCGGTTGGTTGGCAGTAAGAAGCTTTGTACTTAAATAAGTAATAAGCTTCGCTTCTCGTGATATCACGTGTTGACGCATAAAGACAGATATTTACTATAATTATTATATAAGTGCCTTTCAAGTTTGTGTTTGATTTTAAGCTTAATCGCAGAAGATGTGTGTTGTAAATCGTTTCGTTGATGATAGCAAATCAAAACAACATAATTTTCACAATCAAAGTTCACCCCAATCATTGTTAACATTTAATTTACCGAGCAACAAAATAAAGCTGTAAAATAAACCCGCATATCTATAAAGCAAACACAGCTCTACCAATTAAAAGTGAAACACTCCAATGTCTGGATTGAGAGCAATAAGTGAAACGTACTTATTAATTCTCGATAAAAACTGTTTAATATTCATCCGCGCCGGTTTTAACGAAGATTTTCATTTAAAGTACCGCATCATCGAATATATTTTTGTGAAAAAAAATGGCTGTTACATACGGACGGACAGACAGACATGACGAATCTATCTAAAAAAGATGATATCATATATTCAATGCTTGTTTGCCTACGGTTGAGTACTGAAAACAAAAATAAAAACGTTAACTAAATTGTAGCGGCTGAAATTCAAAATTTGTATGAGAGCTTTTTGACACAACCTTATTTGGTGAATCAGCGCTCAGCGTTAGTAAAAAAAGCTTGATTAAACTGATGAAATTATAAAAAGTTATAAAAAGTTAACATTTTAAAACAAATCTTTTAATTATATTTAATAGACATGATTTCACAAAACTTTTGTAATTTAATACAATAATAATCAGCCATTCTAAACGTTATATTAAGTTTGTCCGTGCAGTTGATTTTCCATTATTTCGTTACCTACCATTTTCATGTCATTCCCGTGACCTCTAAACAGAATAATACGGTCAAGGTCCCCAAACCTTTTGAATGGCTAAATTTGCGAGGCTTTAGGTTACCTACTTCTCTTTGAATGGTAACCTGGAAATTCACACGTCTTCATATAAACCGTTCAAAAGAAAGGGGCCACTACGTAGTTCACTTGCCTTTCTACCAAAAAGCGAATAGCTGTGACCTTGTATGGTCCAACATTCTTTTGTGGACTCTTTACCTTTCGAACGAAATCAACTCATTTCTTATACCTCTAACCGACAAAAGAACATTTTAATATGCAAAGGAATGGAAACGGTTACATTTTCTTGAGAGTGTTAAAGTCAGGGGCTACCAGTCACAACCATCTGTCCGGTGGTTGGTGAACGGTATACGGTTAAGCGACCCCGGCTCCTCGAGCTACTATCGACTCAGTCCAAATCATCCGAGGCGATAGTATCCTTCCTCCCCTTTTCCTTTCCCCGTCATACTCGTATATCCCTACAACTCGTGGGAACGCAATGACCTTGTTAAAACAATGCACAAGGCAAAATGGCGGCGACGTGGTCCACAACCCGTCACGTCACGTTTCCCACAAAGGTGAAAAGTAGATCGCTGGAAGTGATCTTTGCCTACCCCTCTGGAGAAAACGCGTGATTTTATGTATGTATGTTATAAATGAGGGAAATTACACTGGGCAACAAAACTAATGTGTTTTTATGCCACAAGAACCAAAGTAAGGTTTTTTAAATGACTTCGGTGCGATAAACATGGTCCTCTTAAACAACTTTTCTCTATTAGAGATTTTTAAGATATCCCAGCTTAAAAATCGACAAAACGCGTTTTCGGGTCTCTTTCTTGGACATGTAGCCAATATATTTTTTGATAAACTTTTACAACTGTGTCAATTTATTAAACGTAACGTGCCACTAAACATACCTATCGTTGGATTTGCTCAGATATCAGTTTTTTACTTCAAGATATTTATTTGTGAAATTTTAGAATTTAGCCCCATACAAACAGTAAGATTTTAAAAGTATGGAGTAAAATTAAGAAATTTCAAAATTGAATGTCTTGAAAAAATAAAGTGATATCTGAATGAACGCAGCGGTATTTTTAAGAGCAAGAGGTACACTTTATTGACTCGTTTGTAAATGTTTGTCAAAAGTATATGAAATTTTACAACATGTCTCAGAAAGCGACCCGAAAACGCGTTTTGTCCATTTTTAGGCTGGGATATCTCAATAATATGAGCTAATACAAAAAATTCTTTAAGATATCCATGTTTAGCGCATATAAAACTTTCAAAAAACATTACTTTGCTTCATGTGGCAAAATCTCTGTCGACCAGTGTTATTATTTAAATATTAACTTGCCGCCCGCGATTCCATTTGTGTAGTCGTTTATTGTGAAAAACGTTACTCTTTTTGGTGGAGTCGATTAACAAACCCATATATCGACGTTTTGACCGGCTCAGTGGAATAGTGGAAAGTGACCCAGGTTCACTACCTACGGTTCCAAGAGTGTGGGTTTGATTCCGACCTGAAACAAAATATTTGTGCGACGAACATCGGTCTTTATTCCGTGTCTGAGTATGGTATTAAAATATAAATAGCTTCTTACCACGGGATCAGATCAATGCAAGTGGTGTTGATGTATCCAATTCATCTTAATCGTTTTAGTAGATTAGGTCTGAATGTGCATCAGAATGAGTCACATTCGCTTTTACGTATACGTATATAACCTTGTAACGATGTTTAAAATGGGATTTTTCTCAGACGCTTACAATTATGGTATGTACTAATACTGCTACATTTGTAAAAAAAAAGAATGTTGTGATAGGTATATCCCATTTTACAATAATCATGTTACGTAAACTTGAGTGAAAAATAAACAACGCTACATTTGTTTAAACAAAATTTCATGGCTTTAGACTCCATCATCTTTGAACTTCAGCCTGATTTCTATTTTATTATCAGTCTCCAGCTCTAAAATATCTTCGGAGCGTAGCAAACATAATTCCGTTGGCAATATTATATGGACGGCTTGGCTGTCTAGCAAATCCAATCTAGCCTCGCCCTAGGCAACCGTGGGTAAGGCATCGTTTGACATCATATTAAATAGAAACTGGCTCGATGGCGCAGTGGATAGTCCCCTGTTTCCTACGCCAAGAGTCGTGGGTACGATTCCCACTTGGGACTTTTGTTTTTTTCTTGTTGGGTGTGATATTTGTATAATTAAACTAGTGGTCCCGGCGATTTCATACCGCCAATACTGATTCTTTTTCTATATTTTCTCATTGAAACCTTCCCTGGACTACGACGAACATTTTAAAACCAAAATTACCTAAATCGGTCCCGGCGTTCTCGAGTTATAGTCAGACTAACGAACAGCAATTCATTTTTATTTATAAGAGATCTTCAGAATAGGAATAATGTAAGTGATGGAGTGTTATTTATACTAGAGGACATTGACAGAGGTAGTATTGTATATAAATTAGATACTGACTGTAATGCTGTCTGCCGGACAGATTTATGAATCTATCAATCAAATATTATATTCAATGACATATTATATACATAAGTACGTAAATAGATTTACACAGGCTTTAGACTTTCTAGAATACCCGAATAGCACTAGGCTATTTTGGATGCCTTGACCTTTGTATTTGCTTACAGTCGGGACCATTTTCTGTATGCACACCGTCTACTCTATCGTTTCTGAATAAATAAAATTGTTCCGCCAGTCTTTTTTCTCTGTCTACAAGTAAATAAATAAAGGTTGTATTTGCCTTAGCTTTTTAAAAAGGTGCATCGACTAAGTACCTTTTGAAATGGCAGACGACATTAAGTCACTAATACTTTTAGATACGTGTTTTTCAAACTAGTAAAGAATATCGCATTATAAAAGTGACATTGAAATGCAAACTAATGTACCATAGATGTACATTATTAATGCACTTTTCAAGAAAAAAAAATATAAACAATTTTTTTCATGTTTACTCTTTATTTGTTAAAAACCATTTTCTTCGCCCTTATCAGAGCATTTGGAATAAATGAAATACATACATAAAATCACGCCTTTTTCCCAGAGGGGTAGGCAGAGATCACTTCCTGCCATGTGCTACGGTCCTGGCACACCACTTTCGCTTCATCCACATTCATCAACCTCTTCGTGCACGCTCGTTGATTACGGGTGCGTTTGATTTGACCTTTCTGAAATGTGATTAAATAAATTGATTTTACAAGATTTCTTATGGTTTTTCTGTACATACACCGTGAAATTTTAGTGGTTGTTTTGGTGTTGTTTTTTGTAAAATGATTCTATCTTAGTAGTACAATTGTTTAGTGTAAAATGATTCTATCTTAGTAGTACAATAGATTTGTGCAGTTCTTTTTTGTTAAAATCAATAAATGCCGGTTTTACGAAAGGTTTAACCGAAACTCGAAAGCACCTTAAAGCCGCTTTATGACTTAGGGCGTCGAGCTTCTGTAGCTTTAAGTATCGATTTCATGCGGCAAGCAGTACCTGATTACGTCACATCTTATAAAAGAACTATAGCTGCTCTCGTTTTCGAGTTGGAAAATTATTATTTTGAAAATTTGAAAAAAAAAAATTTTTTTCGCTGAATAATTTGCATGATTTGATAGTACTACTAAAGGCAAATCGTTCTGCCACGGGAAAACAACCACTAAAATTTCACGGTGTATAAATAAAAATGAATTCCGAAATGTGTGTCCGTATACGCATAGCTTCCGAGTTTCTGCTCTAAAGAGGTGATGATTTATTTATGCTCTCGTTATTATTTATTACAAAAATTTTAATTGAAAATCAAGAAGGCAGTACCTGCAAAGTTCGTCGACCCACTCATATTTAATAGAAAAAGTATGCATTGATAGAAAATAACACCAAATTCTGCCAAGCAAAAAGTTAAATGCGAAACTTAGTGGTCGTGAAAACGCTGACCTACAAATCAACTTTCAACATATTGATTAGAATCTTAACTTTTCCCCGACTTCCAGGCTTTCTTGTATTATAGTATTGTAAAAATATTTTTCAATTCGTATTATTGAACTTCTAACACCGCGCGAATCCCAAGATGCCTCAGATGTTAACAAGTTTTATATAACCAGTTGTATTCCTTTTCATACCCGAGGCCATTGGCAGTTTAAAAGTAGGTATTCTATTTTTATTTGTTGTTTTAATGCTATTTAAAGGTCTAAAGTTGTATTTTATTATGGATAAATACGCCATCAATATTACAATCTAGTCTTAAAAGACTAATAAGTAATGTATGTTTAACTTAAGCTGCTAAAATAAATGTATGTCTAAGAATGTGTCCATTAGCACTTTTCTTATTATCTCTATTAAGGGGAAGACACTTTGTTCTTGTGTTCATAATGAGTGGCACACACTTCACTTTTTGTCACTAATTTACACTAACTCAAAAGGTTTTAATTTTAAAATTGAAAAAAAATCATATTCTTCAACCCGCCTGAACGGGGAATCGAACCGGCGGTCTTTAGAAATCGCGTCAAATGCTCTATACCAACTGATCTACCCTGGTGATGATTAATTAAAGCTAATTTTTCCATCACTTTTACCCGTAAGCCATAGGTGACGACATGAATGGTGAGTTCACAAATGTGAACTATTAAAATTTTTAACCGACTCCAAATAAAGGAGTAGGTTCTCAATTCATCTGTATTTTTTTGCCTGAGCCTGGGTGAACCGATTTAGATGTTTTTTTGTTTTATTTGAAAGCTGGTGCTTCCCGTTTGGTCCCATAGCATGGTCCAGTTCTGACAATGGCATCCATTAATGATGGAAGGTCAACTCCTCAATAGTTAGAAGTAAAAGGATAATTCTTTCAATAATGTATGCAAATTCAAACTACTAGTTATAATATCCAATGTAACACTAAAAAGTATGAAAAAATAATTTAAAAAAAAAGTGACGGGTTTTTGACGGCGGTTTTTCTTTTTTTGTTTTACAATTTACGGTAAGTATTCTGCCGATATTTATTTTTAGACCATCGTTAGGGATGAAAAAGAACAACGGATCACCAGTAGGGTATTAAAGGATTTTGTGTTATTTTGTACATGGGATCTAAATCTAAAGAGTACCTAATTCCCATAGATCCGACATGACGGATGAGAGCTCTACCCCATCGGTCATATCGAACTGCCGTTTCATCAAAATATGAGAATGAAGGAATAGAGAGTACCTAAATTTTTATTGGCCAGGATCGTAGCACATGGCAGGAAGTGCGTTTTTTTAATAATATCAGACAAAATAATATTAATCAGATCCCGTGGTTACTTAAATGTCGATATCATGGAAATGAGAATACAAATAGAATACCTAGAATATAAAATGTTCATGACACTAATATTCTGTGGAGAGTTCCGGATTGGTTGACCAAGCGTGGTTGACCAAGGCCTGATCGCCCTAGTATAAGGTAGGCTTTTGATCCAATATTGAGGACGTATATAGGCTGGTGATGATGGGAATGAACCGATGACTTTCAGTGCAAGTGACTGGGGCTCTCACAAATGTGCCATCGGGATAGTAGTTAGCGGGATACTATTCCTCCTTTCGTAAGATAAGGCGTCCGATCGATTTCAGCCATGGCGGCCGAACTCAATTTAGATCAGCCAATGCGCAGGTCATATTATAGTGCACAAGTGTGCGCAAACACAAGTGCACTCTCTGTTCCCTTCTCTCATAATTCGGTGAGACGACAATCCGGAATGACTGATGCGAGATCGGGCGCAGGACCACCGGCTTAACGTGCTTTCCGAGGCACGGGCTTTCAACCGCCTACTACCTAACTCCGGGCTGAGTTATTTCATTACAGAAAAACTCACACAATTTTTGTCTGACCCCAGACTCGAACCAGGGAAACTCGGTCCTTGCTACGCAGCGCTTGCTACCAATAGACCAACGAGGCAGTTAAGTCCCTCCTTGGGTAAGACTGTTGCTATTAATCTGTTTCAGTCGACGATTTGTCAGCGTCCATGGGAGGGGACACGGTTCAGTGGATGCTGTGACGTCACTTGCCAGTGTAAGTACAGTCAGCAAAAAACGTAGATAAAAATATGAACATTTAATAAGTAACATATGTAGGAAAAGGGGAGGAAGGATACTATCGCCTCGGACTGAGTCGATAGTAGCCTAGCCTATAGGTCTATGTTACCATGTCACGTTAAATCGTTGGAGAGTTAAAACTTTTAATATTGCGTCGTAATTCTGTGAGTAACCATAAACCTACTTCTTGCCTACATTGAATATTCATTCCGTAACTGGTTGTTACATGTGCCAATTAAAGTTTCATAAAATCGTTAATTACAACGAAACGGGTTCAGTTCGAAAATCTCAATTACACACACAACTCACGGTTGATGAGGTCTTTTGATTGATGTTTTGATGAGGGTGAGAATTAAGCACATCGAGATATTTTTGTTGGACACTTTCTGTGAAGGGATTTTTTTGAGGGATAATGGAGGTAGACTTATCTTTTAGCTTGCCATCTATTTTGTTGTGCCTTTTGAAAAACACATTCGTTTCTTTTTTTTGTGAGGTTTAAGCAAACGAGCGTAATAATACTTTTTTTTTATTAAAGTAAACTTTAAGTTTAAAAAGTACAATCTGTTTTTTTATCTAAAATAATGGACTAAAATAGGTCAGTTATCTAATTGGTATATTATAAAACTAAAAAATAATGTTCCAGATATTTACCATGTAGTTTTATTTAAATGAGCTCCCGATATTTTAGTACTGTTGCAAGCGCCATGACTAGAAGAGTTATGAGTATGAATGTCAAAATAAAGAAATCACAGATGGATTGCATGAGAGATGATATGTGGACCAAGATCCCAGGGCCGCCAGACCTACGTCATTTTAGCAAAGCTAGAATTTCCTTGACTTATAGTCTAGTATGTATGTTCAGTTTTGGGACACCTTTAGTTCGCGCTACCTGTGAAACGGCCCCGCTTTCAAACAAGTGAGTACGCATACTCTCCTAAGTACATACTAGACTATTAGTCATAAAAATTCTAGCTTTGCTAAAATGACGTAGCTTTGGCAGCCCTGGGATCTTACTCTAATGGGAGTGAAAGGAGAAGACACAGAGCTGACGAATGACAGGCCCGAGCGGAAGAAGTATCCATTTAGCGTGCGACAAGGGCAGGAAAATGATAATAACTTAGTAGTAAATATTATGTTGAAACAGTAAGTATAACGATTTTCTGCGTCGTAGTAAAACTTTTCATTTATTCCTCAATACTAGGAAAAAATGAAAAGTATTGTATTGCTAATTTTTCAAATGGTTTTATATTCTTTTGTTGGTTTCCGTAAATTAAAAAGCTTTATTTTATACCTTCGAGGGACCCCACACAAGCATTCGACATAAATTTCAACGTAATACCTCCTTCACCCATTCCAGAGAAAATGGGTGTCGACAAACAGACAAACGGAGGAAAAAAGTTAATCCTGTAAGGGTTCCGTTTTTCCTTTTCAAACCCGGAATCCTAAAAACGTGTGAAATCACACAACGTTTTTTTTTCAATATAACACGATGAACATGATATTAGTTCCGAATGGGAGCTTCGCTTCTGAGAATTATTATCTTGACAAATGAGACGCCACTTCTGTTACACATTTCCAATTTCCTCTTCTAATTCACATTGAAAAGACAACAATATACAGGATTGTGCAAGATACAGGTAAGGGTGATATGTAATACTTGGAGGGTTCTTTTGGGTTGTTGAAAAAAAAAATCATAACGTCACATTAAACTGCTCCTGTAGCTTACTACAAGCAGCAGCTTAAGCACATTGGATCAATGGACGTAACGGTAGAGGGAGGCCGAAGAATATATGGATGGATTACGTGAGAGATGATATGGGAGTGAAAGGAGTAGACACAGAGCTGACGAATGATAGGCCCGAGTGGAAGAAATACACATGTTGCGCCGACCCCACTCAGCGTGGGATAAGGGCAGGAGAGTGATGATGATGATGATGCTGATGACATTGGATATCTATATATAAATATAAAAATATCGCAACTAGACACGGAAAAAACAATGATCCCATGGTCAAATGGTCATCACTCAAATATTTGTCCCGCGTGGAAATCAAACCAACGACTCTTGCCGTTACCAATGATAACATCATTAAAATATACTGATACGGTGTTCTGTGTATACTTGTGTTGTGGATATCAATAATGTCACTGATATACAAAATATACGTTAATTTATAGACAACACACCCAGACACGGTAAAAATTACATCGATGTGCATCACACAAATATTTGTCGCAAATGGGATTTGAACCAATGACTCTTGGCGCATGAAACTGGGACTCTGAACTCCCTACCGAACCAAATGTTTTGGGCCAAGTGATAAATAGGTTTATATACGTTTACTAAATATAAATCAAACTAAACGTAAATTAATAACTTAAAATATTTCTTAGTGGCGCAGGACCGGCCTAGGTGGAGGAGCTTAATATCGGAGGCCAAGACTCATTTTGGGTCGCTGCGCCAACCTAGTAAGTAAGTAAAATATTTCTCAAGTCAGGGCATATATAAAAAAACGTATTCATCACTTTCATTTTTACTTTTCCTTTAAATTCCTACTCAAACCTAACCAAATGACATTGTAACATACGTTACGTCTCTACTAATTCTCAGAGAGTTTTATGCGTTCCCCACATAACCCTAAAGACTCGAGATACATACGCATTGAAATAAGGAAAAAATACAATTAGATTCTTCATAAGATCTCTCCAACGACCCCATTCCATATGTTTATTTGAACGTGTTATTTAGTATGTTTGTTCAGATATATCTTTGATGTCAAAAGAAAATTATTTTTTTTCACTTCATAATAATTTTGGAATTGGTATATCAAGCAAAGTGAATGGTTTTAAAGTAACATAACTCACGCTTATCATATTGACAAAAATAATATAAATTATTTTAACATAACAATATAACAACTTTGAATAAATTAAGTACCCATCATTTGTTTGCCAATCGTGGTTTGCTGAATATTTTTATAAAGTTTTAATAAAAGATCGTAAACACTTAATAAGAATTTGGGAATTTATGAAGTAAATACAATTGCTGTTAAGAAAATAATAGAAAAAATTAATCATTTATGTTGAAAAAATCACTAGAATTATGGTAATATTTAATTAACTGAACATAAAAAATGTTTTAAAATTTTTGAAATAAATGACTTTTTTCGATACACCTAATTTGGCATGGTGACACATTTCGTGCCTGGGTGCGATAATATTGTTTTGAAATAAAACTAATTTTATGGATACGACTCGCGTAAACCAGAAACGTTTCAGAATCCGAATTTCATCCGGAAACGTTGTTTTCATACGAATGTGTCACATTCGCGCATATAGAAGGTTGTCTTTTATATGCTCTACTATCATGTTTAAGTAGGCCTAGGTGACAGGCTCAATATGGTCTATTGTGCCTGTAGACTGCATAGTGCATATGTGGATCTAACTACCGCTTACCAGCAGGTGGAGTGAGGGCATCCAGTAATACGTTTATGTAAAAATAAAAATGTGTCCGTTTTCGAGGAAGAAAGAAGTGATACCGTGAGTGTAGTGTGTCGTGATCGAATTCGGAGTGACAATATTGTGAATGTAATAAAAGACTTAGAAAGAGGGTAGACCAATATGTCTGCCCTTAGACCTACCGTCATTCTCGCAGTCCTACAGTTCACCCGTGATCATGGCGCTTGCAACAGTGCCGAAATCTCGGGAGCTCATTAAAAGAAAACAACATGGTAAATATCCCGGACACTTTCAGTTTTCTAATGTGTGTAACCATGACAGTTTAAAATTATATATGGAGTGAGGTCATCTTGTTAGCCTAAAAAAACATTGCAAGTCCAGAATTAAATTGCTTTTCTTAAAACAAACAATATGGCGCCCATCTCACATTTTCATCTCTCATCCTAGGCGGCTGTTGCCAACTCAAACCGAAGTAACTTCGTTAAAGCCAGTTGAGCTAGCGAAATTTAAATTTATTATAACTTCATGCAGGATATAGCGTTCACTTGTAGCCAATTAGCAGGAGTGTAATCATAGCGAGCCGAGTGGCCCGGGAGCCGATCTCACAAAAATACCGTGGTGGGGTAATTTGGAATTGAAAATGACGTGGGAATTTTTTTTTTATTCTGATTTAAGCTTTTTAGTTGGTTGCGGCTCTGACTTGACTTTTTGTGGTTTAAGCTATACAAATTGTAGTGCTACAAGAATTAGCTGATATTTTTCAGGTTCAAATCATTGTGAAAGTTCTATTGACATTTTAATTGCTTATACTCTACCACGCTTGTCAAATATGATAAGGGGAAGTCAACTTCACGAAACATTTGAATTTATTCATAGTTCGACTTATAAACGTTATATTCATTATCAAAAGTACGCATTTTTTTGTTAAATTCTCCTTGTATAAGTTGTAAAGAGTATTGTGTTTTCAGTCGTGTAGTCTCACATAAATATACTCGCATTAAAGAAAGAATACAAGAAGGTAGTACAATATTATTCTACAAGCGTCGATGACCGAATGGTTAAGATCGTTTCTTGCAATGCGAGAGGTCGCCAGTTCAAACCCCGCCACGTACCACTGTGTTTTCAAATTTGAAATTCATATGCACGATTATTTAACGCTTTCACGGTAAAGGAAAACATTGTGAGGAAGCCTGCAAAGGCCTCATCGCCCTAGTTTAGGGTAGGCCCGTGTCCCAGCAGTGGGGACGTATATGGGCTGATGACAATGATGTAAATATAATACTAGCAAAGGACCTGCAGATATAAGCTTGGCTTAGTAAATGAACTCAATGCCTCATATAATTTATTTAAGTTTTAAACAAGACACTGTCATTAACAGAAAATAAGCTTTTTAAGTACATACTTCACGGCAGTGATTCAGATAATCTTTAGTACTAGTCACGTAATGTTTCCTCCAGATCTTTGGAATACCGCCAACGAAATCTGCTAGCACTTAGGTCATAACATAAGCGTTTAAGTTAAAACTTAAGTGGTCTAGTGAGTCAGATACTTGTGACGTGTAAACTTTACTTGGATAATGCAAAATTTCTTACTTTCTTTCCAATTTATGTCTTTACGACGACCTAGTTTTCTTGTATGCCACTTATTAGTTTAATGTGGAATCTCTGTAGTTTATAATGGTCGGTACCTAGCTACCTATACCTATCGAGCTAGGTATATGGTAAACCAGTTTGTGGTTTGAGGTTTTTATAATGATTGCCTCAAAATCAGTTTCGACATTTGTGCTTTCATTTGTATGTTTATTCATTTATTATATTGGTATGCAAACAGATAAAGATATATTACTTACTAGTGGTCCCGGCGAATTTCATACCGCCAAAACTGATTTTTTTTCTATATTTTCGTCATTGAAACCTTCCCTGCACTATACGACGAACATTTTAAAACCAAAATTATTTAAATCGGTCCGGGCGTTTTCGAGTTTTAGTCAGACTAACGAACAGACTAAAAAAATTATAACAACAAAATTTATGTCAGTGAAACTGTATTAGAATTAAATAAGTTAGCTTATTCACTACAAATATTCGTATTATGTACTTCTTGGTTGTGGCATATCTTGCTAAGTACTATCGGAGTATTTGGCGGTCGACCACCTATAAGGTGAAAATCGCTTGGCGCTTATACGTCTGTCAAAGCAAGCCCCGCCCAAATTGTGGTCCGAGAGCCTGCAAGAATTTTTCGGTAGGTATATGAGGCAAGCTGAAAACTTGTCCTATACCTTTAATATTATAACTCAACACAAAACCCCCAAAAATATATTTTATAATCCAAAAAAATATACTTTGTCAGTTCACCTGACAGGTAGAAGTTCCATCGAAATAATTTGTCTTACAACGTGAGTCTTATTTTTTAGTTATAAATAAAAAGATGAAAAATATTTTTGGGGGTTTGCTTTAGCCCCGCTACTCACCAGCCAGGTCTGCAGTGTCGTGCTGGGATATAATAGGAGAGGTTCAGGATAAGTTTTCAGCTTGCCTCAAATACCTACCAAAAAATTCTTGCTAATGTAATGTAATGTAATGTGGAAATGTCCCAGATATTTATTTATTTATTTATTTAAAATTCTTGCTAGCTCTCCTACTATTGGAACGTTTTTGCTTGGATTATCTATTGGCCAGTGGGCGGGACTATTGGCGTTTAAAGAAATCTATTTGAAAAGTGTACTACCGCCAGGGTTGCCGGTAGTACTTGCTAAGTACAAAAACTTGATAAATTCAATTTTATTGTCAAAAATGTTTGTAGCATAAGTGAATAATAAAATTTTTATTTTGTGCACAACGGTGCTGCCCTCATTTTGGTGGCGTTTCTTTCGTTAAATCTTATGGAGTGAAATTAGTACCAACGGCCGCCGCTAGCAATAACAACGGACATCTCATAAGATTACATGCGTTTTTGAATCAGCGCCATTTCTCCCTCCACCCACTCCGCTTAAAATACTACTCCCAATACTTAAAATAATAGATTAGTGGCTTTACAACATATCAAAATCTTGAGTAAATTTTTTTCACCTTGGAAATCTATCTATCGTCCCGATAGATAACAAAATCAGTACATAAGAGTTTACTAGCATTGTTGCCTATCAACACCGCATTTCTCAACATTTAGTATTGATGTAAATAAATAACAACAATTTAACATGAAATGTTGTGTCTACTTTATTATTTACGATCAAAGTTCGCACAGTAAGATCAGTAAATCTGAATTGACTATGGAACGGCGCGTTCTAAGATCCCATTGAAAACGGAATTGATTTATAACGGAATTGATTTATAACGGACGGTAACGTAATTTCAGAATTGGTGATGTAAGAAGCGATACGGTTTGAATTTAGATGAGGTATCTTAATAATAAAAGGAGAAACTGACTGACTGACTGACATATCAACGCAAAGCCCTAACGGCTAAACGTAGGCACTTGAAATTTGGAAGGCACGTAGCTTAGGTACACTAAGAAAGGAATTCTCAAAATTCCCACGGAAACGCGAATTAGCGAGAAAGTCCTTTTGTATGAAAAATCTAAACCACTTAAGTCAAACGCTTGAAATTTTTAAAATTAATGCTTAGTTGCATAGGATATTGCAAAATTCCTACGGTAACGGGAGTTATTGGGATTTTTTTTTAATGTCAAATCCTGTAGTCCACGCGAAAGAGGTCGCGGGCACATATAGTATAATATATTATGTTTCCTAAAGTACCTGCCTTGTTGGTGTATTGGTGGCAAGCGCCACGCAAGGACCAAGAGGTTCGGAGTTTGAGACGCGGGTAGGGTTAAATTTGTCTGAAAGTTTTCTATTGAAAATCAACTCAGCCCAAAGTCAGTAGGCGGATGCTCGTCCGTGCTTTGAAAACCTTGGTCGCGAACGACCATGATTGGTGAAACCCAGTCGAAACGTCGGGCAGTAAGTGCTACTACTACTACTACTATGTTGCTACTCTTAATATCGCGTGTAGACCCATAAAGACTAATATTTAGTGTAATGGAACGCGGAAGTCTTAAATCTTACATACCTAACTCTAATTACGAATAATATATTTTTGTGTCGTAAAGTATCAAATATTATACTAAACAAATACTGCCGCATCCGAATCATCCAAACATGGGCACATCTCGGTTCTCTCAAACTCAGTATAGTTAGCGGGCCGTTGGGATTTCATTTAGCAAATTATCGACGCCTCACTTGCGACTAAGATGGCTGCTTATTCCCAAGACGTTCACTGTGTATACGTTTTCAGTATTATCAATTTCATTTTATCATTATCATGTTTTGCTTTTGCTCAAAAACTATTCTATGGTTTGCACGCGATAATTAAATCGATTTCATTACATACATACAGGTCGACCGAATAAAAGCGTGTTAAAAAAACTAGCAAATACATTGAGCTTACTGCCCGAAGTTCCGGTTAGATTACACTCACAGATACAGTTAATAGAATTTGATGTAATAATGGAATGCAAATGTCTAAAATCGAATGTTTTTATTTAGGTCTTAACAAACTAATCGTATCGTTTGAGTTAGCGAGGAATAATATCGGAAGGTGTCAAAAAGTACGACGAAGCCTGGTTACACAAACTTAAAATGTGCCAACCGCCACACCAAAAACCTCAACCCCCACAGCGGTCAGTTTTCCTGCTGCAAATGCGGACGTAAGATCCAGTTACGCATCGGCTTGTACAGCCACGAACGCAGCTGCCTTGATAGACCGCAAGATCAAGATGCTACTTGAATCTATTAATATGTGAAGGCGTTTTAGGTAGTTAGTTACTGTGTATGTAACTAACTACCTAGAACGGCATATAAGCAGGCCTTCAGGGTGAGTGCGACAGGCTCAATATGGTCTATTGTGTCTGTCGACCTCATATTTAGATCTCACTTCCGCGTACCATTAGGTGGAGTGAGGTCATCTTGTTAGCCTCTTATTAAATTTTGGCCTCCGTAAATAAGCTTAATAAGAGATCCAATATACACTACGCCTTACAGAAACTGAAGTTGAATACTGAAACTTTGAAGCACAAATCTAACGACGAAAATAGGCGGAGTAGAGTAATAAACCTCTAGAGTTCATCATTCCCTTACGACCTTCAATACGTCAAAGTGAATCGTAAATTTTTACACCAGTCCAAATGTACGCAGTAAATTCGCCCGTCAAGCCAAATAAGTGATAACGAAATAAAAAATTTATGCACCATTTTGTACAGTCGATCAGGGCTAATAAAATTTTCACGACACTTTTTATATGGGAGGAGAAAGTTCGAATTTGCACGCGGAACGAGAACACGGCTGGAGGGGATTGGCGGTTAAGTGCGAGTCGGGTTTGGACCCCAAGGGTTCAGTTTAAACTTATGTAAAGCAAGCAAGGAAGCAAAAACGCTTCCCGTGTCTGTCCTTACGTATGGTTAAATGTTGTTTGACTGGCTCGATGGAACAGTGGTTAGTGACCCAGGTTCATTACCTACAGTTCCAAGAGTCGTGGGTTCGATTCCTACTCGGGACAAATATTTGTGTGACGAACATCGGTGTTTGTTCCGTGTCTGGGTGTGTATTAAGTATATTTGTGTATCTGTTACGGTAAAAGTGGATAGACTGGTTATTATGTATAATTACCGGTAAGTATGCATAATTACTAGTGTTCGTGGTAAAGGTGGTGAAAACTATCGAATTAATCACATTTACCGGTAATTATATAAAATTACCATACCCTTTGTGTAAATGTGGTAAATCTTATAAATAAAAATGAATTGCTGTTCGTTAGTCTGACTAAAACTCGAGAACGCTCGGACCGATTTAGGTAATTTTGGTTTTAAAATGTTCGTCGTAGTCCAGGGAAGGATTCAATGAGAAAATATAGGAAAAGATACAGTATTGGCGGTATAAAATTCGCCGGGATCCCTAGTAATAAAATAAAACTGACTTGACTGGCTCGGTGAAACAATTGTTTTGTTAGTGGGCTGGCGATTCCAAGAGTCGTGGGTTCGAATCCCACTCGGGACTAACGTTTGTGTGATGAATATCGGTGTTTGTTCCGTGTCTAGGTGTGAATATGTAGTTAAGTATGTATTTATAAATAACTTTTCTGAAAATATTTAAACCGCGTCAGACTTACTTGCGACGCGATATTGCAAAATTCGTAAGGTAAAAACTTTTGTATGTAAAATCCTGTAGTCCACGCGAACGAAGTCACGGGCACAGCTAGTTATAAAATAAACCAGTCAAGTATCTAGAAACCAAACTTCATGTTTGGTTTATAAAAAAATATTATCTTATAAAAATAAAGTTAAATAAAATTAACACAATGGCAGGGAATTTTCAGTAGAACTCTTAAAATTCTTTCTCGTCAATATATTTTTGCCGGTTTGAGATGTGTGACATTTGGAATTGCAGAGTACTTGTGATATTTGTCACTAATGTCAACATTTACCACAGTCGAGCGGGGGTTTTATATAATTACCGGTAAATTTTAATAATTCACTACATTTACCATGGGCGTCGGGAATTATCTATATTTACCGGTGATTATAGATAATTACCGATTGCTCACATTGACCGTAACATATCCACTGTTGATTCTGATATTACTATCTGTGAACCAAATTCCATTTAAATTGTTTCCACAGGTTTAACGTGAAATTGCAATGGACAAACTGCCTCAATTTTGTATTTATAATATCATTCAAAATATTTATTTTAAACTTGCAACCTCGGTATGCGACATTTTTCATTTCATTTATCTTTTAAGACTTAAGTTTTGCTTTAAAGATAAAGAACCCTAGTAAAAAGGTATTCGAAAATTGTTGCTGGATAGTAAATTGAGATTTTCTAAGTTTTCATTTGGGTTTAAGTTCTAAAGGTGTTTGTAGGGTACTACTTTCTTTCTGGTTTATTGCGCAAAAATGTTCCAACTTTTCGTTGAGAAATTGCTATGGAAGTTTTTTCAAGTACAAGATGAAACACAAGGCTATGGATAGGTCATGGTCACATGTCTTGAATATTTTTTTTTTAACCAAGTGCAATAAATGTAAGTTCTTTTGTTTATTTCTCATTGCAATAATACATTAATCATGTAGGAATTTAAGTGATTGTAAAATTACTTTATCAATTAATAGGATCAACGAGCATGCATTAAGATGTTGATGGATGTGGAAAAAGCGAAAGTGGTGTGCCAGGACCGTAGCACATGGCAGGAAGTGATCTCTGCATAGCCCTCTTGGAAAATGGCGTAACTGTATGTATGTATGAATAGGATGGTTATTGTCGTCAAAAAAAAATCTCAAAAAGCTCGACTACAACAGTGTGACTACCTACTACGAACTTTTTTTCAGACACTCCAATCACTGAAAAGAAAAACTTCCGCGGAAAGTATTTTCAGATAAAAATGTACTTTCAGCATTATGAAAATTAATCAGATAAGACTTCGATGGGATATCAATCCCGACTGAAAACTTCGCGACCGTCCGCACTTGGATTTCGTATTTCACAAAGTTAGATTTTTCAAGTTAGATCATTGCATTTGCCGTGGTATACTTGCGATTTAAGTTAAAAAAAAAAAATTTGAAACACTTTTAAACTCGGCGAACTATTTAACTTTTTTTTTATTTGTTGTTTTTAATGCTATTAAAGCTCAATGTAAATTGAAAATTTGAAAAAAAATTGCATTCATGACCCCGCTGAACGGGGACTTGATTATTCTTTTGTTAAGAAATGTTTCGAAACTTTAGCCCATAACCTTTCCGTACCATGATTTATAAAAAAATACATTGTTGTATTGTATTTGATTTGTTAAAGATAGATATTAACTCGAATTTTATTTTGTTTTTAGTATGTTACTAAAACGAAAATAAAACTCTTTGAGGTGAGAACCATCCTCTTCCACGCGAGTCCGTATGTCAGTAAGGAAAAAATAATAAAAAATAGAAAAAAAAACCGAGATATCGATTATTTTTATTTACAGACAGACGGACACACTGCGAAGTGTTTCTAATGGGCTCCCACTTTTTACCCTTTGTGTACTAAAACCTACAAATTGCCATCATGATTAGATCTTGTAGAGTTTGAGAATCGCTCGTCTACAACACTTAGGGGGAAGCAACTCTCGTTTTCAACGGGGGCAAAATTTATTTTGGAAAGTTACTAAAACAAAGATAAATTTGAATCGACTCGGAAGATTAATGTGCCAAGTTTACGATAGAAAACCTCCACTGATGGGGACGAATGTCGTGTCAATTTTGCGGGTGCGCGAGATTAGTTAGAAAACTGTCCATAAATAAAGCTTGATAGATCAGAAGTTGCCAACTTAACTAATAGGGGATATGTTGGTATCGAAAAGCTCATTAATGTTTATGAAATAAGTTAGCGTAAAGGATCTTTCCAAGTTAGCTTTAGTACTTCAACTTTATGTACAAAGGTTCCTTTTTAAATTATTACTAACATTTATTACTTCGTAAAAGCTACTTTGTGTGTCTGTAGAGCTTTCATGTCTAAACTGATGAGCCAATTCAAATGAGATTCGGTATAATGTATAGTCAAGTGACAGAAAAGTCAATACACATTTTACGTTTATACTTATAAATTGGTTAGATTGTGTTTGTACTACGTAATTTAAATTTGACTTGACTTCTTGCTCAAAGTATTTTCCTATCTCTACTTTACCTGCTAACAGTACAACCATCTCACAACCAGGGTCATATAAAACCCATCTAATAGCAACATTAGCTGTCATCTCTTCCCTGGTAAACGCATTCCGATTACGCGCAGGTGCCTCAGATGTGAGACCGACGGCTTATTATTTCATTTGACGCCGTGAGACTCTGTCCTGTGATTTATACAACACAGGTGACCTAGTTTTGATGTATGAGAATGGGGGTGCGAGCAGAGTGCATGGGATAACGGGTGCTATTATTAGATAGGTTATACGAGTACACTGTATTGAACATCATAATAGAAAAATAAATACTCAATGACTAAATAGAAACAAAAGAATTTACAGCCGGTACAATAAATAAGAGTACAATTTTGGATCCTGGCGATTTTAGTGATCTCTACTAGATGGCCCACTGGATAGTTTTTTTAATTAAAAGTACCAAAATTAATGTTTGTTTTTTTTACCTAATGCGTAATAGTCTAGGGTTAATTACTTACTTAGCTAAGTCTAGGTTGACTACACTAAATACCCACAGTTTGGTGAAACGGCAATTTGTAGTTAATTAATTTAGTTATTTTATAATAATGATAATCCAATCGATTATTGTATAATCTTTTTGAAATTTTGGGTTCTGTTCTTTGATCCAATCCTCCCCGACAACATTTCATAGATTTTTAAACTTTTGAGACTTCTAACACTATAAGATATTGTTTTTAATTGAGTGAAGTTTTGATTCTTTATAATTAAACATGTTTTATATTAACATGAATATGACTTAATTTTCTGAATGGGTGATTCATTCTGAAGATTATGTTCATATTTTACTCTGAGGTTTTGTCAAAGTATCAGCGCTATTGCGACCGCGACAGGCAGAACTTATTGACTGAACCTTTTATATGCGTGTGCTATAATTTCTTGATTTTTTTCACAAATAAGTGCATTTATTTTACTTGACTGACACCTGTGTTTTATTACTAACTCTATGGATACAGAACAGTCTACTGTAAGACCGACCAATCAGGAACAACTTTCGGGCAGTTAACAATTTGACAATTGTAAGATTGTAATTTAACAGTTTCACTTCGATAGATTGTAATCTGACGAATAATAACACGTTAAATTGTAAGCAGTATGTTATGGTTCACAATTTTTCGACAGTTCACGATTTTACAGTGACACATAAACGTTTTCATTATTTCTGGAGGGTTAACATAATTTATTTTTCCGCTACCTCCTATTAATAGTTTCACCTTCCTTCCGTTTTTCCCGGAGGTTCGCCTAGTTCTCACAAGGGTGCTTGCGAGCTTAGAATGAGTTATGAACAGTCCGCGGGAAAAACTTTTTATAGATTTCACGCGCCCCCTACTATTTATTGCTTTCACTCTATTAAACGCTTTAGTACCTAATTTATGGGCTCAAATCTATAGAAGTGGATTTTTCTGGTTGAAATGAGATATGGTGGTATAGAATTGAGAAAATCAGTGTACCAATTGTTATTTTTGTGAAAACCTGGAATTTCTGAGAAGATGAGACTTGTGGAAGGAATCGCTTTATTTATTCAAGTATTTTCTTTTTACAAACTTAACTACTTACTGACTGAAGACTGATAAAAGTTTCAAATGAAAAGGATCAAGGATTAATTTGATTACCTTGTAAATGGTACAAGGTTGTCATTTATTTATTGTGTACGTTATGCTTTTCTTTTACTAACGCCTTTATGCAACTTGATCATTAAGTACTACGAGTAACTAGAGAAAGTTGCCTATATGTATTTTAACCAGGAACAAATAATCTTTTAGATTTTAGGGTTCTAGGTCTGAAGCCATTAGTGAAGGACTAGTGGCGTCTGATTGCATGTTAAAACTACATTACTACTCAAAATCATGTATGGTTTCATTACATCTACTTTTAGCAAGCCGAAGTGGCAGTGGGTTAGCCATATCAGCCGTGAAACAGACAACTGGAAAATGAGTTCAGTAGTTATGACGCGTCTCGGTATACGCAATGTGGGACACCCTCAGGCCAGTGGGAGTGCCAATCTGCGCAGGACGGCTGGTGGGAGCTAGATGCGAGTAGCCGAAGATAGGCGGGAGTGGCGTGCAATTAGGGAGGCTCACGTCCAATATTGGACGAATTCACAGGCTGATAATGAGTTCAACTGTTTAGTAAACAATACATGGCCCGTATCTCCTCAACTTTTTGTTCAAACACCTCATGATGCAGAAATTCATGTACGTTATCCCATCAGTAGCACAAACCGGCCAATATACTCTTGGACATCTACAATATGGTATTCGTTCCATCTCAACTAGTTTCTTGTTGCTGGCTATTTGAAACGGCTCAGGCAAATTGTGTCTGTCTCTGAAGTTTGCATACCATCTTTCGTCACTCTTATCAACAATTTTTTCGTAATCGCTCTCTTCGGAGTCCGGTAGAGTAATTACTTCTGTAGTTACCGTTGTCGTCTCTTGAGAATCATAGCTGTAGTCCTCATTACGAGTGGTACCATCAATTTCTGATTCTCTTTGTGTGGTTGTTGTGTGTCGTGGATCTATATAATCTTCATATTGTCTTCCCTCTTGTGAATCTGGCATTTCGTTTGACTGACGTAAAATAGGTATTCTCGGGCTAAGTGGAATTTGTTGATTTTTATTATTGTTCCATCGTTTGACTCCATAATAATTTGCTAAGATATTTGAATTATCATTAGCATAAACTTGTTCTTTGCCAGTATTTCTGTTGTATTCTGGTGATTCAACATAGTCTCCCCTATTTTGCAAATAGTCTCCTTTATAACTTCTTTCAATCATGAATTGCCGTCTGTTACTTGTAACATTGTCTCCAGAATACCATTGATGTAGAGTCGAGGTTTCTATTTCATCCGAAATGAAATTGGTATTTATTTGATTAATAGTGCTTTGAATGTTTACTTCAGGCAAGACCGTATTCTCTTGGCTGAATTCTAGACTTCGCTTCACAAATATACTGACTGTAAGTAAAATAACACACGTAAAGATACACATTCAGCAAGTTATTCCTTAAGTCAACATTAATTTGCAATCTAAAATATAAGTAGGATTTTTAACCCGTATCGTCCCACTGCTCGGCAAAGGTCTCCATCAAACCTATCCTTTATTATATTTATATAACATATTTTTTTTATGAAAATCGTGTGTCAGTTTCTTGTAGTTTTGTTTCATATTCTGAATTAATATTAAATCGAAACAAATACCTACATAATAAAGGTAAAGATAAAATACTTACTTGTTAACGTTAACACAATTCGTAAATCAAGAAATAACATAATTATTTGCTTTGTAAATTTAAGTATTTAGTGCCTATCAAAACATTTCGAAACGCAATATTTTGTGGAATTGCCTAGATGTGATAAGAGCAATCAAAATTAATGGGCACTGTTAAACTTTAACGATATGGAGTAAGTTAATGGTTATTGGTACCCAGGAATTTTAAACTAAAACTCACTCTAATACACTCATATAATACGAACAAGTCCTTGTTTATATTCCTTTTTGATTCATTTGTCCCCTTTTATATATCTACTACTAGTTTTATTTTTTATTCTTAACCTAAAACCCAAACCAATTCGTTATGAGTTATTTTATTATATTTGCTCTAACTTAGATCTAGTGGTCAATAACTTTCTAATATAACCTATAATTAACGAACAATTGCCTTTTAATGAAAGATGTAACGAATTGGTCGCCATATTTTGAGGTCGAAAAAGCTTTGAGAATAGCAATATTGATTCTTATTTTTTTGGACAAAATGTTTATTTGAATTTTTTGTTCTTGCCTGAGATTTTTTTCCAGAGTTAAAAAGCCGTGAAAAAGATTGAGTTCATCATCATCATCATCAGCATTTTATTATATCCCACTGCAGGGTATAGGCCCCCTCCGTAGAACGCCATGCACTTCGGTCCTGCGCCAGTCTTATCCAGAGACCTCACGCGGCTTTCCTTTATAGCACTTGCCCATCTGGTGACAGGCCGTCCTCTTTTGCGTTTACCAAACCTGGACCATTCTGTAAGCGCTTTGCTACCGTCACTGCGTCTTGCCAGGTGCCCCGCCCACTGCCATTCTAATGCTGCACACCGCTTCCCAACATCGACTACCTTTGTTCTTCGCCGGATGACGACGTTGGGAATCCGATCGCGAAGGTTAACACCTAACATGGCACGCTCCATGGCCAGTTGCGCTATTTGGAGTCTTCGACGCGATTCCTTCGTTGAGCACCGATGTTTCAGCACCGTAAGTCATGGAGGGCAAGATATACTGGTTGAACATGGTCTTCAGGCACTGTACGTAAGATTTAGTTACGTCATGTTTTTTTGTAAATAGTAGAGCGACATAGTCAAAAGGATATCATTAAATTAAGCCAAGCTACGATGTTCATACCACGTAGAATAGATTAATTGTATTTTATTCTTTTTTATGTATTCATGCTACGCGAATGCTACGAGTTACTACATACTAGTAATCTGATAGAAAGACCGAAATATTACAGTGCATAAATATACGCTTAAACACATGTGCACGCTCTGTTGCCTTACCCTCGTAGTTTGGTGAGACGGCAATCAGACATGACAGATGAGAGACCAGGCGCAGAACCACCGGCATAACGTGCTTTTTCAGACACGGGCGTCTACCCGCCAACTTCCTGACTCCGGGATGAGTAATCTCATAACAGAAAAACTCACTAAAATTTTGGTCCGACCCGGGACTCAAACCAAGAAACTAGAATATCTGTAGCATGACAGTGCTACGACGTAGATACTTGCTTATATAATCTTATATATAAAAATGAATCGCAAAATGTGTTGGTAAGCGCATAACTCAACAACGCCTGAACCTATTTGGCCAATCCTTTTTTTAGATATTCGTTGAAGTCCAAGGATGGTTCTTACGGCGAGAAAAAATCGAATTATTGCCGGGAAAACCCTTAAAACAGCCCTTTTCTTTTTCACATTTTTTTGACAGGACGAAGTCTGTCGGGTCAGCTAGTAGGTTATATAAGCAAGTACCTAAGCTTTAGTACGCTAAAGATTGTTTAGTTTTGTTAATATAATACTTTTACTGAGGATAATAGATGGCTATTAGTCCCTTCAAAGTTCAAGTCGTATGTTTTAACCCTTCTTAGGCTGCCGATCACACAGTAACGAACATAACAATAAAAGTACTTATTCGTTTATGATTTATATTATACTTAGTTCTTTTTTTAAAATGCATATTAGCTTACCTCTTAACTTTATATGTCAGAACGTAGTGGTGTTACACCTCCGTGCTTCAGCAAATATGTTAAGCTGTAAGCTGTTAGTTCTGAACCTAATTTCTATAATGATCTGCCATCATCAGAATAGGAAGTTAATTTGTATCAATGATTATATTAATTTAAGTCACTTTTCTTATTAAATTTTTTTATATTTATATTAATTTAAGTTCTGATGTTAGTATTGCCATATTTTGTTTTCTAATCTTTACTAAGGTATATAGGAACAACATTTTCGTTCACTTTAATGTCTGTATATCCAAAAGTGACTTTATTGCAGTTTTAAAATAATTGAATGAAGTATAATCTTTCGTAAAGTACGCCTTAGCCTTAGACAAGAAATATTGAAAAAATTAAATACCTCTAAGGATATGGTATACGCATTATGTTTCTTTTTCAAAGTGAAAGTCAAAATTCCTTTATTTATATAGGCATTTACACGCACTTATAAATCGTCAGTACAGTAAATAAACAAGTAATAGATTAATGATTCTACCACCGGTTCGGAACGCTGATTCTACCGAAAAGACACTAAGAAACTCAATAGTTACTCTTTTATATTCTTCACTAGTGGTCCCGGCGAATTTCATACCGCAATACTGATTCTTTTTCTATAGTTTCTCATTGAAACCTTCCCTGGACTACGACGAACATTTTAAAACCAAAATTACCTAAATCGGTCCGGGTGTTCTCGAGTTTTAGTCAGACTAACGAACGCAATTCATTTTTATTTATAAGAAGAAGAAGATTACGGTGTGACAGACCCTCTTAACCGAAACACATAAACCGTATACAATGTGCCAGGAATTCTTATGACCTTTACTTTTTGACCCCATTCGACCTTTTTGGGGTCAATATGTTACAGTCTACGTTACGGTGGCACCAAAGTGCCCCAAAACGGTCGTTCTCAAAAATTGCCGAATCATTTATGCATGTTTGAATACAATAGCGATTATTCACTTTGAACTTTAACCCTTTGGCGTTAGAGTCTATTTTAGATATAACGCGGATGCAACTAGTTATTTAGTGTGAATATTTTTCTATGGATTTAACCCACTAAGCCTGGAGGGTTTAATTAAATTATGAAATTGAAACAGCACGGTTGAGAGATTTATTTCAATTTGAAAGCTGTACTGATTGTAAATGTTACTTTTTAAATATGAATATTTTTTATTGTCTCTCGCATTGATATAAAAGTTCTGTCTCCTAAAAGTTGTTATGCTAAAAATTATGTTCTACTCCAATAATTCAATCATAATTATAGCTAGCTATAATAAATACACAGCTTTTCAATCGATTAAGATAAGTTCACCTAAGAATAAAAAATATTGAAAGTTTAAACAGAAGAACATTGTAATCAGTTAATTTGTGAATTTCCCATTTGATTACAAATTGATTACTTGAAGATATACTTACGCTGAAAGGTAAACTTGTTGTTTAGGAGCTATTCAAGGTTAATCATCATCATCATCATCATCAGCCCATATACGTCCCCAACACTAGGGACTGGGGTCCCCATGACTAGTACAATAAGGGCTTAGTCGACCACGCTGGCCAAGTGCGGGTTGGTCGACTACACAACCTTAGAATTTATTCGTAGGTGTGCAGGTTTCGTCACGATATTTTCCTTCACCGTTAAAGCGTCGAAGGATCGTACATATAAGTTTGTAACAATTGGTACGTGGTGGGGTTTGAACTGGCAACCTCTCGCATGGCAAGCAACTTAGCCATCGACGTTTCTTAAACAGCAGAACATTAAAATTAGCTAATGTGGGAATTACCGATTTTTTTTTAATTTCCGAAATATTTGATTACGAACCAATTTATTTATTTGTTTATTAAAAATCCACAGTTATAAAATAAAAATTACAGATAATCTTCTAAATCATAAAGCAAATGTCTTACTTTAAGATATTCGCGCAAAGGTTAACAATATAATAGGAGTTTAGACGCTATTCTAGGTTGAATAAAAGCTTCAAATTACCCCAGATACTTTATTGAAAATCAAATATCACTCAGGGAAAACAAAACAGGGTCCCCTTCTAATCTTACGGACCTTCCTTCGTTCTCTCTTCTTCAAATTAGCACATTTCATCCGACACTCACTTGTGTAAGTTACATTGTCTGAACCACATATAGGCAGGTACACCCTTGGACATTGCTTACAACCTTCAGTCACGTTAAAAGCCTTCAGGTCCACCACATCAACGCTTGGTTTATTATAGAAGCTGAAAAAGGTAACTCTTTTTTGCGTAACTGGCTGGAGAAATAATACCGTTAAAATAACAGGGACGGGTAACAGACCTGAAAAAAAAGAGTTGAGTTGAACCTCCTTCGTTTTACAAACTTTTACTTACAGGAAAGTGAATCCTGCATGCACTAATACTACAACTAATAACAACTAACAGGGTTCCTTTCATCCTTACTAATATTATAAGTCCGAAAGTAACTCTGTCTGTCTGTCTGTCTGTTACGCTTTAGAGCACGGAACCGATTTAAACGAAATTTGGTACAGATATAGTCCAGAGCCTAGGAAAGGATATAAGCTACTTTTTAACCGACTGTGCTATAAAGAAGTAATGTTTTACCCGCCAAACGTCTCTACGCGGATTAAGTCGCGGGCGGAAAGCTAGTAGTATATAAATATAAGAAAAATCTGGCAACTTAACCTAAGACCAGTTTTTCTTAAGGCATTAAGCTGATATTTGTGTATAGTCATGTTATTTTGTGTGATGTGGAAGAAGCGAAAGTGGTGTGCCAGGACCGTTGCAAATGGCAGGAAGTGATCTCTGCCTACCTCTCTGGGAAAAAGGCGTGATTGTATGTACATGTATTAATGTTATTTGCAACCACCTATTTTGCCGTTTTGATGTTTTGATGATCGTCGGTTTAGGCTAACAAGATGACTTCACTCCATCTGATGGTAAGCGGTAGTGAGATTTATAAATGAGATCATCATCATCAGCCCATTACAAACCACTACTGGACATAGGCCTCCCCAAATGCACGCCACTTCTCTCTATCCTCGGCCACTCGCATCCAGCTCCTACCAGCCGTCCTGTGCAGATCGTCACACCAACTGGCCTGCGGGCGTCCTACACTACGTTAAATGAGATCGACAGGTACAATATTGAGCCTGTCGCACTCGCCCTGAAGGCCTACTTATGCCGTTTCACGCCCCGCCTGTAATGCCCGGGATCATAGGAGTATCTCATTTCCGTATTCAGACTTGGCCGTAGTCGCTGGCACAACTAGTAAAATATTATGTGTGAAAATCTCACCTTTAAAGTACATTTCAATGTAATCAAATTATAGTTCCTTGTCAAAACCGATTTCTGGCAAATATTTAAATTAAACAATCGTACGCGTACGTAAATGAAATTAACGAGAACTGTAGTAATTAATGATGTTCTGGTAATTAAGCTCAGGTCGTTATATTAGAATTGCGACTCCTATTTGAAGAGTTTGATATTCGCGTGGGTTCTGGGTACAAATAACATGTTCTTAATTGGGAATAAATTAATAAATTAATATCAGACAACATCACGTACGTTATTTAAATTACGAAATAAGTTGCTTAAGCACTTGTGTTACGGATATATAAAACAACAGAGGTATACTTTAAATAAATTTAATAGCACACCCGTTAGCGTGGTCGACTAAGGCCTTATCGTCCTAGTTTAGGGTAGGCCCGTGTCCCAGCAGTGGGGACGTATATGGGCTGATGATGATGATGAATAGCACACCCAGATACGGAACAAATACGGATGTTGTTTAACAAATATTTGGGCGAGAATCGAACCCAGGACTCATTTGGAACCGTAGAGTCACTAACCACTGTTCCACAGAACCAGTCACAATAAATGGAAGGAAAGTTACAAAAAAGTAAGAATAACGTTATGTTTCAAACGATGTTCTTAAAACTGTAGCTTGAACGGGAAAGATCCGTGCCAGATGTGATGAGTGTATATTGCTCCACCTACAAGAGCCATGATAAGGCGTCTGACCGATTTCAACCATGGCGGCCGATCTCAATTGAGATCAGCCAAGTGCGCAGGACATATTATAGTGCACAAGTGTGCGCGCAAACACAAGTGCACTCCCTATTCCCTTTACTCTCAAAATTCGGTGAGACGGCAATCTGACATGATCGATGAGAGATCGGGCGCAGGACCACCTGCTTAACGTGCTTTCCGAGGCACGGGCGTTCAACCGCCAATTTCCGGGCTGAGTAATTTCATTACAGAAAAACTCACTCAAATTTTGCCCGACCGGACTCGAACCGGGGACTTTTCGGTCCTAATGCAGCACTTGCTACCAAAAGACCGAACGAGGCAGTTACATGAGCCATAATAAAGCCATAACGCCGCTAGGACGTGACTACTGAACCGTTTTAAATAAAATCTCGTACACTGATTGCTTAGAAACCGAGAAACAACTAAACTAACAAGTAAAGTTTTTATCGATAAACAAACCCAAGGGAATAGAATCGCGGGCAGAAAGCTAGTCTCTTACGTAACAAAGCTTTTGCTTCTAATAAGAGTCGAAGTAAGGGTACAGTCAGGATACAAATAACATTACAACAAATCTTTTTAAATAGTCACCATCGTTTTCTCTAATGGGCCGAATTGAACGCGCGGCAGCGTGTAAAGCCAAGTTTAGGACAACTTAACTAATAGGGAACTGAGATTTAAACGGGTGCCAACTTTAAAGGTAATTTTCAGTTATTAAATTCATTTTCACTAACTTAAAATTGAATTTATTATACTTAATGATAACACGAGTATATGACTGGCTCGGTGGAACAGTGATTAGTGACCCAGGCTCACTACCTACGGTTCCAAGAGTCGTGGGTTCGATTCCCTCTCGGGACAAATATACGTGTGACGAACATCGGTATTTGTTCCATGTCTGGGTGTGTATTAAGTATATTTAAGTATGTTTGTGTATCCACTGTTGATTCTGATATCTGTAACACAAGTGCTTAAGCTACTTTCCCCGGGATCAGATCAATTTATGTGATGTTGTGTAATATTTATTTAAATTGAAACCTTATGTCCAACTTGGCTTGTTTACGCATTATTTTTCCTCCGAAAATTTCCCTTGCTAGTTAAAAATACAGATGATAATGGAAACCAGGCTCCCTCATATCTATTTAAGGACTGACTGCAACGATGTAAGATATCTCACTTCTTTTGTCAAGTCAGCTATAGATTGAACTTGGCTCTTAGTTTGCACTTATGTTTTTGATCGGTTTAATACTCCCTTCCGTCCTACCCGCTATCTTTATAACGTTTGGCCCGGAAAATCATGGCACTTGAGTTGGGTGCTTAAAATAATGGGCAGTTTCTTAAGGAAATCGCTGCATTGACTTTGAGAGACTTTGATTGAGAGAAAAACGAGTTCTTACATTTTAAAAACAAGTCATTCAATAAATGGACTCATTTATTAAGGTTCCATAACCAAAGGATAAAAACGGGCCTCTATTGTTATTCTTAAGACTTCGCCGTCCATGTCCGTCCGTCAGTCCGTCTGTCAACAAGCTGTATCTCCATGATACCTAGACTTTTGAATTTTTTTTTATAAAAGTGTAGTGACCCTCACTCGCTTCGTTTCGGGTAAATTATACATAAAAATCTTCCACTAATATCTTTAAAAAAAAAACTGCATAAAATCCATTGTGTAGTTTTAAAGATTTTAGCATATATAGGGACAGACAGACGCGGGCAGCGACTTTGCTTATACTATAAAGAAATATCATATTTGCCGTTATAATAACCTCCATTATTATAATGAAACGAACATTTCCTTCCATATAAATCTATACCTAGTTATGAGGATAATGGTGTTAGCTGCATAATTATATCAAGTGTTTTAGATAATAAGTCTGTAGTAGCATTTATAAATATAATTCTTTAAAAAAAATTTAGTTTTTAACAATACTCTGAAATCCATCCATTCGACTCTGACTTGCCCGATGTTTGTTATTATGCAACGCGACGCGTCAAATGTATCATGAAAATAAGTAAAACTTTAACCAGGCAGGATATTTTCAACTGATCAATTATTTATTATTCTGCGACAATATTCATGACATTCCAATTGTATGATGAGACTAGCTTTTGCCCTCGACTTCGTACGCGTAGAAATGGTTTTGGCTGCAATGTTTATTAAAACAGTCAAGAGTGTTACTAGTAAAATTAGCTATTTATTAGTGAAAGTTCCTTCAAAATTAGTCCAGTCGTTTCAGAGATTAGCGAAAATAAACAGACAGACGGACGGGAAATTTTTAACCTGTGTTTTGTTGTTGCTTCTTCATATACATTTAGTGATTTTAATATAACAAACAGATAGTTCAATTTTATTCATTTGTATAGATTGCGAATAACTCAATGATTGCTCATTTAAAATAACCGATGAATCCCTTGATTGGAAATAACCTTCTTCATTATACAGGGATTTATAGTGAAATAACTTTGCAGGGGCGTATTACGACCTTTTATTTGCAGTCAGGTATGAATGGCCTTCGACAAAACTTCGTGTTTTTGGAACACTTTGCTATGCGTATGCGCATAAAATTTTTTGGGGTTTGAAAGGGGTTTTGAAATCATATAAACTGATATAACCCCTCCATCATCTTTGTAAGTTTTGTAAATATTTACATATTTAATTAAAGATAAAATATATTATATAGGTGAAATAGTTATTTCTCGGTTTTAAGTTAAGTAGGTAAGGTACGTTCTTACTTTTGAAGTCGTTTTAATTTTATGATTCTTAGTTTATTGTAACGCCTACTTTATAAAACTTTTTGTTTTTTATGTGGAGTGGAACAAAAAATTTATCTATGAATCTATAGATTTTAAAATATTTTTACACTAAGAAACAATAAATATTTCCTTCTTTAAAAGGAATTATAAACTTTAACGTTGGCTATAAACAGAAAGAAGGCAATGACCGTTTATTAAAATTTAAGTAGGGACATAAATGCAAGTGCACTTTGTCCATAGTTTGGTCAGTACAGCGAGCTAATTACGCCCATAAAAAGATCAGGTGTAGGATTGACCGCTTAATATGCAACAAGAAATTGAGATAGTTAATACTAAATATGAATATATTACTAAAATTTAGCTGTTTGTTCGTCTGTCACAAGACTGTGCTTGTGTCTTACAAACTGCAGTAGATAGTTGACATTTTTACAAATAATGTATTTTTTAACCGACTTCAAAAAAAGGAGGAGGTTCTCAATTCGTCTGTATGTATAATATTTTTTTTTTTTTTTTTTTATGTATGTTCACCGATAATTTCGTCAATTATAGACGGATTTAAAAAATTTTTTTTTGGTTGGAGAGAGTTCACTTCCGAGGTGGTCCCATTTTCACCAGTCTCGGATCTGATGATGGGATCCAGGAGAAATCGAGGGCAACCTTCAAATTTTATAGGGACATGTACCGCGTTTTGCATATTATCGAAAGTCATATTGGCATTTGCTTCTGGCTATCATAATCTTATGATGCTGAGCTGATGATGGAAGGTCAACTCCATCCCTTAAATTTTATAGGCACATGTACCACGTTTTACATATTTTCTGAAGTTATATTGGCATTGCTTCTTGTAATCATAATCTTATGATGCTGAGCTGATGATGGAAGGTCAACTCCTTAATACTTAGGAGTAAAAGGATAATTCTTTCAATACTGTATACATATTAAGACTACTAGTTATAATATCAGTAGAATTATAGGTGAGCTGAACTAATAGGGTGCTAAAAAATGTAACACTAAAAAGGATGAAAAAAAATTGTAAACAAAAAAAAAAACCGCCTTCAAAAACCCGACTCACTAAAAATTACAAAATAATATAATACGAACATTAATCTGGGTATGAATTTGATATGTTGTTGAAGGCGGTGCCAATTAAATTTTTGAGGAAAACTGCATGAAATATAAACGGCACCGCCTTCAACAACATATCAAATTCATACCCAGATTAATGTTCGTATTATATTATTTTGTAATTTTTAGTGAGTCGGGTTTTTGAAGGCGGTTTTTTTTTTGTTTATGTTGCCACTACAAAACTAATTGTATAAAAGGTTATAAAAGGTGTAATAGTCTTAAATAGATAAATGAGTACTAAACATTTTGAAGGGGGGGTTCTTTTAAGCCCGTGGTAAGTAGCTTTAGCACTTGTGTTACAGATATCAGAATCAACAGTGAATTCACAAATAAACTTAAATATATTTAATAACACACCCAGATACGGAATAAACACTGATGTTGATCACACAAATATTTTGTCCCGAGTGGGAATCGAACCTACGATTATTGGAACCGTAGGTAGTGAACCTGGGTAAGTGGGTAACCAACCACTGTTCCACCGAACCAGTCGAATATCCTTTACATCAAAATACATCAATCGATTCGATTGAATCGATTTTTGTTTAGTAAAATAAGTAAGGAACACTTTTACGACTCGGACTTACCTGGTTTATAATAATATGGATAACAATACGTATGGCATTCGAATCATTATGGAATCTGAAGTTCGGGCAATTAAAATTATGTCATTTGTATTTTATGGCAAACATAACATTCGGGCAAATGAAATTATGGCAAATGAAATTCGGGCATATGAATATTATGGCATATATCTTTCGGGCAAACAATAGATAACCGTCCTGGTCATATTATTAGCTTAGACACACTATCAGATTTGCAGTTTAAACAATATTTTTATTTATAAACTTCATAACGAAGTTTTTATCTTTTGAATTCCATTTTCTGTTCCGCCGGATCTCATAAAAATATTTCTTATCTCTAAAACATTTTTCAACGAAACAGATAATAAAATAAAATTGCGTTTAGATAAAACAATTCTAGAAACAAGCCAGCATCCATAAAGTTTCTAAGCACGGTGTTGGTCTATTGCTCTCATATTGAAAACTTCCAACTTCTCATAACTCTAAAGAATTTGTTGAAACAGTAATAAACTCTAACTAAACTGCATCGGAATCTTATGAAGTTTCATTTGAAGACTTTGAAGTTATACTTTTTTTCCCTTACTGACTACGATGAAGGGCTTGGAGTTGCCTTGTCATCATCGCCGGACTTGCGGGGGAGCGTTCGGCTCTTACACCTTCTTCTTCTTATCGTATGGTTGATGAACAACCTGGTGTCAGAGTTTTTAAACCGCCCGTAGGCTTCTGACATGGCTTCACACACCGTAGAAAAATCTCTCAGGTGTGCTGGTTTTCTCACGATGTTTTCCTTCACCGTTAAAGCGTCGAATGATGGTACATATGAATTTCAAATTTGAAAAACACATTGGTACCTGGCGGGGTTTGAACTGGCGACCTCTCGCATGACAAGCAACGACCTTAACCACTCGACCATCGACGCTTTTACCCCTAAAATGGTTTTTTGGTACAGTGGTGTACACAAATTTATAAACAAAAAATCTAAATAATAATGTCAGTTAATTGATTTCTTTTAAGTTAATGGTACTTTAAGATATAATATTAAGTTGAATTATAAGGAGAATAATATATGTGTAATAATATTATCTTTAAATACCACTATTAATTTAGCAATTAAGTGAGCCATATGCTAAGCTATTTTAATATGTATGTATAACCTTAGATATAAGATACTATAGCTACACCCTTATAGGATTCATAAAATGTACTTCTATGTGTGCAGCAAATAAATAAATACTGGTGTTATATATACGGAGATTAGGTATAAGAGCAGTAAAAAAATATTATCTGAAATACCTAAAAAGCATGTCCAGAAACGTAGAAAGCACAAACAGATAATGAGTTTTATGTAAGTGCAAAAAAGTGTAAGAACCTACAAAGTAATTCCTGCATCGCATCCAGCGGGAGGACTTACCTATCTGCCGAGCATGTGGAGCGGACGTGGATACGGCGGACCATACGCTTTTTGAGTGTCCGTCGTGGTCCCAGGAGAGGTCGGCCCTTACATCTGTGGCCGGCCAAGTACTGTCTCTTCCCCAACTACTTAGTGGGATGGTAGAGAGACGAGAAGTTTGGATGGCAACTGCTTCCTTCTGCGAGTCCGTCATGTTGCAGAAGGAGGCGGCGGAGCGTGAGAGGGAGAATGACCCCTCAGCGCCAGCGATCAGAAGGCGTAGACCGGGGCGCGCGCGGCGCATTTACCAGCGCCAGACAGCGCACTCCAGCGGAGACCAGCAGGCGGCAGGCGTGGGGACGCCGCCGCCTGCATTGCACAGGCCTCCGTCGAGGGACGGGAGCGACTCCGTATACCGAGTCGCCCTGTCACCCCCCTCAGCGGGGGACTTGGGTGGAGCCCGTTAAAGGGCGGAACGCTGGCGGCGTTGTGGTAGTTGGGCTATGCTAGGAACCATGACGCCGCTAAAGCGATGAGGTATACCGCGGAGTTTAGTGGGTACACCCCTGGGCATTGCACCTTAGCCCAGGAGCAGCTGCCGGTTTTCCATCTCAGAATCGGCAGCCGGGAGTCCCACACACCACCTTGGGTAAACCCCTGCCCAAGGTGAAGGTGCATCAAGCATTCTCCGCGTTAAAAAAAAAAAAAAAAAAATGCCCGACCGCCCTAGTTTAGGGTAGGCTCGTGCCCCAGCAGTGATATGGGCTGATGATGATTATGCAAGTGACGAGATGAAGATTAACTTCGAAATATGAACTGCTTAAATAATGATGTTTCTCTTCTGCTGACCTTTACAAATGACGATCTTCAAGATAGCTAATATTACCAGTACGCGTGAAATCACGGCTTATTGAAATATTAATGACAATTCCATGCCTTAAATTACCATAAGCCATTAGTGGATTCTTGTAACGCATAGCGATCGCATGGAGGGGTGCAATAATACTGGAATCCATTGTGGTTGGATTCTTTTTTCATAAAACAATTTTGCAGCAGCGGAAAATGGCCACGGTTATTTCATACCGTGAGTAATTGCAGTTTGCCGTCGGAAATTTCGCAAATTGTTTCTTGTTTCGATAAAATATTGTTGGTGATTGTTGAATAATCATATCATATTATATTGTGGAAATAGGTATCTCTGTTACTATGCCGAGTGATTGTGGCGTGACAAACAACTCCATATTTACTATTCAGTGAAAAGCTTATGATAAAATAAAATAATTTACATCCATGACTGGCGCGGTGGAACAGTAGTTAGTTACCCTGGCTGGTGGATCCTTGAGTTGTGGGTTCGACTCCCACTCGGGACAAATATTTGTGTGATGAACTTTGGTGTTTGTTCCATGTCTGGGTGTGTTTATGTATTTGAGTTTGTATTAAAAATATCTATGTTAAATATAAAAAAATCGGTCTCTGACACCCATATGATAGTAGAAGCACTGCTTAGCTTGGGGTCAGACGATCGTGTTTGTGTGGGAATGTCCCAGATATTTATTTATCCTTACTAATATTATAAATCCGAAAGTAACTCTGTCTGTCTGTCTGTTACGCTTTCACGCATAGAGTACTGGACCGATTTAAATGAAATTTGGAACAGATATGGTCCAGAGACCAGGAAAGGTTAAATGCTACTTTTTAACCGACTGCGCTATAAGGAATTAATGTTTTACCCGTTAAACGTTTCTACGCGGACGAAGTCGCGGGCGGAAAGCTAGTAACCTATAAATTGCAGGAGTCCCAAACCTCTTCTTATCGGACGCGGCCGTGACAATTTTCACAATACTCGCAATCATTCAAGTAACCCCGTCCCCACTTTGGCGGATAATGAAAGAGAAGTACAATCAAAACGATAAGGCCACGCCAGACATAATGCAAGCATGGTGGATGCACAACATCACCGATATGTTACCGCTATTGGAGAGTATCGACGATTGCAACTGTCCCCGAGTGTACATGCCTGTCTGCGCAACGGATAACAGGAGCTACACGAACGTTTGTATGTTGAACTGCTTACATATAAACAATACGGATTCGAACAAACCAAGGCTGTATTACATGGGACGGTGCTTTCAGTTTCTTGAGCCCTTTAATTATTAAAAAAATATTTTTTTGTCAATTTATATGGTTTTTATTTCCTGATAACTACAGAGTAAAAACATTGATATTAAAAATCATAAATTGTATATTATCTGTTACGGTAAAAGTGGATAGAGTGGTTATTATGTATAATTACCGGTAACTATGCATAATTAGTAGTGTTCGTGGTAAAGGTGGTGAAAACTATCGAATTAATCACATTTACCGGTAATTATATAAAATTAACATACCCTTTGTGTAAAAGTGGCAAATAATAAAATAAAACTTGACTTGACTGGTTCGGTGAAACAATGGTTTTGTTAGTGACCCAGGCTGGCGATTCCAAGACTCGTGGGTTTGATTCCCACTCGGGACATATATTTGTTTGGTGAATATCGGTGTTTGTTCCATGTCTAGGTGTGATTACGTAGTTAAGTATTTATTTATAAATTACTTTTCTGAAAACATTTAAACCGCGTAAGATAGATGATTGAAATTTGGCATGCACCTGCATACCAAATTTCAATCATAGTCGCAAGTATACTTTAAGTCTATTAGGGTAGGTACCCTAATAGACTTAAAGCATACTTGCGACGTGATATTGCAAAATTTGTAAGGGATCGGGAGATACTGGGAAAACACTTTTGTATGTAGGTAAAATCCTGTAGTTCACGCGAACGAAGTGACGGGCAAAGCTAGTTATAAAATAAACCGGTCAAGTATCTAGAAACCAAACTTCATGTTTGGTTTTTAAATAAATATTATCTTATAAAAATAAAGTTAAATAAAATTTGCAAATTGGCAGGGAGTTTTCAGTGGAACTCTTAAAATTCTTTCTCGTCAATATATTTTTGAGATTTGAGATTTGTGACATTTGGAATTGCAGAGTACTTGTGATATTTGTCAGCAATGTCAACATTTACCACAGTCGAGCGGGAGTTTTATATAATTACCGGTAAATTTGAATAATTCACTACATTTACCATGTGCGTTGGGAATTATCTATATTTACCGGTGATTATAGATATATACCGATTGCTCACATTGACCGTAACATATCTAATCAATTTAATAACAAATGGTCTGTTGGTGGCATGTACTGCATAAAGACTCAGTTTCGAATTCCGGCGAGACCAGATCGACCAATATTTGTATGAGGTTTTCTATTGAAAATTACCTAGTGTTTGTGCGCGTACTTGACTGCAAACGGCCGCCTTGGTAAATATCGGTTGGGCACCATATCGCTACGCGAATTAAATGTCATAAAGAAACATATGAGATAAATAACTGTGAGGTAAATAAAAAAGCAGATCCATACTTAACGGGCTCGGTGGAACAGTGGTTAGTGACCCTGGCTGGCGGTTCCAAGAGTCGTGGGTTCGATTCCCACTCGGAACAAATATTTGTGTGATGAACATCGGTGTTTGTTCCGAGTCTGGGTGTGATTATGTATTTAAGTATGTATTTAAAATATATATGTATGTATATCAGTCTCTGACGCCCATAGTACAAGCTCTGCTTAGTTTGGGGTCAGATGACCGTGTGTGGAAATGTCCCAGATATCCCAGATATCTATTTATACAAAATAATATAATCACAGCATTTCCCGTACCTACCTCTAGAACTACTCATACAAAGCCTTCAAGACATCTGTTCCAATTCGCAGCTGTCTCAAGAGACATTTCACTCGCAAATACTCGAAGCAGAGCTGGGAACCGCATTCGTTGAAAGTTGCAAAGTTTTAACGAAGCCGCTATTAACCAGTTGACTTTTGAACCTAACGTCGATTACTGAAGCAACAATAGTTCCGGCAGTTTTGAGAGGGTCCGCTGTTTGTGCAGGACTTTCGATCGGGGTCTTTGTTGTTCTTTGTTCTGTAGACTACTATCAGAACAGTATTTACATACTCTACAAGTGTAGAATATTAAAATTGACGAGATATTTACCATATTCGGTTAAAGAGTAACAGACGCGATATCGGGAGGTCCGGTGGATCAAGTCTCCGTACAAGCGGAGTCATGAATGCGATTTTTTCTACATTATTATAGAAATTTACATGTAGAACATATAGAAATTTACATTAAGTTTTAATAGCATTAAAAGCCACAAATAAAAATATTAGGTTTCGTTTCCCAAGTATTAAAATCATCATCATCAGCCCATATACGTCCCCACTGCTGGGGGGATTTATATGGGCTGATGTTGGCCTACCCTAAATTAGGACGATAAGGCCTTTTTTTTTAACGCGGAGAATGCTTGATGCACCGTCACCTTGGGCAGGGGTTTACCCAAGGTGGTGTGTGGGACTCCCGGCTGCCAGAGCTGAGATGGAAAGCCGGCAGCTGCTCCTGGACTAAAGTGCAATGCCCAGGGGTGTACCCACTAAACTCCGCGGTATACCTCATCGCTTTAGTGGCGTCATGGTTCCTAGCATAAGGACGATAAGGCTTTAGTCAACCACGCTGGCCAAATGCGGGTTGGTTGACTACACAACCTGTGTCCAATACTAAGTGTAGTAAGTAAAACAACAAAAAGTCTTAATTTTTAGTAGAATAATAACTATGTCGGTATAATTTTTGTACAAGCTTTAGACGTGTTTCGTATATTTGCCTTATTTCCTAGTACCATTCTCATAACATATAATATAAGCTTTTACAAGTGTTCGTAACAAGAAATATGTAGCGCAAACATATTTTGTAATTTACGTTTGTATTTTTCAGTACAAATTGTAGATTGCATGACTAATTTGAAACAGTAATTGCAAAGTGAAACACGGAATGGCCTAACTCGATATGTATTGCAGGGAAGCTTAGAAAACTTGGTTAAATTAGAACGTAGAGTAGGGTTGCGGCAATGAAGTGTGGACTTTAAAAACATAAATGTTGATTATTATAATAAAATAAAAAAAGACGTGTGGCACTCGGGGACTGCCGAGGTATAGCTATTGCATAGCATCGTCCGATTTCGGAGGCGCTCGTCTGGATTCGTGCGAGTTTCGTAGAGTCGTACAATACGTCTAACCGCACGCACACAAACACTGTGCCGAAGTCTACCGAACTGAAACGACGTTAGACGATTGTGAGGTTTTTTTCGTTACGGAATTTCTTGGTTCGGTCGCCACGCTCAAAGCCCGCGATAAAAGCTATGCAATAGCTTAAAAACTATTCATTTATGTAAAAATAAAACAAAAACAGGTCAGTTCGAACTGATTATTTCCATTATTCTAATATACTCGTATATAATGCTTCAATACTCAATTTCATGAGGTATAATTTGAGGAAGTAATTTGGTCTGGTTGTAAAATTTAAAATTAAACTACATATCAACAAAATGAAAATATATATTTGATTTGTAACTGGGCTAGAGCTGTATGAACATAATATAACTGAATACAGTATTTGAGAGAAAAATATTTTGTAAGATTTTAGACTTTCGCGTTCCATTACACTTAATATTATAGTCTTTATGGGTCTACACGCGAAAATATATTTTATACCACAGGCATAGGTACGTCTGTACGTTTGTGCAAAATCAAAATCCCAAAATCAGCCCAAATTGTTGCGTTTGTTTCATCGATCTTCGCCCATGACTACCATGGGCGGAATTTTTTTTTAAGCTATTGCATAGCTTTTATCGCGGGCTTTGAGCGCGGCGACCGAATCAAGAAATTCAGTAACGAAAAAAACCTCACAATCGTCTAACGTCGTTTCAGTTCGGTAGACTTCGGCACGGTGTTTGTGTGCGTGCGGTTAGACGTATTGTACGACTCTACGAAACTCGCACGAATCGAGACGAGCTGCTCCGAAATCGGACGATGCTATGCAATAGCTATACCGCGGCAGTCCCCGAGTGCCACACGTCTTTTTTTTACGACATCACAATTATTCATCTGATCCCGTTGTAAGTGGTTTAATCACTTGTGTTACAGATATCAGTATCAATAATGAATATACAAATAAACTTAAACATAATTTGATAACACACCCAGACACAGTACAAACACCGATGTTCGACACGACACGAACCCACGACTCTTGGAACCGCAGATAGTGACCACGGGTCACTTACCACTGTTCCACCGAGTGAATGGATTATAAGGTCATGCGTATTAATAGGAGAATAACACTGCCAACAGTGCCAACCCTGCAGAATTAAATGCATTAATTCAGGCGACGGGAGAAAAGAACGCTCTGAGCGGCCAATTACGAGACAAATTAGTTAAATAAATAATTGAGATCTTTGTCTCAGACAAGTTTCCTGCTAGAAGCGAGCGAAAGTTAGAAAATTGCGTCTTCTACGGAATAGCGATTGACCCCTTAGAATAGAATAGAAGTTGATTTATTTACTTTGTTTTATCTATGACTAGTGACTCGCTTCGCTTCGGATATCTTCTCATTATCATAAATAGATAGTTCAATTACCTACTAATTTTATATCCTAATCTTTACTTTCGCGTTATTTCGTCACACAACACTAAATGTATGAACTTGTAGTGGAAAATGTTAACTGCTGATTTATTATTTTAAGTCAAATGTATTAAGAAACAGCTGTATTTTTTCCTAAATAAATAAATAAATATCTTATACATGAAAACCTTCCTCAATCTATCTATTAAAAAAGAACCCATCAGAATTCGATGTATAGATTTAAAGTTTTAAGCATACAGACAGACGCGGAAAGCGACTTAGCTTTATACCACTTTATATTTTTTTTAATACGATATAACTGCCACGTTGGACTATTGGTAGCAAGTGCTGCGTTAGGACCGAGAGGTCCCCGGTTCGAGTCCGGGGTCGGGCAAAATTTGTGTGAGTTTTTCTGTAATGAAATTACTCAGCACGGAGTTAGGAAGTTGGCGGTTGCACGCCCGAGCCTCGGAAAGCACGTTAAGCCGGTGGTCCTGCGCCCGATCTTTCATCTCAATTGAGATCGGCCGCCATGGCTGAAATCGGTCGGACGCCTTAATACGATATAAAACAATTTTGTAAAGGATAACATGGTTTGAATTGAAACAGTTTTATTTCAGCATTGAATTTTTGGCAACGTGCAAAAATGCTACATAATTTATTGAAGGTTTAGTACAATTTATACAGTTTAAGTAAAAATGCAAACAAAAAAAATATACCAAATAATTGGTTCTTTTTCACATGATATTATCCAACATTACTGACATCTTTACTCACCACAGATTACCTCCAAAATTACCATACAATACATCAGTATTAATTTATTATCCGAATATCCCCACCACCAGTCAAATTTCGCGAACAACATCGCAATATTCGCCGTTTAAATCATATTTATCGCAACATTTGTTACAATGGCCGGCGAATTTTCAAATAAAATATTACTCTACTCGGTGAAAAAGGTCTGTGTTTAAAATTCCGCACGCCATACCGGTTTTGACGGGAACTAAAGCGTTTTTTTACTAGGCAATGTATGCCAAAGCCGAATTGATGGATTGATTTAGTAACCCGATTTCCCAGTTGACGTCCCTTTTTATTTACGGGGTCATAAGTGCACTATGTATTTTTTAAAGTTTAAAGACCGTTTAAAGACCGGAGTTCGCTCGCGACCACGATTGGTGTTGTAACCCAGTCGAAACGTCGGGCAGTAAGTAGCTATGTAATTGCTACTCCTAATATCGCGTGTAGACCCATAAAGACTAATATTATTTAGTGTAAAGACCGTTTATTCGTAACTTTGTGTGAAGTCGACCAACCCGCACTTGGCCAGCGAGCCTGGCTAAGCACTGATCGCCCTGATCTGATCGTCACATTGATCTGATCCCGTGGTAAGTAACTGTTATAGGTATCAGAAACAACATTGATACACAAATATACTTAAATATGTTTAAGTTTATTTGTGTATCCATAGCACACCCAGACACGAAACAAACACAGATGTTCGTCACACAAATATTTGTCGCGGGTGGGAATCGAACCCACCACCACTCGTGGGAACGCAATGACCTTGTTACAACAATGCACAAGGCAGAATGGCGGCGACGTGGTCCACAACCTCCAAAGGTGAACCTCACGTTTAAAAAAAAGGTGAAAACACCTCTGTGGGAAACGTGAGGTGACGGGTGAAAAAACGGGGAAGACGGGAAAAGTGGATCGCTGGAAGTGATCTCTGCCTACCCCTCTGGGAAAAAGGCGTGATTTTATGTATGTATGTATTGGGAATCGAACCCACAACTCTTGGAATCGTAGATAGTGATTCTAGATCACTAAACAGTTCCGCAGAGCCAGTCAAAAATCAAACTCTAACCCATAAATATTCCATTAAGAGACGACAGTGAAAAACATATATTACTATTGATATATTACTGTGTTTAGTAAACACAACAGCTCGCGCCGACTGATCTCCTGCGTTCATTTAACCCTCTAAGGCAAGTAGCTTCGCCTTAAGTGACAAGAGACTGACAAAAAACAAACATGACTACCCTGTGTTATATTTGAACTAGTGACCCGCCCTTGCTTCGCTTCGGGTATAGCCTACTAATATTATAAACTAGCTCTCCGCCTGCGACTTCATCCGCGTAGCAACCCTATTTCCGCGGGATCTCCGGGATAAAAAGTAGCCTGTGTTATTCTGCGTCTTCAGCTACCTGCATACCAAATTTAATCGTTATCGGTTCAGTAGTATTTGCTTGAAAGAGTTACAAACATCCATCCACACATACAAACTTTCACGTTTATAATATTAGTTTAAAGATTTAAGCGTACTTAGGGACAGACAGATGCGAGAAGCGACTTTGCTTTATACATCATATATTATAGACAATCCATGTCTGGATCTAGTTCGAATCAAAGACCCGTGGTAGAGCTGTACTGATTATTCTGTTATTCTACTAAAAACGGTGACAGATTAATATACGCTATCTCTTCCCCCTTAATCCACGCGAAAGGTTCCAGCCCTTGGATTTGGTTTATTATAATTCCGAGTTGCGTTCGTGTTGAGATGTAATTAAATGTGGTTGAAGCCGTCTACTCGTGAGTGAGGATTATGCTATATTCAATAAGTTTAAATTGTATAGTGTAGAGGATTTAGGATTTCGCGTTACATAAGAATCAAGTACTAGGGGATTTGAGACGTATTAACTGAAATTATGGTGAATGTTATGTTGTATTTGCTGTCGAGGGTTGATAGCCCAGTGGTTGAGGCTGTCAATTTCCATGCGAGGTAACCAGTTCAATGCCCACCGCGTACCAATGTGTTTTTTTTTATTTAATTTATATGCACGTTGATACGGTGAAGGAAAATTAAGAAAACCTTTACAGCTAAGAGATTCGGAACCTGCAATATACCACTGTGTTACTGTGATCTGAGAACCTTAGATGGAGTAAATTCGTATCTCTCGGTAGATAGGCTAAAATAAGATACATAAATAACACACCAACAACGGAAAAATCGATGTTTCTTTCATAAAAAAATTTGTATCGAGTAGGAATCGAGTCCACGACTCTACACTCAATAGACAGGGGCACTATCCAATGCGCCATTAAGCTATAGTCAAAGACAGAAAAAAAAGGACATGGATCGCTTTTACGAGTAAAACGAGTAGTTACAGGGTTAATGCGTAAAGTATTTTGACACGTTTTCCTCATCATTATTGTTTGGCTCACGCGATTTCAAATGGCCCATTTAGCAGTTAAATGACTGGATTGCTTTGAACTCTCAATAGTCATTAATGTTGGTAATAAACTTGAAAACTTTGGCTTTAAAACCTAATTAGCCTTCACTTTCGCTGATTGAATCGTACTAACGGTTATAAAATGAAGACATTTTGTAAGTATTTGATATTTCCAATAATATAAGTTCTGTCAGTTACAGACTTCGGAAATTAGAATAAACATTAATAAATGCCTTATTTAGTCACAAAAAGTTTTAAGACGTAGTATCAAGAGAAGTTTGGTACAAATACAAGAAATACGAATCCACTATGCTTTATTTGTAACAAATAAAGCTTTTATATTTAGGTATGTGTTTTTTGTATATTACACTATGTCAACAACGCATTATCTACTACGCAAGACACTTAATAAGCTGGTAAGCGTCGATGGCCGAGTGGTTAAGGTCGTTGCTTGCCATGCGAGAGGTCGCCAGTTTAAACCCCGCCAGGTACCAATGTGTTTTTCAAATTTGAAATTCATATGTACCATCATTCGACGCTTCAACGGTGAAGGAAAACATCGTGAGGATACCTGCACACCTAAGAAGAAATTCTATGGTTGTGTAGTCGACCAACCCGCACTTGGCCAGCGTGGTCGACTAAGGCCTTATCACCCTAGTTTAGGGTAGGCCCGTGCCCCAGCAGTGCGGACGTATATGGGCTGATGATGAAGACACTTAATGGCTTTGAATAGGACCTTATTAAAAAAAAAACTCAAGCAAAGCTTCAAGCAAAAGCTTGCTTATACTCGTCATAATATCCAAAAATGGCCAGTAACAAAAATTACGAAAACAGTTTACTTTTTTTTCAGTTGCGCTCATCACTGCGGCCTCCATAGTTCATTTATCAGCTAGTTACATCCTATCGTTCCTATTTGGTTCTCCAACTACCACAAGACGATACGAGAAGATCTTACCTGACCTCTTTGGTACCCCCAAATGTTCCAAATGTCCCAACGTGTATTTCCCAGTGTGCACTACAAGCAACCAATCATTCATGAATGTCTGTCTGTTTAACTGTCAAAGGAAAGATGAAAAGGAGGATGTTAAGTATCGGGGCGTTTGTATATTTTATTAGAACTGATAAATGTGTTGAAATACGATGCTTTTTTTTAAAGACTCTCTTTTTCCGTAGTTTCGGAGCAATCGGAATCAACGGTCAGTATCACACTAGATTAGTCTTATAAGCGAATTTCAAACTCCAAAAAAATGCAAACGCAACGCAATGTTTAAAATGACCTAAATATGAGCAATTGGTAACTGAAAATTGATGAGGAAATAAAAACTTATTTTATTACATTTTTACTATAGAAAATATTATTATGTGCATGTCAATCAAAGGACTTTATGTCAAAACCCTATGAAAGTGAACTTAGAATTAAGTCCATGTTCCAATATATTTGTGAAAGTTGGAATTAGAATTTGTAAACGTCAAACATTCGAGTTACAGACCAAAACATCGGACCTTCAGCTCTCACATTGAGAACCTGTAACCTTTGAAAAAAAAACCTTTACATGTAAGTTGCAGTTGAACTACAAAAAAAAAATCTGTGGCTATGTTGCTCCAAACGGCAAAGAGGTCAGAATATAATTTTTATCGTATGACATACAGAATATAAAGTATTAATAATACACTGAAATCCTCCTGGACCGTTGGTCTATTGATAGCTAGCTCTGCGTAAAGACCGAGAGGTTACCGGTTGAGTCCAGGGTCGGGTATTTGTGTGATTTTTTCTGTAAAGAAATTTTCCAGCCGGTGATCTTGCGCCCGATCGCTCATCGGTCATGTCGGATTGCCGTCTCACCAAATTATGAGAGTATGGGAATAGAGAGTGCACTTGTGTTTGCGCGCATACTACAAGTAAAAAAAAGAAACAAAGAAAACGTTTCTTTAGCCACAACAAAAATTACTTATACTAATAATAATAATGAAATATATTAAAAAAAAATTGAACTATGCCACTAAAAAGATATGCCCTCAGCATACGTCTTGGAATCGCAGACTCCACAACGCTGATCTTCCGGACATGCCTCCAGAGAGTACGCTATTGTACCAAATCAAAGGATCTAACATTACAAAAAATTAAAAATCACTTGACTGGAAAAATCGCTACTGTCCTGCGCACTTGGCTGATCTCAATTGAGATCGGCCGCCAATACTGAAATCGGGCACGACTTATTCGTATGAAACAGTACTACACAGTTATCCAAGTCAGAAGCCTTTGCGAAGCCACCATATTTTATACGTATACTTAAACCTTAAATCAAAAAGCTAAGCTGAGGATTTGGAAAATTTAAAGCAACGAGTGAAATACTTAATTACCCAAGTACAATACATTCTCAAGGCAGAGATTGCGACTTGGAAGAGAAATTCGTTGGAGCGAGAAAGGCCTCCCACGTTTATAGCGTTGAATCTGACTTATCGCTTCGTTTTATGAGTTATGGGGATTTTATAAAAGTTGAGGCTTTTTTATTATTCTTTTTTTTTAAACTGCCTCGTTGGTCTATTGGTTGCAAGCGCTGCGTAAGGACCGAGAGGTCACTTTGAGTCCGATTGTCATTTAAATAGATCCGTTTTTCTTAGGTTGTGTAGTCGATCGACCCGCACTTGGCCAGTGTGGTTGACTTAGGCCTTATCGAGGCTTAGGGTAGGCTCGTGCCCCAGCGTTTGGGACGTATATTCGTATGGGCAGATGATGAGGTTCATCAACGTGAAAGCACGACAAACAGACAGGCAGACTTAATTTTATATTAATAATATTGGTAAGTAAGGAGCAAGTGCTCTATCCTTTCTAATATTATAAATCCGAAAGTAACTCTGTCTGTCTATCTGTCTGTTACGCTTTCACGCATAGAGTACTGAACCGATTTAAACGAAATTTGGTACAGATATAGTGGACTATAGAGCCTAAAAAAGGATATAGGCTTAACCGACTGCGCTATAAAGAAGTAATGTTTCACCCGTTAAACATCTCTACGCGGACGAAGACGCGGGCGGAAAGCTAGTTTCATATATTTTAAAACTTTCGCCCTAAAACTGTACCATCATGGCGTAATTTGTAAACTGAAATGTCTCCTTTTACGGTTTCCGCTAAAACAATAATATCAGAAAGTTAAGCAGCAAACGGACTAAACTGCATTTAAACACCTTTTCATAGAACATTATGTGGAATGTCCTCGTTTAAATGTGCTTTAGTCAGGTTATCTTGCATTGACAGACGGTCAACTTGGTAGAAGTATAGAATAACTTTTGTAACTTAATTGGAAAGGCCAATTATGTAAAAGCGGTATTATATAAAGGTGTGTGCTTTACTTAAACATTAAACGAAAAAATATTATTGGAAACTGAAACGAAATCATCATCATCGGCTTATAGATTTGTCCACTGCTGGACATAAAACGATATACTATCCTTACTAATATTTTTAATTTCAACCCCCATGGCGGTCATTGGGGGGGTGAAAATTAGTATGGGACAACTTTTACGCGTTTATAGATTTTTATAAAACGTGTGGTATGGAGGTAGCTGGCACTCCGGAGAGACACCAGCGATACTGTTTTTCTCGAAATTCCTCCCCCATGGGAGAAAATGGGGGGGGGGGGGGTTGAAACGTATTATGGGAGAACTTCCCCGTGTTTATGGATTTTTATAGGTATGAAGGTAGCTGGCACTCTGGAATAACATAAAGGCTACTTTTTTTTTTTAATTCTACCCCCATGTGGTTCATTGGGGGGGTGAAAAGTAGAATGGTAAAATTTTTACTTCAGCCTCAATGGCGGTCATTGGGGAGTGCAAATTAGTATGGGAGAACTTTTACGTGTTTATAGATTTTTATAAAACGTGGTATGGAGGTAGCTGACACTCCGGAGAGACACCAACGCAATTTTTTTTCGAAATTCAGCCTCATTGGGGGCGAGGGTGAAAATTAGTATGGGAGAACTTTTACGTGTTTATAGATTTGCATAAAACTTGGTATGGAGGTAGCTGGCACACTGGAAAGACACCAGCGCTACTTTTTTTGACCCCCATGGAAGTAATTGGGGGGGGGGGGGGGACGTACTATGGGAGAACGTTGACGGAACTTCCAGTAATAAATAAAAAAAATTACAAGCCATGTAGGCTATTTTAATACATCATTGCTACTAAAACCCATTAATACGCGGACAAAGTCGCGGGCGCCTGCTAGTAATAATATAAATATCTTCCAAGATCATATACATTTTTCCAATCCCGAAGTAAGTTGCGTCTTCACTTATTTTACCAATATCAGAAAACAATTGTGGTATTCACAACATATACTTACTTGAATATTTAAATACCCAGACACGAAATAAATACCATGGTTAGGTTCAAGACTTATTTATTTCTCATAAGAATTACAATAAACTCACTTACTGAGAAAAAACAACAATAAATTAAATTATTACGTAGGAACGAGTGTACATCAACCAATCATTTGTCTCAAGTGGGAAATGAATCTATGACTCTTGACCCTAGAGACAGGGGCTGTATCCAACGTGCCACCAAGACAGTCGATAATTATATATTATATCTACTAGAAGATTACAAAGGCTCTTCGTTAAATAAGTTGACACAGCATTATCGATCTCCAAAAGTTAAAGTTAGGTAGGATTAAATTTTCAGTAAGCTTGTTACCTTTTGACTTATAATCCACATTATACCTTTGTATAATTAAGAGTAGATTAACTTGCAAAATCTCGCATTATCATAGGGTCCTATGAAAATAGGGCCTCTATTCGTAACTTAATTACTTGTAATAATCTAGGCGACTATGTTGAGCCATATCTTATAGATTTACTGTATGATTATGTCAGCTATTTAAAGGTTAAAAAACATTATTGGTCCTTAGTGTTGTATAATATTGTTACAGGCTAAATGAAACAAATAAAAGACGTGTGGCACTCGGGGACTGCCGCGGTATAGCTATTGCATAGCATCGTCCGATTTCGGAGCAGCTCGTCTCGATTCGTGCGAGTTTCGTAGAGTCGTACAATACGTTTAACCGCACGCACACAAACACCGTGCCGAAGTCTACCGAACTGAAACGACGTTAGACGATTGTGAGGTTTTTTTCGTTACGAAATTTCTTGGTTCGGTCGCCGCGCTCAAAGCCCGCGATAAAAGCTATGCAATAGCTTAATAATAAGTAAATTTTCTGTAATCGGCATATTTTTAGTATTGCCTATTATGGGTATCATCATCAGCCCTAATACGTCCTCATTGGTAGGGCACGGGCCGATCCTAAACTAGGGAGATCAGGCCTTAGTCAACCACGCTGGCCATATGCGGGTTGGTTGACTGCACAACCTTAGAATTTCTTCATACGTGTGCAGGTTCCCTCAAGATGTTTTCCTTTTCCGTTAAGGCCCCAGGGGACCACCTTGTCGTGGTGGGGGGGCTTACGGGAGAGCTTGTACAAACCCTATACGTGAACATCGCATTTACTACCCTCTAAATAAGAGGAGACACTAGCACTACGGTCCATACCATCTTATTCACCTTTCCCAAACTAACGGTCCCAACCAACCCAACCATTATGGAGAGAAATTTGAAGAGATATAATTTACGGCCGCTTCCCGGGGGCTATCGCCGGGGCACACCTGGAGCCGACGCTGGGTGTTCCAGCATGCGAACCGTCGGTGGCGAGGAGCTGAGCAGGCAGGCCCTCGCTGGGCGTGAGCCCGAACATATGATAGCCGAAATCACCTCAAACCCGTCATCACCAATTTCATCAACCCATAGTTTATTCCCATCCCCCAGCTCATCACCTCACCCCTTCGAACTATCAGCTACATCCCGATCATCAACCACTTCCCCCATATCGACAGATGTTGTGCAGAGAGCAAATGCTCATACTTCTGCACCCACTGCTGATAAACCATGCGCACGAAAAAGATGGACTGAAGATATGAACAAATTCATTTGGCGCACCTATCTTGAAATAACAAATCTTGAAAAAACAACAAGAGGTCATTTAGATATTTTACACCAAAAATTCACTGAAGCGTTCCCTGACATGCACGCATCAAAACAACGACTAGGAGATCAACGCAGAGCCATAGTAAACAACAAAATGTTATCACAGGACACTTTAGAAGGCATAAAAGCCGATGTTTCAGCACAACTAAAACACATAAATACATCAAATGGACCAACATATTCACAGATAACACAGCGAACTATTAACAAAGTTAATGGTAATAATAAAGGTCATTTGGACCGGAATCAGAAATGTGTTGGGGTCTTTCTGGACCTCGCAAAAGCCTTCGACACTGTATCTTATAAAATACTTTGTCGCAAGTTAGAGTGTCTGGGTGTGAGGGGGATTGCTCTTGATTGGTTCAAGAGTTATCTCTCTGACAGATACCAGCTCGTTAAAGTCGGGTCAGAGAGAAGTGACCAGCTACCAGTCAATTTTGGCGTCCCTCAGGGAAGCATTCTAGGCCCCACTCTCTTCATAGTTTACATGAACGACATCCATGATTTGCCATTGGAAAATGCTGATGTGATATGTTATGCTGATGACACTGCAATCCTTTTTAAAGGTAACAACTGGATTGATACATTTCACACAGCTGAGGTTGGACTGTCTTCTGTTAGTTCATGGCTCAGGAAGAACCTCCTTACACTTAATTTCTCTAAAACAAATTTTGTATGTTTTCACAAAACATCTGTTTCCGGACCAACTGTTGAGGGCAGTATTAAGATCCACTCATGCGATTTGGCTTCTTCTTTGAACTGTAGCTGTGACTCCATTTATCGTACTGGCGTTAACAAATATTTGGGTGTTATGATAGACGAGCGCCTTTCTTTCAAAAGTCATATCCAATGTCTCTCTAAACGAGTAAGGAAAATCTCTGGCATTTTTAGGAGACTCAGAGACTCTGCTGATAAAGAGCTGCTTATTATGATTTACAAAGTCCTTTGTCAGTCTGTCACTGGATACTGTGTCTCGATCTGGGGTGGGGCTGCCAAGACAACATTATTGCAGGCTGAACGCGCAAACAGGTCTCTCCTCAAAATCATGTTGAAAAAACCTTATAGATACCCAACTACAGATCTTTATAAAGAAGCTAAAGTTCTCACGATTCGTCAATTATATATATTAAAAATTTGTCTAATAGCGCACAGTCGACTTATAACTTCGAATATCTACAAGATGCTTCTAAAAAAACGTACTTTTAAAATCCCTATTCCGGCAGTAAACTCACACTTTGCTTCTAGATTTGGAGACTCGGTTAGAGCTCGTGTTTACAATGCTACTACTAGAGCTTGTGATATTAGAAAATGTTCAGTGTTGGATGCAAAGAATGTTTTAACTCAGTGGTTGCTGCAAAACTCGTATAATGAAACTGAGGCACTTGTCAGTCGATGTTTTTAAGTTCCTTTTTTTCCTTTTTTTTTTACTCACTTAAAAATCATATAATTCTTATGTTTTAAAAATATCAAAATTCTTTATGTTTAACTCAAAAATTGGTTGCCCAAAATACAGGCACTGCCTAGTTTGGGGACCCTTGTAAATTGCAAAATATTTTCGCATTCTGCCTTTGCACATTTGTAATTTAAAATGCTTCGCAGATAAGACTATGTCATAATTTTATCTAAAATGTATCCTTTGTAACTAATGTATTTATAAATGTTTGTATATTAATGGTACCTATGTGCAATTGAATAAAAGTTAAAAGTTATTATTATTATAATGAAGGCGGACGAATGAGATGGACAAATGAAATGAATGAAGCCATTGTTAAATCATATTTTGAAGTCACAGAAATTGAAACCAATATGACCGCGTATAGACAAAAACTGAGAGAACAATTTATACAGTATTTTCCACAGCTTTCACACTTATCCGAACAACGTATTTCCGACCAACATAGAGCCATAATTAGAAACCGCTTACTTAGTGAAATTAGCATACTAACCATAAGGCAAGAAGTAGAACAAAACATTAGTAATTTAAATGATCAAATACCCAAGCCTCAAGAAATTACCAACCAATTAGATAACGAATTTGCTACAAATGAAGAGAATAGTTTAGAAACTATCTCAGGAAATAACCACAATACACACATTAATACAAACACACGTAATAATCAACAATTAGACATGACAGCAGTAGAGGACACGTTCGAAATTGCATACGAAAGGTTTAAGGACACTAATCCCACAACAAGACCATTTATTCCGAGACAAAAACCATCCCATAAACTTGACGCTATAGTAGAATACTTAAATAAATCCGTAATACCGAAATACTTATACAAAGACCTAGATTTTCTTACACTTCATGTTATAATCTACTCCGCAGCATATACAGCAGCAATCTGCAATAGCCCAAAAATATTTGATAAAAATGACACCAACAATGCACACAGAGGTAAACCATTCTGGCAGAGACGACTTGAAAACAAAATTAAACAACTAAGATCAGATATAGGACGCCTAACACAATACATTAATGGAAGCAGGAGCACTAAAGTTATAAATACAGTAGAAGAAATAAAAACTAAATACAAAATACATGCTACATACGAAAACCCAAACACCGAATTACAACACTTTCTCGACTCACTCAAACAAAGATTAAATGCAACAGCCAGCAGACTTAAAAGATACCTAACATGTACAGCCAGAAAAAAGCAAAATACACAATTTAAATTCAATGAAAAACACTTTTACAGAAATCTCTCTTCAAACACCAACCAGAATAATACTTATAATAGAGAAACGCCGACGATTACAGACCTCAGACAATTTTGGTCTAACATATGGGAGGATCCCATAGAACACAACCAAAGCTCGCAATGGATGCAAGACATCAACACCACCAACTTACCGGAAATGGAGTTTGATGACTACATACCCGTAGACACATTCATCCAAGTCATTAACCGCACACACAATTGGAAATCGCCCGGGACCGACCATATACACAATTACTGGTACAAAAAATTCACATGCACTTATCCACACATCCACAACAATATAAGCAAATTTATACAATTCCCAGAAACAATACCAGATTTCATAACTGAAGGCGTTACATATATGTTACAAAAAGATGAAAACGATACTAAAAATCCAGCCAAATATAGACCCATTACATGTCTCCAAACAATTTACAAAATTATAACAGCATGTATCAGTGAAATCATACACGAACACATAGAAGCTAATAATATTCTCAATGAGCAACAAAAAGGATGTAGAAAATATAGTAAGGGCTGCAAAGAACAACTTACCATAGACGCAATAGTGATGAAGGAAGCACAAAGAAAGAGGAAAAATATTCACACTATGTTCATCGATTACCAAAAGGCTTTTGATTCGGTCCCACACAGCTGGCTGATACAGGTACTGAGTTTATATAAAATCCACCCAAGCCTCATTAATTTCTTAAAAACAGCAATGCAAAAATGGCAGACCGTACTCAAACTGAAACAGAACGGTATTTCTATCACTACAGAACCCATACAGATTCAACGGGGAATATTTCAAGGCGACGCCCTAAGCCCCTTGTGGTTTTGTTTAGCGTTGAACCCCCTGTCAACCTTACTGAATAGTTCAGATGCAGGATATAAAATAGCGAATGGCGAAACACAGCAAGTTTTATCACACCTGATGTATATGGACGACATAAAACTCTTTGGAGGCAGTAAAAAAGAATTATTTCGACTAGCAGATTTGACACAACTGTTCTCTAAAGACATACACATGCAATTTGGAATAGATAAGTGTAAAGTACACTCTATTGAACGTGGCAAATTACAGCTCAACACATATACATTAGGAACAGGCGAGAATATAGAACCAATGGATGAAGAGTCTACATATAAATACTTAGGATTTCACCAAGCAAGACAGATACAACAGAAACAGACTAAACAAATACTCAAAACAAAATTTATACACCGATTAAAATTAATACTGAAAACACACTTAAACTCTAAACATCTAATAAAGGCAATAAACACTTACGCAATTTCATTACTCACCTACTCATTTGGTATCATATTTTGGACACAATCAGATCTCTTATCATTACAGCGCACTATTAACACTTTACTTACTAAACAAAGAAAACATCACCCAAAATCATGTTACCAAAGATTAATTCTCCCTCGAGCCGAAGGAGGACGAGGGATCATTGATATCAAAAACTTGTGCAACAATCAAATTATAAACTTACGCGCCTTTTTTCACAGAAAAGCAGAACTTTTACTTTATTCTAATCTAGTCTTTACTGATAAAAAACTAACACCATTAAACCTAAATGACAAAACACTTCAACAAAATCAAAACTCTACTAACATAATAGAAAAGATCAATGAATGGACCCAAAAATCACTGCACGGAAGACATAGAGCCGACCTGGTCCAACTGCATGTAGACAAAAGTGCATCGAATTCCTGGCTGACACGCGGTGAACTCTTTCCCGAAACAGAAGGCTTCATGCTGGCGATTCAAGACCAAGTGATAGCGACACGTAATTACCGGAAGTTTATCACCAAAGAGCTGACGAACGACCTATGCCGACGATGCTGCAGTGCTTCTGAAACTATTCAGCATATTACTGGCGCCTGCAAAACTTTGGTACAATCTGATTACAATCATCGCCATGATCAGGTTGCTGCCATAATTCACCAACACCTAGCCCATACTCACAACTTTATCACCAAAAAACAGCCATACTATAAGTACACCCCATCCACAGTGCTCGATAATAATACTACAAAAATTTACTGGGACAGAACAATAATCACTGATAGGACCATACATTTTAATAGACCCGACATCACTATCCACGATAAAAGCAATAAAACAGTCTATTTAATTGATATCGCAGTCCCAAACACACATAATATACAGTCCACAATATCAGAAAAAATAAGTAAATACCATGATCTCGCAATAGAAATAAAAAAGCAATGGCAAGTTAACTCCGTTTACACAATACCCATAGTTTTATCTTCAACAGGCATAATTCCAAAAATATTACACAAAAATTTAGAACTACTACAAATTCCGCCCAAAATAACGTATACGCTTCAAAAAGCCGTTATTTTAAACACATGCAGGTTAACAAGAAAATTTCTATCCACTGACACTTCAGGTATGCTTGGCTAAGGCCCGCATATCTGACGATTGTACCTACCCCAAGGGGTAGAGAGTTGAAAAACTAAAAATGAATAATAATAATAATAATAAAATTCGTTTATTGCTTTCCATACATATGAATTTAAAATTTAAAAAATTGTAAACAAAAAAAAAAACCGCCTTCAAAAACCCGACTCACTAAAAATTACAAAATAATATAATACGAACATTTATAATCATCTGGGTATGAATTTTATATGTTGTTGAAGGCGGTGTCGTTTATATTTCAAACAGACAAGCACAGAGTGCTTCTTTTTCCTCAAAATTTTGATTGGCACCGCCTTCAAAAACATATAAAATTCATACCCAGATGATTATAAATGTTCGTATTATATTATTTTGTAATTTTTAGTGAGTCGGGTTTTTGAAGGCGGTTTTTTTTGTTTACAATTTTTTTTCATACTTTTTAGTGTTAAATCTTTTGTTACCCTATTAGTTCAGCTCACCTGTAATACTACTGATATTATAACTAGTAGTCTTAATATGTATACAGTATTGAAAGAATTATCCTTTTACTCCAAACAATTAAGGAGTTGACCTTCCATCATCATAACATTATGATTGCAAGAAGCAATGCCAATATCACTTCAGAAAATATATAAAACGCGGTACATGTGCCTATAAAATTTGAGGGTGCCCTCGATTTCTCCTGGATCCCATCATCAGATCCTAGATTGGTCACCCTATTAGTTCAGCTCACCTATAATGCTACTGATATTATTACTAGTAGTCTTAATATGTATACAGTATTGAAAGAATTATCCTTTTACTCCTAAGTATTAAGAAGTTGACCTTCCATCATCAGCTCAGCATCATAAGATTATGATTTCCAGAAGCAAATGCCAATATAACTTCAGATAATATGCAAAACGCGGTACATGTCCCTATAAAATTTGAGGGTTGCCCTCGATTTCTCCTGGATCTCATCATCAGATCCTAGACTGGTCACCCTATTAGTTCAGCTCACCTATAATGCTACTGATATTATAACTAGTAGTCTTAATATGTATACAGTATTGAAAGAATTATCCTTTTACTCCTAAGTATTAAGGAGTTGACCTTCCATCATCAGCTCAGCATCATAAGATTATGATTCCCAGAAGCAAATGCCAATATAACTTCAGATAATATGCAAAACGCGGTACATGTCCCTATAAAATTTGAGGGTTGCTCTCGATTTCTCCTGGATCCCATCATCAGATCCGGGACTGGTGAAAATGGGACCACCTCGGAAGTGAACTGTATCCAACCAAAAAAAAATTTTTGAAATCCGTCTAAAATTGACGAAAATATCGGTGAACATACATAAAAAAAAAAAAAAAAAATATTATACATACAGACGAATTGAGAACCTCCTCCTTTTTTTGAAGTCGGTTAAAAACACTGTGGTACGTGGCGGGTTTTAAATTGGCGACCTCTCGCATGGCAAGCAACGACCTTTACTACTCGGCTATCGACGCTTTTTTTTTTGGAGTATTTATAATAAAAAAAATCAAACGAATCGGTGTACCTCCTTCGTATAAAAAGGAAGTGGGAAAATAATACTACGCATTACCAAAAAAGATTATGTAATCAAATTTACTAGTACTACGTAATATGTAACAAAATAATAATTAAAAGTATATTACTATGCATTTGTGCGAAGTACGTTTACGTACGTACGTATTTTTTTTACAACATACTGACATACGATGATGGCTTGGGGTAGCCTCGTCATCATCAACGGACTTGCGGGCGAGCGGATCACTATCACTGTGAAATTTTAGTGGTTGTTTTCCCGCAGTAAAATGATTCTATCTTAGTAGTACAAAAGATGTGTGCAGTTCTTTTTTGTTAAAATCAATAAATGCCGGTTTTACGAAAGGTTTAACCTTAACTCGAAATTACGTTCGAACCGCTTTATGACTTAGGGTGTAAAGCTTCGTTAGCTTTAAGCATCGATTTCATGCGGCAAGCAGTACCTGATTACGTCACATCTTATAAAAGAACGATATCTTCTCTCGTTTTCGAGATAGAAAATTATTATTTTTAAAATTCCAAAAAAAAAAAATTTTTTTTTCGCTGAATAATTTGCATAATTCGATAGTATTACTAAAGGCAAATCGTTCTGCCACGGGAAAACAACCACTAAAATTTCACGGTGTATAAATTTTGAAATTAGGAACACTAAGTAAGCTTATTCATTACACTTTATAATTCTCATACTCTATCTATATAAAAGAACTGAATAATAAAAAAAATATATTTCGGTTCTAAAAATAAAATGTTTTTTATAAAATCCAACATTTCACAGCGATTCCTAAATGTGCATTCTAAAAAAGTTCATACGTTGCCTACTCGCATATCGAATTAAAGATAACTAATCGATTAACTACACTATTCATCGTGTTAGACAGGGCTTGTTTAACTGGGGGCTTAGACAAAGTAACAATATCGAAACGATAACGAAGTTCGAAACGAACAAAATGTATGGGGTTGACCACGTGATTTATCGCGTCTAATGTCAATCCCATACATTTTATTATTTTCGAACTTCGTTATCGTTTCGATATTGTTACTTTACCTACGGAACCTGGTCACTTAAAGCTAAAACGGTATACAGTTTCCTTGGTGAACCACAGTTAAGGTGTGATTGGCATTCAGGTCACATTCCATGTGACAAATGTTGTAATACGACTTCTCGTTGTCGGCACACACTGGATCATAGATCTTTGAGCACACACAATTCTGAACTCCTGGGTCAGCAGTGGTTGTAGATTCGTCTCCTGTTTCCCTAAAATTAAAAAAAATAATAAGGCGTCCGACCGATTTCAGCCATGGCGGCCAATCTCAACTGAGATCAGCCAAGTGCGCAGGACATATTATAGTGCAGTGTGCGCGCAAACACAAGTACACTCTCAATTTCCTTACTCTCATAATTCGTTGAGATGACAATCCGACCGATGAGAGGTCAGGCAGGCAGGACTACCGGCTTAATTTGCTTTCCGAGGCACGGGCATTCAACCGCTAACTTCCTACCTTCGGGCTGAGTAATTTCATTACAGAAAAACTCACACATATTTTGCCCGACCCCGGACTCGAACCGGGGACCCCTCGGTCCTTACGCAGCGCTTGCTACCAATAGACCAACGAGGTTGTTACTGCAGCCCAGTGATTAGTAAGTGCATACCTCGGAAAGTTACGTCAAATAAGAGCCCGGATATAGTGAGTGTTGTGTGTCGGACAAATGTGGGAAGCTGTACAAATGATATTATTAGTGCTGGTTCGCGGGTGGATTTATAAATATACAACCGCTGTGGCAGATGAAGGCGACGCCGGTTCGCTCGCAACCATGATTGGTGTAACCCAGTCGAAATGTCGGGCAGTGAGTAGCTATGTAATTGCTACTGCTAATATCGCGTGTAGAACAATATAGACTATCTAATATTTTCGGATCTTGAGATACCTGGTGACAGACGGACGGACAGCGAAGAATCAGTAATATGTTCCCATTTATAACTTTATGAAGATCCGATCGAAACTGATGCTAAAAATTTTGCAGTTAGCCGATTTTAGGATGTTCTTAAAAAGAAACTGTTCGTTTATTTTCTCCGCTCCGATAACCGTGCTCAAAATACCTAGAAAGAAACCATTTACAAGAAATGCCAGTAAGCATTGGCGCGTTACCTACCTGCAAATCAAATGTCAAAGTAAAGGTCGAAAAGATAAAAAATAGTACCCTTGTCTTATCCCCCTAAATTGAAAGTCGGGATGTTTCGGATCTTTCTCCGAATCTTTCTTCTTCGTTGGCACTTTATCTGTGGCAAGAGTCGTGTAGAGTAGGATACCTGCAATGTGGCTTCTTTTAATCAGACATTCCTTTGGTAGAGTCCTGCCAAGAGTATGTAATAAGTTATTTAGGTTTACAGGCGTTCTATGTTGTATGTTGCCTGTCTTGTTGGCATATTGGGGATAAGCGTTACGTAAAGAGAAAACGATCTGACGTTTAAGTTCGCCAGGCCCAAATAGTGTTAAAAATAATTTGTTAATTTTATTATGCTTCCGCACTTTAAAATAAAAGATAAACACTACACATATTGTATTGCCTTTTCTAAGTGCAATACAAAAATTGTAACTTAGAGATAAGTTGATTATTATTTTTCTTAGTGTTAGTTAGATGAATTTTGTACCAAGATTTATTGAAGCTTAGAACTACCAATTATAATCTTTACTCAAAACTAGCTTCCCGCACGCGACTTCATCCGGGTAGATATGTTAATTGGGTAAAACATTATTTCTTGATAGCGCAGTCGGATAAAAAGTAGTCTATGTCCTTTCTCCGGCTCTGGACTATATCAGTACCAAATTTCATTTAAATCGATTTAGTACTCTATGCGCGTAACAGATAGACCGACAGACAGACAGAATTACTTTCGCATTTATAATATTAGTAAGGAAGTAGGGATTATAAATTGAAAGTGGGTACCGACTGTAGTGCTTTCACGTTAAAACTATTAAAACTGGACCAATTCAAATAAAGTTAAACTAAGTACATAATTAAGACGTAGGCTAATTTTTTAATAACTGCTTCATAATATTTTACGTTATGATTAGACGACTCCATGTGGATGGAGACGGGCGGAACGCTAGTAGCTAACTAGTAGTTTGTAAATACTTTTTATCTCTAATTTAGCAAAATATATTTGACTGGCTCGGTGGAACAGTGGTTAGTGACTCAGGTTCAAAACCTACGGTTTCAAGAGTGGTGGGTTCGATTCCCACTCGGGACAAATATTTGTGTGACGAACATCGGTGTTTGTTCCGTGTCTGGGTGTATTATTTAATATATTTAAGTTTATTTGTGTATCCACTGTTGATCCTGATTTCCGTAACACAAGTGCTTAAAAGCTACTTACCACGGGATCAGATCAATGTATGTGATGTTGTGTAATATTTATTTATTTATCTTAAAATACATTATAATATGTAATAAGAGAAGTGAACAAATCACTTTCCTACTTACAAACACCAAGAAGAATCAGTATTCTAGCCATGATCAAGACCTGTCTTGCGTAGAGTACTGACGATCTTAAATTGAGTCTTGAAATCGAATTTGTTCAATTTCGTTCCTAAATCAATTTTCATCGGTTTTACTCGGAGTTATCTTGGTGATTAGCATAGTAGAGATGCTGATTAGAGCTGTAACCGGTGATAAGATCGATAAGACGGTTTCTTAAACACACATTACCCATTAGTAAAATAATAAATAAATAGGTATCTGGGACATTTCCACACACGGTCATCCGACCCCAAACTAAGCAGAGCTTGTACTATGGGCGTCAGAGACTGATAGACATACATATATCTTTATAAATACATACTTAAATACATAATCACACCCAGACACGTAACATACACCGGTTCATGACACAAAATATTTGTCCCGAGTGGGAATCGAACCCACGACTCTTGGAACCGTCAGCCAGGGTCACTAACCACTGTTCCACCGACCCAGTCATTGTTATGTCAAAACATGCTTGAACTTCTTCAAAAAGTAATGTTAAGCAGATTTTGTGAAGTGATAGGAAAATATTTTAAATATTTATTTTAAACTATATTTTATAGCCTGATATAAACTTACACTGCGGTAGTAAATAAAATTCCAACGGAATCAAATATTGAAATCAAAAATTGAAATTGGTTATGGTAATGTAATAATATCATTCAGTAATCATTTTGTGGATAATTAATTTAAAAGCAATTTCACATCATGCACGATTCTGATCTAGATAATAACTAATTATTTTACATTTTAGAGGAAGATCCCAGAGCCGCCAGACATCACTTATTTTCTAATGGACAAAATATATACGATTGAGTAGTGGTGGGGTGTACTATCATCATATGACTAGTTGCTACCTTGACCAGACGGCCATTTTTCAGATATCAACCAATCAAGGTACATAGAAACACTGCTCACCTCACTTAAATTCTGATGGCTGATTTTAACATATATTTCACACAATATCATTAAAAATCAGGTTTTATTACTCCCAGGCACATGCGGTCGGCGGTTTTACCTTACAGACGCTTTAAAGCTATGAAAAAAATTTTACTTTTACTTAATTTTACTTATTTTGTGATGCTTGATTTTTATATATGTTATTCAAACCACTATTTTAAAACGTTTTGCAAACGGACAGACCGATCCAAGGGGCCAAACATTCACCAGACCCAACTGTTTTAGATTTTTTTTTTAAATTGAATTTAGTTAAGTTTTTCTTATAAAATAGTTTGTAAGGTACAATTCTATAATTATTGCGGTCAGATGAGCACTTTTTAGTTGTTTGAATAACATATATAAAAATCAAGCATCAGAAAATAAGTAAAAGTAAATTTTTTTTCATAGCTTTAAAGCGTCTGTAAGGTAAAACCGCCGACCGCATGTGTCTGGGAGTAATGAATCCTGATTTTTAATGATATTGTGTGAAATATATGTTAAAATCAGCCATCAGAATTTAAGTGGGTGAGCAGTGTTTCTATGTACCTTGATTGGTTGATATCTGAAAAATGGCCGTCTGGTCAAGGTAGCAACTAGTCATATGATGATAGTACACCCCAACACTACTCAATCGTATATATTTTGTCCATTAGAAAATAAGTGATGTCTGGCAGCTCTGGGATCTTGGACCATTTCATAAATCATGGTCACACATAAAAATCATAATGAAAATGCTGTGTAAAATCCAACTTTCTAGAAGGAAATTTCAGGAATAAATCTAAGAATATATATAATATTCATAATTTAAAGTAATTACAAGCTTCTTTACGAAACATTCAACTAATTAGGACAATCAACCTTCATAAGGCATAATTTAAACCTTTTTCCTTATAAGATAAATTAAATTTATCGCCCTAGTTTAGGGTAGGCCCGCCCCAGCAGTGGGCTGATGATGAAGATGATGAATAGAAATAAGTAGTTTGCTAAAAAAACATCGATATGGTTGAATGTCACTCATCACTACGTCTCTTTCTGATGGGCAAAATATATTAATTACGATTGCCTCGCCCCTTACCGGAGACGTTGCGAAATGCCAAGGTTTTATTTTCTATGTAAATTAATTTTATTGGAATCCCCTTCAGATACATCTGCGAGTAACCTATTCATGTATAAATTTATTATTTAGAAATGCTCGGAAGTGTATTTGAGGATGACATTTTATTTCAAACTGCAAAAGGGAGATGGATTGAATTGACTTGTTCGATGTTTCGCCTTTCTATCAAGATCTATCGATCTATCGTCAAGGGTCATGAGTTCAATGTCCACCAGAGTAAACGTAAATTGTTTGATTATGATTGTTCTAAATCTGTTTATCTATAAAACTGCTTTTTCTGCTTAGTCCGGTATGTGAAGTCCGAAACCGGAAAGTTGGACCTTTGTACCCAAGGAATGAGGTAAACTATGAGTATGCTAAGCTTATGAAAGAAGAAATAAAGAATTTTAGAGCAGAATACTGATAAAGGACAATTAAATTCTTGACATAATATCGAGAGACGTTAAAAAATAATGCTGTACCCTCCGTGAACAGTGATATAAGTCGACTTATATCACTTATCATTTTATTGCATTATTGTAAAGAGAAAAATATGGGCTATTTTTCTGTCCAATCGGTGTAGCTCTAGCCCTAATAGAACGGGAGATAAGTTTTGTGACTCATGATACAACTGTGTTTTTGAGATACATCCAATGGTTTCATAAATGTATAGTGATTTAACTTAACTTATATTAAAATACATTTACTTTTTTTTATTTTACAAAAGTGTATAATGATACAATTAGCATGTAGATCTTTTGGCAATTTAATATTTTAAATGCAATTTTGTGTATAATGATATAATTTAAGATGTATTGGTAGTCACAAAGGTCTTGTGATTTATACGATTTGTGAAAATTGATATAACTGCTATCGTATCATTTGACACCTATCACAAATTTACAAATATTCGTGTATTTTGATACAATTTCAGGTATATCAACATTTATATTTATTTTTTACAATTTCAAATTCGTGTAAAGTAATACAACTTAAGTTAAAGCAAAATTATAAAGCCAAAGGCGACCGTACAAAATACTTCCGCATTGTGTAAAATGATACAAGTAGAAATCCTCACCTCCCAAAATCTTTCTATCTTTGTCTAATAAGGCATGATAGTAGTACATCCTTTGTTTAAGAAGGACTTCTGAATCTCCATTTTTATAGGCTGCTGCAGAAGCACGAGCTCTTTTTTATTTTGAAAAATTTAGTTGAAGCGAAGGAACATTGCTTAGACACAGACAGAAACCTGTGTTTATCCTACTATTCTGCGTTTAATATGGTAAATATTTCAGTTTTCTAACATAAAGATGAAAAAAAAGAAAATTCTGATTTAATAGATAAAAGAAAAGATGATGTATAATGAAGATGGAAATTATGAAAAGAAAAATGCAAATACAGATGACATATACCGTCTTAATATCGAATCGCAACATGAAAATGAAGCAAACTTTGAAGTTAACTCAAAAAAATAAGTCAACCAAAACGCTATTACATCGCAGAATAAGAACATATTAGTATAACAGATAAACTAACCAATTAAATAAATGTTTGAGAAGAATGTTATGAAAACGTTAGTGGAAGAAAGGGTCACAAATACGACAAACGCTGATTTGGAAGTTTATATGATTCCTACATATGAAATTGGCATTTTTGTATGTTAGGAGCAAAAAAGTCGAATATTTTTAAACATAATATTTTTAATTAATCAAAGTTTGAACCATTGTTTTCTTTGCACTTTGGCCATCTCATAGGAAGTTTGTTGATCACTTTACTAAAAAACTAGTCGGACGGGAATCAATAAAATCTTTGAAAGCGAAGTTATCCAAATTTCGAAAAATATGTAAATTTGTTAGAGAAAGGTTCGAGGAGTACGGAGGATGTCTAGGACATTACAATTAAAGCCCTTATAATTTGGTAGCCATCCGTTGTGCAGTGTGTGGTCTAGCATTGTCGTGAAGCATCAGTGGCGTGCAGCGATTAACCAGCCTAGTTTGTTTAGCCGCTAGCTTTTTCATCATGGATTGAAATTTCTCACAGTAGACATCAACCGTAATAGTCTGGCCAGATTTGAGAAAACTGTAATGAACAAGGGCGGCACTGGTCCGCCAAACGCTTACAAGTAACTTTTTTAAGGTTAAATTTCGCTTGGGGCAGGATTTGGCTGGCTGGTCAGGTTCCGATTGTCGTAAAGAATCCGTTTTTCATCACTAGTAATGTTCCGTTTTTAAATACCTTCATTATTGTACCCTTTCAGTAATGTAACGCGTTTGCCGGTTTGCGTCAGTCAATTCGTGAAGTACTCACCTTTTAAGCTTTTTAATCTGCCTAATTTGCTTTAAGTGAATTAAAACCGTTTTATCACTAACATCGGAGCCTGCAGCTATCTCGGACATGGTTTGCGTCGGATCCGCTTCCACGATAGCCTTCAATTCATGATCAACTTGGGTCTCCGGTCCTCCACGGGCTTGTTCTGCAGGTCAGTATTTTCAGAACGAAAATGTTGGAACCAAAAATGAACTGTGTTTTCTTTTGCAACACGACAAAAAAAAACAGAAAAAAAAACAAATAGTGCCAGTCATCAAAGGTCAAATACATGATTAAATAGCTGTACAAATTTAAATTTGGAATTCCTTACCCAAGTGGAGAAAATCGTGACTAAAGTGGCCAGTACGAAAACCGCCAATTTCATATTTAAGAACCTAATTTGACTACGATATATTCTAATACTAGTGACCCGCCCTCGCTTCACTTTGGGTAAATTTTACATAAAAACCTTCCTCTTGAATCACTCTATCTATTGGAAAAAACCGCATCAAAATCCGTTGCGTAGTTTTAAAGATTTTAGCGCACATAGGGATATAGGGACAGAAAAGGCAACTTTGTTTTATACTATAGTTGTAATAGGAAGAGTTTCCTTATCATTGAAACCACCTTCGTTGCTCATAATATACGTTTATTCCCAATATACCAACACCAATTATTTAACTTAATGTAATCACACAGCACTAAAACTTATACTGTCACTGAACACCAACACTATTTGATCACAGAATCGCACTCAACACAATTAACACTCAAGAGATGTGTTCACTTCAAACGCGCGCGAGCGAATGCGCCGTGGCTGCGATGAACGGCCCTTTTATAGGCTGGTCGAGGTGGGGATGCACGTGCCAGCGCACGTGCATCGATGACCGACGCACAGGTGCAGGTGGCAGGTGCGCGCACCTGCACTATGCGTAATTTTATGGTCGTCAAGCCGCTCGTTTGCTTGCGCCGATACGGCCATTCTGCTACTAGGCGCGTCCCTGCGCCTATTTTTTAGTCGCCTTATCTGAAAAGAAGAGAAAGCGCTATGAGTACAAATTTATAACACCAAAGCTGTAAAATTTGCCTAATCAGACTCCATAGTCTCAAGCTTTTCTCATATGATTGTGCAGGTACAGCATTCATTTAGACTGAGCCTCAAAAATTCAAAGACCTCATAGCCTCAGCGCTAATATTGGTACACACATTTTACTCACATTTCGACCTCATAGCCTCAGCGCTAATATCGGTACTCACAAATCACATAAAATCACACTAAAACACACAAAACTAGATAAATTATCTACTCAACTTTGATTATTCACCGGCAGAATTATTGTCATCTCTGTTTTCATTATTCATTGCCGATACGGCTATATCACTTTGTACTCCAAAATTAGGTGCACTTCTCAAATGTTCATGACACACCTTTCTAAATCGACCTCTACCATTAATTCTTATTATCTGGTATCTGTCATGTGGCAATACTCTTTTGATCTCAAATGGTCCATCATATTTAATGCTTAATTTTGTTCCTAATCGAGGTAGTTCCCGCAGAAGGACGTATTCTCCTTTTTCGAACCTTTTTACTTTAGCTTTTCCTTTGTCATATCTTGTTTTGTCTTTTTCAGCTCTCTCGGTCATCCTTCCCAACACAGCTTCTTTCAAAGATTCTGGATTTACGCGTTCGTTGTCGTCGTCTATTATATTTAGCAACTCTGGAGGGACGCTGCCCCTTTTACCAGTTAATAATTCAATTGGTGTTTGTTGCGTAGTTTTTGAGATAGTGCAGTTAATGGCTAGCTGAAGCGTTCCCAGTGACTTTTCCCAATGACATTTTTGGGTGTTTTTAATTATTGTCAACCCGTTTTTTATAATTCTCATGATTCTTTCTACTTGTCCGTTTCCTCTGCTAGTGTATCCAGAACACTGGTGCAACTCAATTCCATATTGGTCACAATATGTTTTATAATGAGACACAAATGCACCATCACCATCAACAATAATGCGTTTAGGAGCACCAAACAAAAATACAACTTCTCGTAAGTGTTTCAATGCACTAAACTGGGTTTTACATTTAGCGTGTTGTAGAATGACAAATTTCGTGTAAGCATCTATAGCAACGAACACATACTCCTTTTGGGTAGCAGCGCCACTAAGTTTCCCTGAGATGTCTATATGAATAGTATGGAATGGTTCAGGAACCTTTTCAATTGGATGTAATTGACTCTGTTTAGCACCAGATGCTCCTTTCATTGTTTTACACACGGCACAATGCTCTACAAAGTACCTTATCGTTGATGACATTTTGGGAAACCAGTAGTTTTCTCTTACTTTCGCCAAAGTTTTTTCCCATCCCATGTGTTTGAGAGCCTCGTGATAGATATTGATAAGGCTCCATTGATACGACTGTGGAACAACTTTGGTGAGTTTCATCTTACCATTTGAGTTGATTTTGTGATACAAGATGTTGTCCTTAAGTTCATATTCAGGGTGAATTTCTGCATTTTTCTGGAGTGCACTTATGACTTTAGATAATCCTTGGTCGCGACGTTGTTTTATTATAAGCCAGTCATCTTTTGTCGATAGGTTCATTACAATTTTGAGTGGGTTTCTACTGAAGAAGTCAGCATGTTGCATTTTATCTCCTCTTCTGTATTCTACTTCGAACTCAAAGTGTTGCAGAAAAGCCCACCACCTGTAAATTCTGGGAAGCAATTCTTGTTTATAGCGAGATGCTTTTACTGCATTACAATCTGTAACAATGGTAAATCTTCTGCCGTACAAGAAATGACGAAAGTGTTTAATTGCTCTTACAATGGCTAAGGTTTCCAACTCATAACTGTGATAATTCGATTCAGCTGAAGTGGTCCTCATACTAAAGTAACCAATAACGTGACGAACACCGACTTTTAGTTGGATCAATACTGCACCGAGTCCCATTGCACTAGCGTCGGTATGTAGTTCCGTTGGCAAGCCTTCTTGAAATATTGTAAGTAAAGGTGCAGATGTAAGATGATTAATAATTTTTGAACGTACGGCTTCGTGTTTTGTCGTCCACTCCCACTTAGAATCCGATTTAGTCAGATTGTAAAGAGGTATCATTTTTGTAGAGAAGTTAGGTATAAAGCGTCGAAAGTATCCCGCTAAACCATTAAATTGTCTTAATTGCTTCACTACTTACTATAAATCCAAGATATTCAATAGCGGTTTTCATGAAAGAGCATTTTTTAATGTTAATTGTGAAACCTGCTTTAGTAAGTACTTCTAATACCTTTTCTAGTTTTGAAAGACCTTCAGAAATAGTTCTGCTCGGAATCAGTACATCATCCATATAAACTAGAGCCTCCTTACCTCGTAATTCTCCTAAAGCTTTGTTTATAGCTCTTTGGTATACTGATGGCGCATTAGTAAGTCCAAACGGCATAGTCAGATATTCATACTGTCCGTCTGGAGTGATGAATGCGGTCTTTTCTATAGATTCAGGAGAAATAGGGATCTGATGATTGATTCTTTAATATTACTGGACTTTGTTTGCACCACCGAGCTTTGTGTCCCGGCTTGCCACAAACAAAACAATCTAAACTTGGCACATAATTATTTGTCTTGATTTTTTTAATAGGTACATGCTCGCTAGTTGTAATAGTAGTCCAGTCAAAATAGACAAAAATAAGTGCTAACTTAGACAAAATTCGCATAGAGCTGAAAATGCCCAGAGACGTTAAATACATCATAATAAACGAAATATCAAAAATCCCCATCAATCCTACTTCTGCAAAAAAATTTATTCAAGGTCAAAAGTATAAAATTAAGGATCTTTCCATTTTTCTTGAAAACAGTAAGTATTATCGTAATAATAGGTCAAACAAAAGTTGTAAATCATACAATTTTCTACAAAAATGGTCCAGTCACTTTTTCTTTTCCGACTCACCATTCGCGAGATATCGTGGTTTTAATCATTGGAAAATTCATATTTTACATAATATGCATTGATCTGTTGATATCGTTTTTGATCGATATATGACCTGGAATAGGTTCACTAGGGTAACCACGTTAAAAACCGCCCAAGTGTGAGAAAAAAAAAACATAGGTTTTGTATGAGAACCCACTTTACACGTTCGTTTCATGTTGTTTCTAGTATTAGATGTTATAGAGGCAACTGAGATACATCATTCGTTAAGATTTTAACTGTCTAGCACAATCGCATGGGGGCCTGGAAGCGTTTGAAAATACAACTTTTTCAACTTTGTGCATCGCTATATCTCTGAAATGGTGAATCTTAGGAACAAAGTGTTTAGACACTTTTTATAGATAATTACGTGATAAGTAATTTTGTCATACACACTTTTATGATTTAACTTACCGTTTCGCTCAAAAGTGCATAAAACTGATATTTGTGACATTTGACCTTGATTATTTTTTTTTGCAGACGTGGGGTCGATGGGGACTTTTGACAGATTATTTGTAATAGTGTTCCCAACATTCATGCCAATTTTCAGCTCTATGCGAATTTTTCCTAGGTTAAATGTCTATTTTGACTGGACTATAGCTTTGCGTTTCCGCATAGTCTTTGCAATGGCAATCAATTCCGGTACAGAAGTAGACTTACTATTCAAAAGTTCAGTTCGGAGATTGTCATCTTGGATGCTTCCAATCACAAATTCTACAGCATCTTGCTCTGTGGGGTTAGGTTTGACAATTTTTTTGAACATTTTCCAGACATTGGAAATGTATTCAGGAATATCGGAAGCATCATCAGTAGAGTAACATCGAAATTTAAGGACATGCGAGAAATACCTTGATTCTGGTTCAAACGTCTGTATCATATCCTCTTTCATTTCGGTCCATGTGGTGGTTCTGAGTAAGCAGTCGTCAGCCCACAACTGTGCTCTACCTTTGACTACACCAGCTGCTTTTAATCGCACCTCATGATCCTTCAGCTTGTATTCTTCTTGTGTTCTTGAAATAAGATCGACCCATTCTCTGACATCAGTTCCCATGTCTGGATCAAAATGGGGAAAATAAATATCGGATATGCGGACCGAGTGATTTTCTTCCGGGCGAAGCATTTTAATCATTTCAGCAAGAGTAGCTTGGTTATCCTGAGATAGCTGACTCATCATTTCCCGCATAGTGACCTTGAATGTATTTGCCAATAGTGCCATGGTGGTATTGCTTGTGCTGGCCGCTGTTTGTTGGCGTCGAGTCGTTCCCTCTTCCGATGTAATAGGAAGAGTTTCCTTATCATTGAAACCACCTTCGTTGCTCATAATATACGTTTATTCCCAATATACCAACACCAATTATTTAACTTAATGTAATCACACAGCACTAAAACTTATACTGTCACTGAACACCAACACTATTTGATCACAGAATCGCACTCAACACAATTAACACTCAAGAGATGTGTTCACTTCAAACGCGCGCGAGCGAATGCGCCGTGGCTGCGATGAACGGCCCTTTTATAGGCTGGTCGAGGTGGGGATGCACGTGCCAGCGCACGTGCATCGATGACCGACGCACAGGTGCAGGTGGCAGGTGCGCGCACCTGCACTATGCGTAATTTTATGGTCGTCAAGCCGCTCGTTTGCTTGCGCCGATATAGTGATATTATAAAAGGAAAATAACAATGCAAATGACTTTAAATTAATAGAAAATTAAAAATATTGTAACGGTTTAGATATGGATGAAAGTACAGTAATAAAAGTATTGATGAAGAATGTGAAACAGATATATAATGGAAGATATAAACAATTTAGAAACTGAAGCCAAACAATTTTTACTAACATGCAGTTGGAGGATGCAAAGGAAATAGTATTTATTTCCTTTTGATAATAAAAAAATAAACGATGAGAACGAAACAGAAGACCATTAAATGCTGAATCAAATATTATTAACGAAAAGCCCATAACAATGGGAAGCTATTCATCTGATGCACCAAATACATACCTACAAAATTTGTAGTTATATTACTTTACACGTATATTTATGCGATATAAGTTAACATGAATCATTATACACATCTTTATTTGCATATAAATGCGGTGTATTTTGATATAAGTAATTTAAAACACATATTTTTTGAAAAAAGATATTAGTACTGCAACCAGGACCTTTCGATTAAAATCTTTTGTTCAGGACTTTTTCTGTTTCATTCTTTCTACTACTTTTAATTAAGAAATAAAAGAATATGTATCATTAAACACATTTGCGTTACAAATTGTGTATAGTAATGTAAATTAACTTATATCATTTTACACAATTCACGGGTTTTGTGGTCATTGATACAAATTATAGTTTATTATTATTTTTTAAATATGTAAACAAATTAATAAGAAAAAAAAACATGTTTTCAGATACTTCTTTTTATAATATAATAAAAATGCTTTTATTAGGAACTCTACATTTGATAAGGAGACGACAGTAATTTTTCAAAATTTCTAAAACTTTGAAGTCGATTTTCTCAAAACATGATTTTTTGACTTATATCACTTTTCACGGAGGGTACAGAATGTATGAAAGAACAATTCAACTCTGACAAATCAGCGCTCAAATTATTTACATTGTTTTAGTAAATAAATAAATATCTGGGACGTTTCCACACACGATCATCTGATCCTTTACTAAGCAGAGCGTGTACTATGGGCGTCAGCGACTGATATACGTACATAGATATTTTTAAATACATTCTTTCTTATATACACAATCACACCCAGACACGGAACAAAATTATATTGAACAACATCTCATACATTGATTTAATCGGCTTATAGATATATACTTAGATAGATATAATTAGCTTAAGCACTTGTGTTACGGATATCAGAATACACACAGTGGATACACAAAATTAATTAAATATATTTGTGCTACTAACTACTAACTGTGAACTGACACTGATGATCGATACACAAATATTTGTCCCGAGTGGGAATCGAACCCACGACTCTTGGAACCGTAGGTATTGAACCACTGTTCCACCGAGCCAGTGTGTTTACAATATTCGTCCGGCAATTAAAAAATACATTGAGAACCTCCAATTTTTGAAGTCGAAAATAAGAAAATGTACGATGTTAGACTTTCGCGTTCCATTACACTAAATATTAGTCTTATTGGGTCTACACGCGTTATAAGGAGTAGCAAATTACATAGCTACTTACTGCCCGACGTTTCGATTGGGTTACACCAATGTACACTTACACCAATCATGGTGGCGAGCGAACTGGCGCCGCCCGTCTTCGTCTGCCACAGCGGTTGTGAGAAAGAAAATGTTGTAATAAGTTTTCCCCAGTCATTCCCACTTAGTAAGGACTCGAGTGGACACCACGGTCCCGCGTTTATCTCAATCCATTGAGTTTGAAGGCTTGAAGCTTGATCGATCGTAAAATGACGGAGCCATTTATAATAAAAACCGGCCAGGTGCTTCGTAACGGTATTGATGGTTCCGTATTTATGGTTCATTAATTTTTAAGGCTTTGAGTTGTCTCAGGGTGTTTGTTTAAGATTGTTTGCCTATTACCTGTCTTGTCGCTTCGGTACAGTGTCCTTTTGTTGAATTTTTACCATTTGTAAGGTAGAGTACGGTGAAATTTAACTGGCTAATTTTTTTGACTGGCTCGGTGGAACAGTGGTTAGTGACTCAGGTTCATAACCTACGGTTCCAAGAGTCGTGGGTTCGATTCCCACTCGGGACAAATGTTTGTGTGACGAACATCGGTGTTTGTTCCGTATCTGGGTGTATTATCTACACTAATCTACACTATCTACACTAATATTATAAAGAGGAAAGATTTGTATTTTTGTATGTTTGTAATGAATAAACTCAAAAACTACTGGACCGATTGCAATAATTTTTTCACCATTAGAAAGCTGCATTACTCAGAAGTAACATAGGCTATATCATATTTTTTTTTAAATTAGGGATCCTTACTAAAACTCCAATAATGTAACCCAAGGTGTAAAAAAATTACCTGAAAAATTACTTACGTCGCGTGCGCTGCGAAAACTATTCATGATAGAATAAAATCATTTACTACGACTTTGCAGAACTCTCCATTTTCTACAAAAAGTGTCGCGACAGCATATGTCTAAATATTATAGTTATGTCACAGTAAGCGGTTTTTTATCCTAAAAATTTAATTTATATGTCGCCGCTTGAAAAGGCTCTTTATTTGTACCTTGGTATTAATCCTTATCAAAATAAATTTCTTTATATTCAAGACGGCTTCAGTACCTTTAAATAACTTTTTGAATTATTCAATTCGGACATTTCTTTCGGAAGATATCGCGAATTTAAAAATGCAAGTATTAGAAAAAAGTCGCGTGATTGCCACTTTGATTTTAACTTGAAGGAATTTTGAATTCGCTTTAAATTCGTTTCGTAGGTAAATAAGTAATAAATAATAACCTGATAATAAATATTGTATTTTAATGTAATATTTTATATAGAGATAGAGGTATACCGAAGCGAAGCGAGGGCGGGTCGCTAGTTAAATATATTTAAGTTTATTTGTGTATCCACTGTTGATTCTGATTTCCGTAACACAAGTGCTTAAGCTACTTACCACGGGATCAGATCAATGTATGTGATGTTGTGAAATATATTTATGATTGGTCTTTAAGAATTTAAAGTACAAATTATGGTGGCGAGAGTTTAGGGTTGAGAGTTATCCGCTCTACCGCTAGTCCAGCGATAGTGACGAGGCTACTCCAAGCCATCATTGTATGTCAGTCAGGAAAAAAAGACATTGAGGCGACAGCCATCTATAACTATCTATAAAGCTATAAACCTTGTTGATAGATTGGGAAGTTAATTATACAAAAAATATTAGAAAGATATGCCAAGTCATAAAATAATGCCGGTTTCCTGGTGACATTTTCCTTCTCTATTAAATAGGCGAATTACCAAACTTGAATTTTTAAATCTGAAAATACATTAGTACACGGTGGTGTGTTATCAGTCAAGTGCGCAAGACATATTATAGTACACAAGTGTACGCGCAAACACTAGTTCACTTTCTATTCCCCTTATCTTATAATTCGGTGAGATGACAATCCGACATCATGACCGATGAGAGATCGGGCGTAGGAACACTGGCTTAACATGTTTTCCGAGGCACGGGCGCGCAAACGCCAACTTCCTAATTCCGGGCTGAGTAATTTCTTTACAGAAAAACTCAAACAAATTTTGTCCGACCCCATACTCGAACCGGGGACATGCTACCAATAGACCAATTACACAGTTATAAAATAATAAGACATTTAACGATAAATAATTCGATTATTATATAAGTAAGTACTAACCTATTATGATTATAACACAAAATAAGACGAAATTGTGAAAACACAATTTCTCCATTATCGTAAAGCAGGACACAAAACTAATTTAGGACTTTGAGTCCCAAACAATGTAAGAACTTCCCCAAACTTATACAGGATGAAATTTTCCTACGCATCAGGTGTCGATTTAAGTAACCATTTATGATGATGAGGAATTTGTTTGTCACACATTTTATAATTAGTTAATTTATATGAGAGCCATCCGCACCCCAGCAAGTACCGTGATGATGACGAGGTTACTCCAAGCCATTATTGTAGTCAGTTGGGAAATAATAGTTTACTAATATTAAGGATACGTCAATAGGTACACATGCGCATAAAATGCCTTTAATATACAGCAAGTATATTCACATTAATGCATTTATCAAAGCTTCTTTATTATCATTTTTAAATCAGTTTATCTTTCTTATGTGAAGCCTGAATATAAATTTCTCCATTTTGAGACTTTTTGACAATATTTCTAAAGCCACAGGCCGACAGAAACATAACTTTATTTCAACTGATGACATGTATTCAAATGATGATAATGAATTAATAAAACAGTTTCTAAATTTACAAGTACGCAGTCTTTACACAATCGACAGCACGGCTAGACAGTGCCCCCATCAAGTCGAGCAAAAAAGCGGCATTAAAATACTAAAATTCATTCATTCATCGTTTTTTAAAGTAGGCAGCCTATGTCTTGACCATTATTTATTTCTTTATATTAATTTATATCATTCCTAATATTTCAAAAGAAGGAATACTTAAATACCTGCAGACTCGATCAATGGGATCCTGTACTATCAAACATCACCCTGTTATAAACAACAACAAAAGTGTCAAGAGAGTCCTCTGAGAAGGAAACTCGTCATAACTTTAGAACTGCTAAAATAAGTTGCGATCCATCAAACTCGGTTAAGTTGATAGAGTAACCGTTTTATAACGTACATAACTATAGATATCGTTGGACAAAACCATTATTTATTAACTAGCCGTGCCAGCGACTTCGTAAAATAGTCTTACGGACTCTATCACTTTATAAACCGCTAGTCCGGGGTAGCGGATGGCGTTTGCTCGTAGTACGTGAACGATTAAACGTTTTATTGTGACTTATATATATAAGAAGATTTTACGGAGATCATCTTTGTTATATATTTACCTTTAGTGTATGATGTATGATGACATAGCCAACTGCCTCGTTGGTCTATTGGTAGCAAGTGCTGCGTTAGGACCGAGAGGTCCCCGGTTCGAGTCCGGGGTCGGGCAAAATTTGTGTGAGTTTTTCTGTAATGAAATTACTCAGCCCGGAGTTAGGAAGTTGGCGGTTGAACGCCCGTGCCTCGGAAAGCACGTTAAGCCGGTGGTCCTGCGCCCGATCTCTCATCGGTCATGTCGGATTGCCGTCTCACCGAATTATGAGAGTAAGGGAATAGAGAGTGCATTTGTGTTTGCGCGTACACTTGTGCACTATAATATGTCCTGCGCACTTGGCTGATCTCAATTGAGATCGGCCGCCATGGCTGAAATCGGTCGGACGCCTTATTATGATGTATGATAATAATATGACTAATGTACCTGCTTTAGATTTATGTCACTATTCGGCTTTTATGTGTCTTTGCGTTATGCTGTAGCCTAACCTGGTCTTTCCTACTAATTACCAACATTTTTTATCGTGCTAGTATAGGCGTGCTGCTATAGCCTAAAGCTTTCCTCGATAAATGGTCTATCCAATAATTTGTTCAATTCGAACCAGTTCCTGAGATTCGCACGTTCAAACATACAAACTCTTAAGCATTGTAATATTAGTACATCGATACAGATTTTTTAAACTCCACTGTAAATACATTTTAACCTTGCATTTGAACATGCAGTGCAATCTTGACGAAACTATAAAAGTAAATCTAAAAGTATTGAAGCAAATCCGAGTGCATGCGTCATCTAAGACTAATGACTCATCTTAGAAAATTGAGATGTGGATTTCTATTTTCAGAGTCGTTTTCCAGTTTTATATTAATTTGTGTTTCTTGATACTTCCACCGAGATAAAGTCCTTTTGAAAATTTCCATAGATGGTGGAGGGTTTATATCTCTGTAGTCTGCATGATTTCACAACCTTAGCGCACAACTATGTGTGCCAGTAGCACGAAGTAAGTCGGTGCCCATTCTTAAACTGACTGGAATTAAAAGTTCGTAATACACCTCCTGCAATCTAAAATAAGACAAGTCCCATCGATTCCTCCTATATATTCGATTCGTACTATCTGGTAAGTTATTTGTTCCTCGCAGAAGTAGTTGATTGATTCAATTCCTCAGACTCTCGATATATGCCGGATCGATTATTTAGTCGTAAGCTCGGGTGTGATTTAGACAAAGCGGTAAGGCGATTAAGACGAACCTACCGCACACAATTGATGCCTTTGAAGGAGGCGATACGTGTTTGATGTGGTGCTATTCAATTGCACTGGGTATGAAATGGAGTTTCAGTTAATCTGTGAACAAATAAAAACAGACGAGTCATTTTCCTTATAACTGTTTCTTAGTATTATTCGAAAGGTAATATAACAAGTTTCGATAAAACACACACACTCAAAACTCACACTCACGCGCATTAGGGGTGAGAGATCAACACTAACTGTACAACATTAACTGTCTGTCGCGCTGAAGGCCAGTACATTTTGGACTGTATCTTATATGTTTACAAGAACATGCAATCATTTAATAAGAAATCGGATACTCACCATTTTAACACCAGAAATAAACATAGGCTTGCCGTTTCAAGGCTCAGGCTTCAAAAGACTGGAAAGTCGTTCCTAGGTTTAAGCACAAAATTGTTTAATAAGATCCCACAAAATGTTATTGAATTACCTTTTTATAATTTCAAACTTTTTATTAAGACACGATCTTGTGAAAAAAGCATATTATAAAGTAGAAGACTACTTAAATGATAAAAATCCATGGACATGATGAGCTGCTCGCTTGGACATCAATGAATTATGTAACTTGTGAATTTTTATGTAATATGTGATTAATTTATTTACAACTTGACGTGCAAAAGTATTTCATGTAAATCTATTTGCAGAATAAATTATTTCATTTCATTTCAAGGCAAAACGATTGAACCGAATAAAATGAAAGTCTATACAACTGTTACAACTAGTATAAACCAAACATTGTAATAACAACACTATAGTGGTTTGTAGAGCTACAAGCTGGCGAAATTGTCCATGCAGTCAAGAAATCTTCATCACCAGCCCATATACGATACTGCTGGGGCACGAGTCTAGCCTAAACTGCGGCGAGCCTTAGTCAACCACGCTGGCTAAGTACGGGTTGGCACAACCTTAGAATTTTTTCACCGTTAAAGCATCGTACAATAAAGGAATTTCAAATTTGAAAAACTCAGTGGTATGACTGGCCACCTCTCGCATGGCATATAACGACTTTAAATACTTTTTAATCAGTTAATGTTGCACTCACATATCTGTGGCAAATCACCTGTCTTCATTCAGCCTCGGTATGTATTTATTGCGATCACAATAAATCCAAAGTTATCAAAGCAATCCTGTTTTATTTTGGCCTACTCCCATAAACAACATCAACTATTGAATCCCTGCTAAAACTAGCAGCTATGTATTCCAGCATCATGTTTATGTTTGATTTGGCCGCCGTTTGCCGGAGTGGCGGAAATAAACCGCCATATTTTAAGTAAACAAACGCAACGGTGCATGTGAATTTGTGGGTTTCGGGTTTGATTTTCGTTACCAAGTCCGTTACCGCATGGTGCATTATATGAACATAGTCATCCGTACATAGGGCTATAGTTAAACGTGATTATATATTGAATTTGCTTTTTTTTCCAAGACTTACTTGTGTATATGTTTTTGATACTAGTGGCCGCCTGTGACTTCGTCCATGTACAAATATTCAGCAATGATTTATTTAAATAACCTTGTAAAATTAGCTATTTACTAGTAACGGCCCCGTCAAAATTGGTCCACACTGAACAAACAGTTAGATAACATTTTTTAATTGTGTTTTCGTTACAGTTGCCCGTAGTAAAAAGTCGTTTTTTTTTAATATTAAAAACATACACTTCCATTTTATTTTAGTTGTATAGATTTTTAAATAAGTCGTGCTCTTGTTACCGAAACGATTGCACTTATCTTAACTTACTAGCCTTAAAAAATATAAAAACTGAGTTACGTCGAAGCCAACGAAAGAAATTCAGATAAGAAGACTAAGATAATAACTACAGACAGTAAACTAATACACAAAAAAGAGTGTGTGTGCATTAATATATTCGTAGATATATTCGTTCAGCACCTAGTTTGGCTATATATTCTCAATAGTTCAGTAATATCTATAGGCCAAAAATACAGTATTGTAAAGTCATTTTTGTATTTTCTCTGTTCAATTATGACTTAATCTTACATCGCAACGAAGATCGCATAAAAATATCGCTGAACATAATCTTTCATATAAGATTAGGATATTATATGGGGAAACGTTTTTGTTTGCGAAGAACAAGCTTCCTCGTGCAAGAAAATCGTTATTTCTAAATCCTTACTAAGCCATAACACGGGTTCCGTCTAATCTAAATTCATAACCGCGCTAACTTTCAAATTATCCATGCACTTTGGAATATTCAGCTTTGAAAATTGAACGGTTTCTTAACATAAATAGGTTGAGTTTATAAGATCATTAGACTACTACTAGATTTTGTCGTAGGTAAGAAAATGCGTTAAAATTTCTGCAAAAAGTTAACTAACCATCAGTTTTTATATTACTTTATTGAGTTTTTCATATCTTGGGGCGTATTAAGTCCTCTATATTCCAGTCCGTTTAAAAATGGGCATTTGTAGGTATATTATAAAGACCTGTTATTACTAAGAAGAAGTGTAGACTTCTTTATATAATTTACATAGATGATGGAGTGGTAATATCAGTCTGCATGATTTCACAACCATAGCGCACAACTAGGTGTACCAGAAACACGAAGTAAAATATCTTAAATCTAATATCTGGGACATTTCCACACACGGTCATCTTACCCCAAACTAAGCAGAGCTTGTACTATGGGCGTCAGAGACTGATATACATACTTAAATACATAATCACACCCAGACACGGAACGAACACCGATGTTTATCACACAAATATTTGTCCCGAGTGGGAATCGAACCCACGACTCTTGGAACCGCCAGCCAGGGTCACTAACCACTGTTCCGCCGAGCCAGTCATCAATGTGCATTCTTCAATTGACTATAAAGAGGTTTTAAAACGGGCCCTGAACACACAATTTGATTTCTAGTTAGTAATTTACAGGTTGTTGGATATCTCGTAGGTAACTGTTTGTTATATCTACGCGTAATGTAGTACTTATTGTTTAGATAGACCTCTCAGTCTATTCAAATCACTTGCCACCTAACTACATTGGCTTTCAGTAAAAATGATAAATGTTCAGTTTCGTGTCCGGCTATGTGAAATGGTATTATCTTCTACGGAGCAATCATTGGAGTGCCTGTTCACACCTAGCGATTTTTGGGCGATTTCACGGCGAGGCGATATAGCGGCGAGATTGCGGCGTGATCGCGGCGATTAATCGCCATGCCGTAAAAAAACGGTAGGTTTGAACACGCTGTGAGAAAATTAGACTTTGTCTTTTATTAATTTTTGGGCTATCTTTTTGCGAAATTAGATAATTAGTATTGTAGTTTATGCCACAAAGAATTTTTACCTCTACAGTTTTATTATAATATCTTATCTGTCTTCCTTGTGTATAGAACACACTCCTTAGAGTTCATTTTGGACATGTATAATAGTAGTACCTAAGAACGTACGCCGAATTAAACTTTCCACAAATATGGCGTAAACTCGTACCTTACTAGTATCGTACTTCTTAGAAGTATCGTAAAAAGGTTTTTCCACTTCCGCGCACCTCGGAGCTGTAAATAAACAATCATTTGCACCAATCCCTTAATAGGGGCAACGGGTTCCCTTAGTTCAGGCAAAAACTCTTCGCAGACTTGGTAATCCCTTGACTTATCGAGGTGATAAATTGGTAGGGCCATCGCTTCTCGGTAGGGATGGCGACCTTGGATCGATGTAGTGGAAAATCGATCGTATAGTACGGGTTTTGTAAATTGTAAAGAACCTATTTCTTAGGTAAATTTAATATTGAAGTTGTCTATTATTTGCGCGAACACTACAGATTATTTTATCTTTTCTATACTTTTTTATATTATAAAGCTGAATTTTTTGTTTGTTTGGACGTGCTAATCTCAGGAAATACTGGTCAAGATTAAAACAATATTTTTGTGTTGAATAAATCGCTTATCAAGAAATGCTTTAGGATATTATAACACCCCACTGCGAACAATATCAGCAAAGAAACAATGGAATATGTGTAAAAAAGGGGGGGGGGGGGGGGGGAACGCAGACGAAGTCGCTGACACAGCTAGTACAAGATAAACGGGGACCATCTAACCGGTTCACTTCGACCCTCAGGGATATTTTTATTAGCCCTAACACACTTATACCCTTAAGGTCAAATCCATTTATGCAATAATGTCTTTAGGTCTGAGGTGCCTGTATTCTTCTGGTTTTGGATAAGCCGTTCCCAAAAATCTGAGCCTATGTCTGGCCAGTGAGTGACATTCATAATAACAGATCACTACACATTAGAAGTAACAAATATTTATTTCGGGAGTGCGTCCCTGTCTTCTTCTTCTTATTGTATGGTTGATGAACAACCTGGTGTCAGAGTTTTTAAACCGCCCGTAGGCCTCTGACATGGCTTCACACACCGTTGAAAAATTTCTCAGGTGTGCTGGTTTCCTCACGATGTTTCCCTTCGCCGTTAAAGGGTCGAATGATGGTACATATGCGTCCCTGTAAAGAGCTTGAAATGTTCGGTCTCTAAATAACTGACCTCATTAATCTGGAGCTTATTTAGATCAGCTCGATGGATAATTGGTTGGTTTGCTCCTGTTTTTTTGCTTCAAGAGTCTAGGCATCTATTTCCAGAACTATGAGATGTATAACAAACATCACATACATCAATTCGAACAGAAATAAATGGCGAGCATTTGGAGGCCTATGTTCAGCAGTGGACGAAAGTGGACTGATGATGATGATGATGACATAAATTCGATGCTATAAATCTGAAGATGAAACATGTAGCCTAGATATAACTTAGTAAAAACAATAGATTCAAAACCTATTTAATTCTATTAATCGATTTTTCATCTATCAAATTCGATTTAATAATCGATACTTATAAGTAGCAATCACCATCCCTATTTCACGGGCCATTCGCTAATTCACTAACGTGGCTAAATGGCTTCAGACGACCGACCCTGGCATAATCGGATGCAATAAAAAATATTTGCTTAATCAGTAAAACGATTGTATAGAAGATTAATTTTATGAGTCTGGGCTAAATGCTTTTTTTGGTACCAACACGGGAGTAACAATAATATTCAATTTATGTGTACACCTACAAAGATGTTAAGGTCTATTGTGCCTGTCGATCTCATATTATTAGATATGTGGATACGAGTATCACTACCACTACCTATTATCATCAGGTGGAGTGAGGTCACTCTGTTACCTCTTTATATAAAAAAAAACATAAAAGGTGACCTTTGTTAATTGTAACAGTTTTATGTCTTCTTTTAAGTAAATTAAATGAAGAAAGACATGTCATATCATCATTTTTTCACATTATCCTACTCAGTTGATATTGAATAATGGCAATCGATTTGTTAATGTTCTGGTTACGTGGACTTAACCTTGGAATTCCCACGAAATACGTCTTTTTTTCAATAGAAAAGCACTTGTGTTTTTTCTCTTTACATTCAACAGTCTTTTACTTCTTTAAATTAATTTTAAACTGTCATGGTTTCACACATTAGAAAACTGAAACTGTCCGGATCACGGGTGAATCAGTTCACCCGTGATCATGGCGCTTGCAACAGCGCCGAAATATCGGGAGCTCATTAAAACAAAACAACATGTTAAACATCCCGGACAGTTTCTGTTTTCTAACAGCCTAAAGTGTTGGTAAGATTCTCAAACTCCTCACCTTAAAACGAAACTTAATGGACTCTTAAATGTTTGGTGGAAACAAGCTTTACGGACAGATTAAGTTAAATAAGTTATCTCTCACCATTCCGCTAATGAAACTCATTATAAATGAACAAAAGATAATCACCGCTTATCTAAGCAGTGCATTAGGTATATAATCTTCCAAAAACTCGATAATGGATGAATATTTAAGGGGAAACCCGAGAGGGACTCATCATAGGATCAAAATGAAATTTGGTGGGAACACTTGAATTTCTCAAACATAATACGGGCAATTTTTCACCCAGCTTAAGAGGAAATTATTAGAAGCTCTTTGAAAGCAGTCGAAAAGAGGAAACGAATTTCAGAAAATGTATAAAAAGATATATAAAATGAACTCACTCGTATAGTACCATATTTAAGTGGACACTTGGACACTAATATGGTTTATTAAAAAAACAATTGTTTTTTCGGTACATAATTTTTTTTTTCTTAGCCTATTCTGTTCCACTGCTGGGCAAAGGCCCCGGTACATAATACAAAAAAAATGTGATTGGTATTTAATCCTTATTTTCTTTCTTCATTACAAAAGCTTTAAAGTAAATACTGTACCTCAAACATTTTAATCCTTTTCAACCGACTTCAAAAATAAGAGGAGGTGCCTTTGTGCACGCTAATTTCAGAAACAGCTTATCCATTTGGTTTGTAGTAATATATTGTGGTAAACTCTACTTAAAATGTAGTGATTGGTTCATTTCATTCGGTTCAAAAAGAAAAATAATATGCTAATTTTAAGAATCACGTCAAACCTGCCAGGTGTTTGTAGACACGGCTATAAAAAAAGGCTGTCTAATGTCTCTATCATACGCGGACAAAGTCGCTGGCACAACTAGTAGTTTAATGTTCAATCGCTTAGAACTGTTTGACAAATAAATAAATAAATATTACACAACATCACATACATTGATCTGATCCTGTGGTAAGTAGCTTAGGCACTTGTGTTACAGATATCAGAATCAACAGTGGATACACAAATATACTTAAATACACTTAATACCCACCCAGACACGGAACAAACACCGATGTTCGTCACGCAAATATTTGTCCCGAGTGGGAATCGAACCCACGAACCTGGGTCACTAACCACTGTTCCACCGAGACAGCCGACAAAGGTATATAATAACAACGTTAGATTAATAACTTGGTGATCAAAGTTATAAAGACAATCCTTTAGAACACCTATCAAGCTTTGATCTTCGTTTTAGACGTAAAGTGGACGTAAATTAATCGCTGTATACAATAGCCATGGGCAATATACAATTTCCTTCAAAGACAACTAAATTTAAGTGGTAGTTTTCCCGCAGTAAAATGATTCTTTCTTAATAGTAAAATGCATTTGTGCATATTTTTTAATCAGAACAATAAATACCGGTTTTACGAAAGGGATAAACGAAACTCGAAAGCACGCTCGAACCGCTTTATTACTTAGAGCATAGGGCTTATTTTATAACTACCGCTTTCGAGTTAAACAAAAAAAAAAAAACACAATTATTTTTTTTCTTTCATTGAATAGTTGTAAAACCAATATTTCGACAAATTAGAAATATAGGATTGTCTATTTTTATTTGCGCGAGCACTACACATTTGAAATAAACTTATTTTACCGTGACCACGAGCGCTGTAAAGAGCTCGAAACGTCGGATCTCTAAATAATGTTTAGAATACCAATACACGCGAGTTTAATCCATAAAATCAGTTTTATTATAATATAATTTGAAATTAAAAATATTTAGATAACACCGTTCTTGAGATACAGACAGATAGACGGACAGACAAGCCTAAGAGTAAGTAATTTACATTTGTACGCAGTTTAAAAATTCATTGAATATCTACACTAAATAATAAAATATCAGTCAAGTGTGAATTAGACTCACCTACGAAGGGATTTTTTTTTTATATTTATGTATCACGTAACTTAAGATACAGCCTGGTGATAGATTTTTTTTCCTAACTGACATAGGCGATTATGGCTTGGAGTAGTCTCGTCTTCATCACCGGACTTGCGGGGGAGCGGATGGCTCTCACCCTTAAAGCCTAGTTATGGATAGACGGACAGACATAGAGAAAACTAAGAATCAGAGTCCCGTTTATTGCTTACTAAGCAATATATAGTAGGAATTCTAGGCTAAGCAATGCTTAGCCTAGTATTCCTACTTGTTGGATACTGTTCATCTAGTTTGTAAGTTTTTTTAGAGACAATTAACGTCTCAAACCATAAATCCTATCTCTTCAGTGAGCCTCATAAAACATCGTCTGATCGTAATTGAGGTTAGATTAAAAACTGAAAAATCTCACCTATCCAATCCCCTAAAAAGGCTTTTAGCATAAAATCTAGTTTTAAAATAAAATAATTCATGAACAATACACTCTCGTAGTCGTGAATCCATTGACGAGATTCGTAGAACAAATTATTACAACTAAATAAAATTTAAATGTCTGTTTGTAATATTAAAATAACGACTTTTTACCATCATCATCATCAGCCTTTAACGTCCCTACTGCTGGGGCACGGGCCTACCTACCCTAAACTAGGGCGATAAGGCCTTAGTCAACCACGCTGGCCAAGTGCGGGTTGGTCGACTACACAACATAAGAATTTCTTCGTAGGTGTGCAGGTTTCCTCACGATGTTTTCCTTCACCGTTAAAGCGTCGAATGATCGTACAACCTTCTTATACTTATGTACTTTTTACCAAATGGGTATAAATCTATATCGAAAATAAATAACAAAAAAACTTTTGGAAAAAAAATCGTATGCCTGTCTGTCTGTTTGTTCCCGCTGATCTCCGAAACGGCTGGACCAATTTTGACGGGACTTTCTTTTTAGCTAATTTTACAAGGTATATCATATTGAATGTATTATTGCTGCTAAAACATTTCTGCGCGGATGAAGTCGTGTGCGGTCGCTAGTATCATCTAAAACTCGTATTTTAATGAACGCTAAGAACTTTACAGGAAAAATATCAATTAAAAAGTTGTACCAGTAAAGTTTCCGGTTCGCTAGCAGTTGTTATATTCCGCGCTATTTGTTATAGTAATTTATTTTATTGTCCCTCCTTCCTCGGTAGTATTTTGGCTACAGGCAGTTTTTCCTTTTGCTAAATGGATACGCGTATTACCAAATTTGCTGCTGTTTTATTGTAGTTCGCGTTGTATTTTCTTTGGGAAGTGCCATTTAGAGTGTTACGATAAAAAATGAAATACTGACGGCAATTTCCTCAAGTTAGAGTTTTGGTGTGATTTCATTGTATAGTAATTTGTATATTCTACATTTGGGACTTATTTACTGATTTATTTATTTACTGGATTTTGCAATTTGAAGGTTAAATTACTTGGTTACATTCAAAATCTTCGAGGAATTTATTTCGATACGACAATGATACCTTTGACTATGGCCTTATCGCCCTAGTTTAGAGTAGGCCCGTGCCCCAGCAGTGGGGACGTATTATGGGCTGATGATATACCTACTAATTCATACTATAAACCGGTTATAATATAAAATCCATTCAGCCCGATCTCCACAGGTCTTTCGTTAAATACATTTTAATATCCAAAAGCTCATATAAGGTAATTGATTTGTATTAAAAGTCCAAGATGAAGAGACCTTAATTTGAATTCAGCGGGGCTCTACGCAAAATATTAAGATTCGCTTAAATGTACCCCTTTTGTAACTAATTTGTTTTAAAGCTTTTGTAAAGCCGGCCCTGTTTTGGTTAGATGAAATGAAATTAAAATTTTGCGCTCTTGATAATGAAATTAACGGATGGAAATTTTTATACCAAGGATATTTTAATGGTCTAAGCTAATATAATTGTAAAGAATTTTGGGAAAATCTAAAATTAACCCACTTTGCATAAAGCGCTATATTAATTGAATTAGAATATCAAAGTATACTCAGAATTTTTATTAAAATGCCCTAAGAATGCTAAATCTGAAGGTGGATCAATTAGCTCCTCAAAACGTTATTAAGAAAAACCGGCCAAGTGCGAGTCGGGCTCGCGCACAAAGGGTTCCGTAGCAGCAAATATAATTTACAGTTAAATCAACCTATTTCAAAAACTATAAGAGATACTTTGATCAAACCAAAAATCGTTGAAAGAGTTAATTAGCATGCATCACCTCTATTTTTTTTAGAATTTTATACCCCGTAGTTATAAAAATAGAGGGGGACATACTTTTACGACTTTGAGAGCTGATATCTCAAAAACCGTTCACTTTAAGAAAAATGTTTTTTAGAAAACTTTATATCATTTTAAAAGACCTTTCCATTGATACCCCACACGGGTATGTACATCGAAAAAAAAAATTTCATCCCTCAGTTACATGTATGGGGGGCCCCACCCCCAATTCTTTTTTTTACTATTTAGTGTCATATTTTTGTAGCGGTTCATACAACACATATTCCCATCAAATTTCATCACTGTAGTACTTATAGTTTCCGAGTAAATCGGCTGTGACAGACGGACAGACGGACAGACGGACAGACGGACAGACGGACATGACGAAACTATAAGGGTTCCGTTTTTGCCATTTTGGCTACGGAACCCTAAAAACGAATCTTTTTCAATATTTTATATTAGCATCTAAACGCTGAACTATTAAAACAAAGAAAAGTAGTCAGTAAAATTTTATCTACTGATTTTTACAATATGCGTCTATAAAGGATTTTGAATGCTAGAACCTTTTTAACGAATCTTTCAAATATGAATAGATAGTCAAAATTAATTTATTTTATTTTATTTGCCCCAACTGGGAATCGAACCCGAAAATTGTGGGAATATTTGTGTTTCCCACCACCACTGACTGATTCTGATATTCGTAACACAAGAACTTTAAGCCACTTACTCCAGAATCGGTACTATGTTTGTGATATAGTGTATTTTTTTTTATAATGGAATTTTTCGCCCTCTGTTTCAAACTCACCGTTCAAATAAAGCTTATTACACATTAAATGAGTTATTTGCTGATAAACATATAATAATAAATATTATTTTAATCATGTTTAAGTATAGTATATTTCTAAATTGCTTGTGCAATAAATAAAACTAGCTGTGCCCGCTACTTCGTACGCCTAGAAAAGTGACTTTCGGCAGAAATTTTTACTGTAAAAATATATTTTTTATTTTAATCATAACTTAGATACACAATACTAACGCATTAAGATTATTCCTTTGATATTATTTTCGGACGTCATTGGTTGATTATTTCAACTGCAACGCACAACTCTAATAGCAACAGCAACATTTCCCGTTTTCCCTCGGTAGGTAATCGGAAAGCCCCAAAGGCTTAACGGCACGCCACATCCGAAATTCCCGGGTTCACTCCGTTAATTGTCCGTGTGTTCGCCACGACCGTCACTTTGGATTAATTACTGAGCGTTTTGATGAATTTATTCGTTCGGCGTTCGTTCGCTTTGGGAGGCTATTAAAAAACAAAATGCATGTCATGACATGGGTTAATGAAAAATGCAGATGTGGAAAACATTTTTCGTGTGGTCTGTTTGCCAAGTTATGGATAAGGTGTCTGACTGATTTCAGCGAGTAGGGGGGGGGGGGTGTGCGATCACAATGGAGGTCACGGAATAGGCGAGACGACTAAAAAAATATAATTAGTCCGTTATTTAAATTATTCAAAAATATTGCACTCGTATTTTTTATTTTGTTTCACAAACAAGAAATTATGAAGATATAGTGCTTAGGAGTTTCGTATGACGTCACGTTATGGTAAAATTTTTGCGTAACTATGACGTCACAAGCCCCCACTCCAGAAGTTTGATAAGCTATAATTTTGTCATTTTTCAATCAATTGAAAAACAAAAAAATACGTGTCGCATATTTTTGTATAATCTAACTTACGGACTAAATAGAATAATAAGATTTTGACCCTGTCGTCACGCCTATTGCACTGGACATGAAGTGCATAACTGTGTGGGCAAACAATTGCACTGTCTGCTTCCGCGCTTTCATAGTTTGTTGGGGGCAATCTTATATGACCGGTGAGAGACCTGGCGCAAGAAATGGTTTACCTTAAAAATATACTCAAAATAAGGCCCGACTCGGTATTTGAACCCGGGATCACTCGGTCCGCTCCTTTTGATGATGATCAAATAAAAATAATTAAATCATTCTCGTTTAATTATTTGATGATCGTCATCCCATATACTTTTAGGGCACGAGCCTACCCTAAACTAGGGCGATGAGGCCTTAGTCAACCACCTAGTCAAGTGGGGAGGTCGACTTCACACATTCGCAGAATTTGTTTCAATGTGTGCAGGTTTCCTCACGACGCTTTCCTTTGCGACTAATGAACTTACAAACGTATAAGAATATTAACTATACTCATTTGAAACACACACACACACAATCACAATAAAACACTTTTGGTACGTGGCGGGGTTTGAACCGGCTACCTCTCACATGGAAAGCGTTGGCCTTAACCACTCGGCTATTGGCACTGTTGCAGCAAAAGAACGAAAATTGTAAATTGCAGTGACTGCATAATATTACAGTTCGTTGGTACAGACTTTATTAATTAAATATATCTGTTAACTTTACGAGAGAGGATTAAACGCATCCGCTTTTTCCGAATCCGAAATTGTCCGAAATTGTTTTTTCTTTATGATTCGAAAGTGCCCCAACAGAGCTGTTTCAATATGTGTTTTTTATACTGTAGCACGATGTTTTTATACAGGAATCGAATTTTTTTTTTGGGATTTGAATAAAAAGATTGATATATTAATTTGTAAATGTTGTAAATTGTTAACTTTGTGAGTTAACTTTTAAATTAATTTTAAATAGTTGAGTTCAATGATTCGGATTAAAAAACAATACGGAATAAACTCGCGTGTATTTTTATGCTTAACATATTATTTAGAGACCCGAAGGTTTGAATATAAACAACAATGATAGGTATACATAAAGGAATGCATGACATAAACAGTGTCTCGGCAAACGTAGTGTAGGACGCCCGCAGGCAAGGTGGTGTGACGATCTGCGCAGGACGGCTGGTAGGAGCTGAATGCGAGTGGCCGAGGATAGAGAGAAGTGGCGTGCATTTATAGAGGCCTATGTCCAGCAGTGGACAGGAATGGGCTGATGATGATGATGATGGTGACATAAACAGGCCTTTGTGGTGAGTGCGACAGAAAAGGGTATATTAGGCCTATCGACTTCATTTGCGGACCTCACGACTGCTTACCATCAGGATGAGAGGTCATCCAAAAACTTTCTCTATAAATATGAAACTTTAACATTAAAACATTTACATCCGGTTACGAAAAAAAAACAAAAAAAAATTATCATTACCCAATAAAACAATGAAAATCGAACCCGAACCCACGACGACTGATGCACTCTGTGCTATCAACTACTCCATTGAACCATAGAAAATAGCATTATCAAAAAGCTTGCTTCTAAACACATACATACCAACGCATTGCATTGTATTCACTTTACTATTTCAAATTGGTTCCACAATCTTACACTAAATCTTCTTTCTCACCGCAATGCGGACGAAGCCTGTCTTTCCAGCAATTTGTAAGAATTAAACTGAAATCTAGCCTTTCCCGTGGACTGTAAGACCATAGTAATACAATAGCAGTAAAACATTGGCCGGAGACAGGAAAAATTGTAATATTTTGAGGATTCCTATGTACAAGTAAGCAATATGTTATTTAATCCTTACTAATATTATAAATCAGAAAGTAACTCTGTCTGTCTGTCTGTTACGCTTTCACGCATAGAGTACTGAACCGATTTAAATGAAATTTGGTACAGATATAGTCCAGAGTTTAGGAAAGGATATAGGCTACTTTTTAACCGATTAAGCTATAAAGAAGTAATTTTTTACTCGTTAAACGTCTCTACGCGGACGAAGTCGCGGGCGGAAAGTTAGTTTAATTATATATATATGTTACCGGAAATGTATGAAATCAAGGAATTGTATACAATTCCTAGGAAATGTGTACAATTCCTAAACTGTTTAGGAAATGTATAAAATATTGTTTGAAAAACTATTCAATGCATAGATATCCTAGGAAATGTGTACATTTCCTCGGAATTGTATAAAATTCCTATATCGTATTAGGAAATGTGTAAATTAAATGCTTTCTGTAGTAAAACACGTTATTAATAAAAAAAAATCCTGCTTTTATTACCTTTTATTAGGTTGACCTGTATGTATGTACGAAAATAAATTTAACATCTTCTTAAGATTATGAAAATTTACAGTCGTATGTGATTTTGATGACAATACAATGATATGGTACTGTCGAGCTGATCTGTTAATGGAGCCGAAAGATATAAACTGGAACTTTATGATGGATGATCGTATATCCTTATTTGCACTGGTTGGAAAGGTATTTTAATACTGTGAGCAAATACTAAAAAGTGTAAATAAACACTATTAAACTCTATAGTATTGGTGCACGTAAAAGTCAAAAATAAATTACGAGTCGTTCAAGTTGTCTATTCTGGGCTGGGGTGTAAACTATGTGCTTTTAATTATAATTTTTGATTGTAAAAGCAGGAAAGAATTTCTTATAATCAAATACGCGCATAAGAACTCTACATTTTGTTACTGTTGACTGGTATTTTGGACAGATTGTTTAATGTAGAGCCTCCTACTATTCGTGCTGCAACTCTAGTTAAAGCACCGATCTCTGTAATCTGCTTCTATATACTAAACATCCTACCTGTTCCAGCGCCCCACGCTTTTGCAATCAAATATAATAATTAAAAGCACATAGTTTACACCTCAGCTCAGAAATAGAGACAACCTGAACGACCCTTTATTAATAATTTGACTTTTACGTGCACCAATAGACGCGTGGTTAAGTGTTTTTTTAAACACACAACAGATATCATGCTGTAGCACAGCTTGTATTGCAAAGGCACTTCTTCAATCCCTGGCCGGTTCCAGTGTATTACAAGTTGGCAACTGACCGTAGTGCAATCTCGGTACTCGGTACATCGTTTGCATCAAAAAGAACTTTGGACACTCATTATTTTGAGATCGAGAATATAATTGTTTTAAGATACCGTTCTTGGTACCAATCCCAAAGAGTTCATCATCGGTTTTAGTCCAAACTACACCAATTAGAGGCAATTTTCAAGGAACTTCGCGATTTCCCGATCAGGCGAAGCAATACCTTCCGTCTCGCTGTCGCGTATTCACTGATATCTTAATTTTTTTACATTTCCGATTGCTATTTAGGAAATGTATAGATTTCCTAGGAAATGTGTAATGTTTAATTTATTTCACACATTTCCGTGTGATTTTAGGAATTACATACGTTTCCTAGGAATTGTATACAATGACGGATTACATACATTTCCGGTAACATATATACGTACAAAATGATATTATGCTAGCTTTCCGCCCACGACTTCATCTTGTTGTTTATGGTGTAAAACATTACCTACTACATATATAAAAGTATGTATTTCTGACTGACTCGGTATAACAGTGGTTTGAGACCCTGTCTGGCGGTTTCAAGAATCGTGGGTTTGATTCCCACTCGGGACAAAGTGTGATGAACATCGGTGCTTGTACCGTGTCTGGGTGTGTTATTTATTTATTTAGGTTTATTTGTGTATCTCCTGTCGTTTTAAAACTCAAGTGCTTAAGCTACTTACCAGCATATTATGTACATTTAAATAAAGAAAATCGGTGACTGAAAGCCGATTAGATTAGATATAGAAATGTTAGTTAGTAGTAATATTTCTTGTTTAGGATTCTGAACCCTGAGGTTAAATAATTTGATGATTAATCTCCGTACGAAAAACGCGATTTTCCTCAATGTAACTTTCTGGACCCTTGAAATATACCAACGATTACTACAAAGTTGCCAGTAAATCTATATATATAAAAGGAAGTCGTGTTAGTTACACCACTTATAACTCGAGATCGGCAGAACAGATTTGGCTAAAAATTGGTAGGGAGGTAGCTTAGAGCCAGGAGAAGGACATAGGATACTTTTTATTCCGTTCCAGAGCGTTCCCGTGGGACTTGACATTAAACGTCAGTCACTATTCACGTGTGCGTTCAGAAATTCGTTTTTTGTAAAATTTCTCACAAGTTTCAGACATTAATTTGTGTAAATTATTTATTTGATTTTTAATATCCGAAAATTATTTTATTAATTGGTGTTATTAAGGGTGTTGAATCGACAAAATTCATCTATATTATTCAGATTATTGTCTATTTCAGAGATTTTCATTTAGAGAAAATAGTGACATCTATATAATTGACATGTTCGTTTATTGACAAACATTTCGATATCTATAGTGACCAAAGAAGCTTGGTTGTCAAAAATTTTCAATCATCATGTGTTTAGTTCAGAAGAAAAGACGAACTGATCGCACGACAATAAATACGGTTCATACCTGCATCAAACGGAGAAGATAGATATTAAATCTCTACATAAGAAATTTTTGCAAATATATTTTGTGGGCAATTCAGCATAAGTGGCGGCCCATCTCAAATGAGATCAGCCAAGTGCGCAGGACATAATATTATAGTGCACAGGTGTGCGCGCAAACACAAGTGCACTCTCTATTCCCTTACTCTCATAATTCGGTGAGACGGCAATCCGACATGACCGATGAGAGATCGGGCGCAGGACCACCGGCTTAACGTGCTTTCCGAGACACGGGCGTTCAACCGCCAACTTCCTAACTCCGGGCTGAGTAATTTCATTACAGAAAAACTCACACAAATTTTGCCCGACCCCGGATTCGAACCGGGGACCTATCGGTCCTAACGCAGCGCTTGATATCAATATACCACCGAGGCAGTTCAAATTCAGCATAAGAATCAGTATTGATCAGCGTTGTGCACAACAATTTGGTGAAGATATACACATCCTATCCTTATCTGTTCGTGTTAATTCTTTGTACTCCTTTTGTCTGTCATTATGTGTGTGTTTTTGCTTAAGTTTTGTGTTTTGTATTGATATAATTTGTTGTATACCTATTTGTTTATGTTATGTGGTCAATAAACGATTTCTATTCTATTCTATATATTATGGAACAACTTCACATTTTTCCATCGACACAATAGCGTAGTTTCCAAAGTCAAACTTTACATGCGATTTCACAATTCATAGTAAGATATAGGTAAATTAATAACATTAGTCAAATCGAAATTGAATTTCTGACGAAATGAGACAATAATAGACATTTGAAGTTTGGTGGGAAAGTCCATTTCAAAAGTGCGAAAATTCTTCAAAAATGCTATGCCATCGTATAAAATACAAAATTAGTAGTAACTTTCACTATGAAAATATATTCGTAAACGCAACATTTGATATAGCTACTGAACAAAGTTCTTACGATATGCATACAGTATTTATTTATACACGTTGTGACGTAATAGTGTGCTGCGACATTTGTATGAAGCGATTTAAGCTCGCCCAAATGATGTGTTATTGAAACATTACTATCTCGGGGAGTTTTCCAAATATCAAACCATTCTTTTATCAGTATACCTTCCTCATCCAGCTATATAAACAAAAACCTATTGTAATATTGGGTAGAAAAGTTACTAAAAATCGATATCAAGCATTAATAAAATAATTGTTAGCGCGGTTGAATTGCCACAAATTACTAAATAAGCTATGCGAAGTATTTGCCATTATCCTTATTTACCTTGAAAGTAGGCAAAAAACTATCTCGAATAAATTTTGTTGGGCCAAATGATGTCATTTGGTATTTGAGGACTACAGTGGATAGGAATGGGCTGATGATGATGATGAAATGATGTCATTTGAAAGCAATTATTGTATTGCTGGACATGAGTAAAAAATATGAGATTAGTAAAGTTCTTCTCAGTTATGACGAGACCAGGGAACTAAGGATTAAATTTAATATGGAGGATATTATAGATTCCAGTTCAAATTTAAAAGCTACTTACTCATACCTAAGATGGGACAACTTTCAGCTTTAAAGCATATATACGTATAATTGAGAGACTCCATCCTTATTTGATATCGGTTAACAAAATAAAGTAGTGCATCAAAGCTACGTTAAGGCGGTACGAAGTTCGCCGGGTCAGCTAGTAGGTAATAATACCAAATAATAGAACTCCGTGGCATAGTTATTATTTTTTATTTTATCATGCAAATAATTCACCAAACATATTTTATGAATATCCATGTAAAACACCTTCCACCTTTCCATACGCTGTGTCCATAAAGTTCAAATCGACTAGTATTCCACCGTCGCTGAAGCATAAGAAAAAGACTGCCGTTTCTGATTAATTTTCCCAAGGATTTCATATAATTTTGAGCGGGGCTTATTTCGCCCGGATTGAGGTTTCCCCGAAAATGAACGCTGTATTATAAAGCCTTGCATTTCTGAGATGTTTTTTATTGTGATACTAATATTTATCCGCAATGCGGCTAGATAAAATAAAGATACCTGGAATTGCTCTTTGAGAGTATTTGAAAACACTGTTTTGTTAGTTTCCTGAACGGAAATACATTTTTAGAAAAGCTTATTTAGTAGTTTATCCGAACTAGCATTGAAAAGAGCGGATATTTGATGCTATTTGTGTGTAACTGATAAAACCTCATATTCAATAGAGGTCATTTCTGCTTGTGATAGATAAGTTCGGAGTGTATATTGTTTCAGTTCTATGTAGGGTTAAAAATCATTTTAATTCCAGGACTCTTACTTAACTATAAGTTGAATTGGGGTAGGTTTTCATGAACAACCAATTACTGCGTTACTTGAGCTCCTAAAACTGATTTCAACAATTTGAGGTTTGATATATTTTTTACCTCTGTTATGTGAAATTAACGTATATCTATGTACCTGTTTCGCTCAATCACATGGCGAAATTCATGTAAACGAGAACACGAACGATGCGTTTTGGCAGTCACAAAAAAAACCAGCGAGCTATTTTTCCTAGTTTTAGATCTTTGATATATATACTAGATATAGATTACTTTTTCATAAAATAACTAAAAAAAGATAACTAATAAATGTGTATGTATTGTATACCTATATACACTGGTACACACAGATAAACTTAAATATGATATAAAAAATAAACACTCTCTCGCCATACTCGTAATCCCTCCATATAAATACAATTTTGTTTAATATTTCATAATAGAAAACCTTTTTGTTCATACTGAAACCGGATCATGTTAAAGCTGCCTAACCACAAATACACATACGAGGTATCAAAAATTAATAGCACCAACCACAACACATTAATTAAAAAGCGCAATTTAATTTACCGTGCCGTAAAATGTGTCTCCAACCTTGTCCTCCCAATCCCGGGCTATCCCGGGCTATCCCGGGCCATCCTGCGGGTTGGGACAAATTGTGGGATCAGGCAGGTCGCCCGCATTGCATTGGGTGACGGTTCCCAAACTTTTGGGGTCCCGTACAAACATGGGTGGGGAATGTTAACGTGGGTGCCAAAGTTCCGCCCGCAGGACAAGATTAGATTATGTTTACGTTTAACCGACACGTGCAATGTTCAGTTTATATATTGTCATCGTTTCTGTTGAAAAACTATTTTCGAGAAATGTAAAATGTTTTTGTAAGCTTTTATCTTTGTGTTGATAAATTATCTTCGCATTCATAATAAAATAAGCTTTAACGGTCAAGGATAAACATCATGAGGAAACCTACGCACATATGCAGAAATTATAAGGTTATTATCATCATCATCATCATCATCAGGCCTTAGTCAACCACGCTGGCCAAGTGCGAGTTGGTCGAATCGGTCAGCATGATTGACTAAGGCCTTATCTCCCCAGTTTAGGCTAGGTCCGTGTCCCAGCAGTGGGGACGTATATGGGCTGATGATTAATAAACAAAGTAAAAAGTAAATAAAAATCCTTACCCTTATTACCTATTTTATTTGTTTATAACCTTTTTAATGCTCTATGTACGACACTAGCTGATTACATTTTGAATCGGGGAGAAAAAAGAACTATTGCCGCCGTGGCAATTGAATACGGGCGAAGCCGGGGGCGGAAGCTAATAATTATAAAGAGACTAAATGTTTGAGAAACACTGTCCCCGTGAACCCGTCCTTAGCTCGCTTACAAGTTCGTTGTATTAAGTGCTTTAGATTAATCTCTGCTTACATGTACTTAGTTTTGGATCACACTAATCATTTGTACACGACCCAAGCCATACCTATATCCTTTAATTTAAATCATTACAATACAAATTTTAAATGTAAAAGTTACTTTTGACTGTTGCACTTTCACGCCTAAACTACATACTAGGGGCAAATTAACAATATCGAAACTATAACCACGTGATTTATTGCGTCTAATGTCAATCCCATACATTTTATTCTTTTCGAACTTCGTTATCGTTTCGATATTGTTACTTTGTCTACGGGGCCTGAACTGATTTTAATGAAAATAATGTGTGTTACAAGGCTATTAGATGACATTACATAGAGTCGCTGGCGGAATGATAGTATATAATAAATCCTAAGTTACATAATATGCACCACATTCTTACTGAAATTTGAAACATCAGAGGAATATAACATTAAGTTCCTTTACAGATATTCATAAATATAAAATCTCATATACACCTACACCGAAGCTATAGAAGACAACATTATGTGGAAATCTAAATACTGTGTTTTCAGAATGAGTTAGCAAAGTTGATAAAAGTATATATGTTACGGCTAATACACGAAGTGCGGCTACACCTAGTTTCAGCCGGTTAGAACTAGGTGTAGCCACTTACTCTTGGATAAACCTAGTAGTAGCCGATTGTTTTCGGGTAAAACTAGGTCTATCCTTCATAATGCCGGCTGGAACTAGGTTAAGACTATCCCTGTTGAATAAATCGATCTATTACAACTAAGTAAATATACACTTGTAACAAAATAAATTTTGCTTGTTTGTTCTTTTTCCAGCAATATTTAAAAACAGACCTGTTCAGTACCTTTTTTCTGCCCCGTGCCATTAAGGCTTTGAATTCTCCTGCCCACAATATTTTTCCTAACTTATATTATTTGCCCAGGCTCTTCAGGCGGGGCGTGAAACGGCAACTAGGCAGGCCTTCTGAAACGTAAAGGTGACAGGTACAATAAAGACTTAAATGCCTGTCGACCTCATATGTTTTATTTGACTGGCTCGGTGGAACAGTGGTTAGTAACCCTGGCTGGCGGTTCCGAGAGTCGTGGGTTCGATTTCCACTCGGGACAAATATTTGTGTGATGAACATCGGTGTTTGTTTCGTGTCTGGGTGTGATTATGTATTTAAGTATGTATTTATAAATATATATGTATGTATATCAGTCTCTGACGCCCGTAGTACAAGCTATGCTCAGTTTGGGGTCAGATGACCGTGTGTGCAAATGTCCCAGATATGTAGACCTCACAGCAGCCACCATCAGGTGAAGTGAGGTTACCCTTATAAAAAATAAAAAAATCAAATAAATATTAAATGCTAATCATATTCTGTCGGTATTGAAGTATCAACAAAATTCGAGAGCTTTCATACTACAGACTTGGGAAAAACATTTTCAAACGTATCTTGAAGATCAGCGTAATTGGTGAATGTTAATAACAAGATATTAATGACGAGGAAAGCTAATTAAACGAAATTAACAAACGATATATGATTACCTTGTAAATTTGTAAGTAGCATATAAAATTGATCGTGTATAACGTTTCACACGTATATTTTGAAACTTATATGTGTGAAACATTTTAAACGAAGAACATCATAGGCGTTTGTGGGCGGTTATATTTTTAAAAAATCTGCCTAAAGTCACTTTTAAAAGCGGACGAAGTCGCTGGCACAGCTTGTCATCGACTTTGTGTATTATAGGCTAGACGACAAATAAACATATTATTTAGTCCGCTAGTTACCTTATTCAAAATAATTATTGTACACGTATTTTTTGTTTTATTACACAAACGACAAATGACAAAGATATAGTGTTTGAGAGTTTCAGATGACGTCACTATATGATACAATTTTTGCCTAGGAGTGACGTCCCACGCCCACACTCCAGAAATTTGATGATATATAACTTTGTAAATTTTTTATTAATTGAAAAACCAAAAAATACGTGTCTCATATTTTTCTATGAACTAACATTTCATCATCATCATCATCATCAGCCCATATACGTCCCCACTGCTTGGGCACGGGCCTACCCTAAACTAGAGCGATAAGGCCTTAGTCGAACTAACATTTAACAAAATATAATTATTATAATTTTAACCCAGTCATCACACCTTGATTATAACTATTTAGTTTATTGTTGTGCCACTCTTAGGCGTAAACATAGCAACAACATCTCTTACACGGGAATTCACTAATTGGCTATGGTTGTTGATTCCCCCCCCCCCCACCATTCCTGGTAGGGAAGGCTAAAAATCAGTAGTCGGTGTTGCTGTTTCGAGAATTTGCATTCCCTTTTTTTGGCTGCGTAAGCCATTGCAGGAACAGTTAACGAGATTTTACATAGAGTTGTGTTGTGGTGGCGGCGGTTAAGTTAATTATTATTCATATAATAAATGGTAAAGTAACTACGTCTTTCTGGCCTACTGAACCGATTAAAATTTTATTTTGTAAGTAATAACATATTCTGAATGGGTAATAGACTATTAGGCCTATCAGACTATTTTATTACTTACGGTAGTATCTCTATATAGATATTAATGCCAAAAAGAAGCCATGTCAGAGGCCTACGGGCGGCTTAAACTCTGACACCAGGTTGTTCATCAACCACACGATAAGAAGAAGAAGAAGATAGGTATCAATCTATGTCAACGATAGGCTAGACGACAAAAATTTGGTTTATGAAGAAAAAACATTTACACTTATTTTTGATTTTTAATAAAAAACAAATGTAAAAGTTTGGAAAACCTCACTTTATTGTACAATTTACAGGCTTCCTCCCTCCCTATTTTATATGCCGTATCATTTATTCTGTACTTCGGGGTACGTCCTCAACATATCAAATATTTGTTTTTCGTCTTGTGTTAATTTGAAACTTCACAGCCCAACCGCCCATCGAGCTTCCAACGATATCTTTTTTTTTCTGTTTTTACAAAAACATGCTAGTAAAGTTTACCCCGGAACATTTGTTTTTAATGCCGGTTTTCGACCGTGGCTTCAATCGATGAATAGAAGCGTTGATGGCCGAGTGGTTAAGGTAAACATGAAAAACATAAAAACGTTTATTACCAATAATGTAACATAACAACAAACAGTTAACAATAGCGCCCAAACTAGGTAATCCTGTCTTATGGGGGCTGAAGTTTAATACAGAAAGTATAGTTATTTTAACAATGTTGTGTGTGTAATAAAACGTTCAAAGAATATTATTATAGAATAGAGAATACATTATATTATTAACTCGTCGTCGTCCTTACTGGTCGTTGCTTGCCATGCGAGAGGTCGCCAGTTCAAATCCCGCCAGATACCAATGTTTTTTTCAAGTTTAAAATTCATATGAACCATCATTCGACGCTTTGACGGCGAAGGAAAACATCGTGAGGAAACCAGCACACCTGAGAGATTTTTCAACGGCGTGTGAAGCCATGTCGGAGGCCTACGGGCGGTTTAAACTCAGACACCAGGTGGTTCATCAGCCATACGATAAGAAGAAGAAGAACATTTGTTTTTAAAACCGGGTTTCGTCCGTGGCTTCACTCGATGGACTCTCACAGCAACTGTCTCGGTGTGTTGACTGGCTCGGTGGAACAGTGGTTAGTGACCCATGTTTACTACCTACGGTTCCAAGAGTCGTGGGTTCGATTCCCACTCGGGACAAATATTTGTGTGACGAACATCGGTGTTTGTTCCGTGTCTGGGTGTATTATTAAATATACTTAAGTATATTTGCTCTTGCTTTGTCTGTTTATTACCGCTAATCTCTGAAACTGCTTGATCAATTTTGATGGGATTTTCACTTCTTAATAGGTGATCATACAAGGTATATTATAGTTTTTTTAAAATAAATCATTGCTACCATAGCCATTTTCACGCGGACTAAGACGTGGGCGTTTGCTAGAAGTGTAATACATACATACATACATACATAGAATCACGCCTTTTTCCCAGAGGGGTAGGCCAGAGATCACTTCCTGCCATGCGCTACGGTCCTGACACACCACTAATAAAAAAGCACTTCATAAAATGAAAAAACGCACTTAATGACATCATTATCACTATCTTGCTAATAAACGTTTCCGCGGTGCCCATTAAGACACATTTACTAAAGAAATTTAATGTCACTCATTTTTCTTTTGGTAAATTTATTAAAACTCCACCCAACCCAACTTGTTTGCTCGAAATCTTTATGTTTTCCACTTAGAAGAGAAACTCCGGGACCTGTTTATCAAAGAAATTTAAAGTTCAACAGACCGGTTTAATGGATATTTAGGTTTATTTTTATTTCGGCTTACAAGTTTAAGTGAGAGCTTTGAAATTTGAAAAACATTGGCCTCAGAATGGGTCGCTATAAACTGTTTACAAATTTGAGTTTTTTTAATAGGCACTCTGTTTTAATAAAGTTTCTACTTGGCGATTTTAAGTATCATTAACTTAGTTATTATGCGTTTATTATGTTCTATGGCTTAAACTAAAGATTACAAACTTTTTAAGAAGTAAAATGAAACATGAAAAACTATCTTATCTATCAAAGCTATTAAAATTTACTATGCGCAAAGTTCATTTGGAGCTTATCATAAAACGAAAAAGCTGCAATAATAGCCTACCTTAGATAGACATAAACATTTGTTAAAGGATTCAATTAAGCCTTTTGAATGATAAACAGCCTTAAAAGCACCAACTAAAAGTATGAAATATAAAAAAGTAATCAAAAAATGGTATTCGAAATACTCATAGTATAAATCAAAATTGGACATAAAACTTCCTACCTATTACCAGAGGCCGCCATGAAAAACCTTATAAGGGGGGTATTACGATAACAATCTGATAATCTGTACCTTAAAAGCGTAATAATAAAAAACGTTTTCCTTTATGGCGATATATTAATAAATTTGGGTATGCGTAGGCGTGGCCTTTGACTTAAGGGTTCCTTATTAAGGTCACAACATACATAATAACATACTTGGAAGGGGACATATCAAACTTTATATAACTTTAAACTTTCATGGTAACACACAATAAAATAATAATTTTAATAAGGCGTCCGACCGATTTAAGCCATGGCGGCCGATTACAATTGAGATCAGCCAAGTGTACAGGACATAATATATTGCACAAGTCGATGGCCCCACCGAATAAACGTGTAATAGCCATTGCACAAAAAAATTTTTTTTTGGTATTTCGTTACATTAGCCTCTCCTCTACCTCCCCAATTTTTTTTAGAATTTTTTGATCATAAACAAGCCTGTAATTGCATTAAAAACCTTTTTTCCACGGAAATAATATATTTTTTGTCACAAGAATATTATTATAAGTGACTATTACATGCTTCATACTTTCTCTGTTTCACAAGAATAAACGTGTATAAACAGCAAAACGTTTGATATTGTTAGTTCTTTGTTGTTAAGTATAGGCAATATGCGTTTGCACGTTTATTCGTGTATATTTTTTTGGTGCTTTTTTGAGTAATGTGTCTTGCACGAGAAGTAACTTAGCAAATAATTTTGCATTGTTTCTTACCATAATAGATAAGTTTTATAATTTATTGCTATAAATCAAGCACCAGTATTTCATTATTCTTAATAAAATAAAAAGTAGAGTAAAAGTGCCTTAACCAAATATAAACGACAATCAATTTTTGCAATCGGGTCTCGCAGGGTAATTATAGATAAGTTTTATAATTTATTGCTATAAATCAAGCACCAGCCGTGTGGTGACGGCGTAAGAATACAAAGTGTTGAAGTGGAAGCTATGTATAAGGACATTAGTAGGGGCCATACATAGCTCCAAAACACATTTCACTGTTGTAATGGGAGACTTCAATGCAAAGCTGGGCCGTAGAAGCGATGGTGAGCTGAAAGTGGGACGATTTGGATATGAACATCGGAATCTCAGGGGACAGATGCTAGCTGACTTTATGGAGAAAGAAGGACTTTTATGAAGAATTCATTCTTCCGAAAGTCGCCGCACAGAAAATGGACCTGGTTGGGTCCGAACGGCTGAACTAAAAATGAGATAGACTACATCATGACCATTGGCACATTAAATATCAACGTCAAACTGGAAAGAACGCGTCTGGTGAACTACGCTCCGACCATCGAAGGCACATATCCAAAACCCCGAGAACTTTCAGCTTGAACTGTCAAATCACTTTCAATGGCTGGACGGCTGTTCATCAGTGGAAGATATAAATAGCAGGCTGTAAACTGAAATGTTCATACGGTACGGTCCAAGTTTTTCAAAAGCCACCGTAAAAAAAAACCTCAAAAACTATCCGACCATACCCGACACCTCATCCTCATCAGGCTAGTCGACGTTTTTTGACGCTGAAAACTTCGGATGAAGCTGAGTCATATAGGCAGCTGAATAGACTGATTAGGAAATCTCTGCGACATGATTTACGCTCCTTTAATACCCGGCGTGTTAAGGAGACAATTAAGCGGAACCAAGGCTCCAAAGTGTTCGCAAGAGACGCGTCGAAAATGGACGTCGAAAATGGACGCGTGACGTCAAACAAGTCAGAGGTGCTACGGGAGATAGAGAGGTTCTATGGGCAGTTATATACCTCGGTCTGTGCTGAGCCAGCTATTGTGGCGACAGACCCCAGAGCCAAGCTAACCCGACACTATACCGAAGACATCCCGGGCATCAGCCTGTACGAGATAAGAATGGCTCTCAAACAACTTAAGAAAAACAAGACACCGGGTGAGGATGGAATCACTACAGAGCTCCTGAAAGCGGGTGGAACACCGGTACTAAAAGTCTCTCAGAAGCTCTTTTATTTCTCCCCGCTCGACGGCAAAACGCCAGAAGCATGGAACAGGGGTGTTGTGGTCTTATTCTTCAAAAAAGGTGACAAAACCTTACTGAAGAACTACCGGCCCATAACACTGCTAAGCCATGTCTACAAGCTGTTCTCTAGAGTCATCACGAATCGTCTCGAACGCAGGCTTGATGACTTCCAGCCTTCCAAACAAGCCGGTTTCCGAAAAGGCTTTAGTACCATAGAGCACTTACATACGCTTCGGCAGATTATACAGAAGACGGAGGAGTATAATCGGCCACTATGCTTAGCGTTCGTGGACTATGAAAAAGCCTTCGATTCCGTCAAAATTTGGGTGGTTCTTAGATCCCCACAGCGATGCCATGTAGATTATCGGTACATTGAAGTGTTGAAGTGTTTGTATAACAGCGCCACCATGTCAGTCCGAGTACAGGAAAATCGCACGAAGGAAATCCCCTTACAAAGAGGAGTACGACAGGTAGTTGTCATATCTCCGAAACTGTTTACTGCTGCTCTGGAGGATTCCTTCAAGCTGCTGGAATGGCAAGGACTTGGTATCAATATTATTGGCAAGGCGAAATACATCACTCACCTTCGATTTGCTGATGACAGCAGTGGGCAGCAATGGGCTGAGATGACGACAATTTCATTAAAGATTATGTTGGAATTTATTTAGTTCTCAAAATGCTTATAAGATAAGCTGTTTGTTTTTTTTGTTGATTTCTGCTCAATTTCTATATTAATGAGAAATATCTCTATGAATGTCATAGGCTGATTATTTAAAAAAATAGTTTCATTGTTATTATTATGATAATAAATAAAAATAATATATAAAAACAGAAGTTTTGTTTATTTTCCCTTTAAAGATTATGCAACATTTTAATATTACATAGCGTGAATTCATAATGTTAATATGCATAACACATTGTAAAGCTAACTTAATGACACGAATATAAATGTAATTTTTATTACCATCCATAGATCACCAAATATTTCTGTAATACAAGCGTGCAAACAATTGCAGCCGCCATCAAAAGACGCGAGATTTCCCTAGAATAATAGTGTATCATTGCGTTATGTTCATCAACATCGTTTAAATTCACACGAATAAACGTGTAATGATCTATAACAGTCAACTGACTACTCTAATTTCACTCGAGTAATTGTATAATATGGATTTTCTTGATTATTGACTAAATTAACGACTATTCTTTAAAATAAATTATATCAGCTAAAAGATTATTTTTTTATCTTTAATTTCATTATACATTGTTTTAACCTACCTATTATAATACCCGAAATAGTAAGGATTAAACGTTTTTATTCTCTCCTGTAAAATTGACGTTTTTCACATGCACGTTTATTCGGCGGAGCCATCGAAGTGTGCGCGCGCAAACTTCCTAGTAAGGGATACCCGTGCCCCGGAAAGCACGTTAAGCCGATGGTCCTGCGCCCGATCTCTCATCGGTCATGTCGGATTGCCGTCTCATCGAGTTATGAGAGTAAGGGAATAGAGAGTGCACTAGTGTTTGCCCGCACACTTGTGCACTATAATATGTCCTGCGCACTTGGCTGATCCCAATTGAGATCGGCCGCCATGGCTAAAATCGGGCGGACGCCTTATCTATAACAACATGTCCTGCGTACTTGGCTGATTTCAATTGAGATCGGCCGCCATGGCCGAAATCGGTCGGACGCCTTATTATTAACCTGTCTGAGGTTCCATAAAGAGGATTCCTAAAAAACAAAGTAGGAAGATTAAGCAAAGTTGGCATCTGGATAAGCACTTCAATGTTTAAGAGAGGCCACACGATGTTCGTTCAGGGCGCGGGACATTCACGTTTAACTTTTTAATGACCGAGGTTCTTTATAGAGGGGTAGTTATTTTTTATTAACCGACTCTAAAAAAGCAGAGGTTTAGCAGTTTTACTGTATAGGTTTATGCTTTATTTATTTTTTAGGGTTATACAGTTTTATGTCAACGCAGTATAATATATTCGATATTAGAGACAGGTGAATGGAATAAAATTATTTGTTCATCCTTACTAATATTATAAATGCGAAAGTAACTCTGTCTGTCTGTCTGTCTGTCTGTTACGCTTTCACGCATAGAGTACTGAACCGATTTAAACGAAATTTGGTACAAATATAGTCCAGAGCCTAGGAAAGGATATAGGCTACTTTTGAAGCGACTGCCCTATAAAGAAGTAATGTTTTACCCGTTAAACGTCTCTACGCGAACGAAGTTGCGAGCGGAAAGCTAGTCTATATATAAGTAAATAAAATGGAAGTGTTTGTTTGTAATGTTAAAATAACTTTTTACCAAATGGGTATAAATTTATAATCTCCGACACGACTGGACGATTTTTGAAAGGACGGAAAAAAAAAAAAATGTTTTTTTTTTATTGAAATACTAACAAACTTATCACATTAAGCTATTGAGCTTGTGACAAACTATTTCCACGCAGACGAAGTCGTGTGCGGGCGCTTGTTATAATAATCTTACCCCTTTTTAGCAAAGATGTTTAAAAATATAATTGACAAAGGTCCTTTCTTGGTCTCGCACATGACTGCGTACCGAATTTCATTTAAAACGGTTCAGTAGTATTGGCGTGATAGCACGATAGACAAAATTACTTTAGACTTCATACCTACGCGTATACACCGTGAAATTTGAGTGGTTGTTATCCCGCAACAAAATTATTCTACCTTAGTAGCACAATAGATTTGTGCAGTTATTTTTTATTAAAATCAATAAATGCCGGTTTTACGAAAGGTATAACCGAAACTTTAAAGTACGTTTGAACCACTTTATTACTTAGGGCGTAGAGCTTATTTAGCTTTTAGCATCGATTTCATGTGGCAAGCAGTACCTGAATACGTCACATCTTAAAAAACAACGATAGCTCTTCTCGTTTTCGAGTTAGAAAATTATTATTTTGAAAATTCGAAAAAATCTTTTTTTTTTCGAGGAATAATTTGCATGATTCGATAGTATTACTAAAGGCAAATCGTTTTACCACGGGAAAACAACCACTCAAATTTCCCGGTGTATAAGGATGTAATGTTGTATTAAATCTCACAGATATAATTTACCGTTAGGTTATGATCTATAATAAGCAACATAGTTTATATCATAACAAGAATCTAAAGTAATATAAAACGACTTTGGTCAAGTTAGAAAGGGGAACGACAGTTTAATAGTTTAACACTAAAATGAAGGGGCCCTTACTATAAGTTTTGAGAACCCTAAACTTACCCACTTAGAATGTTAGGTATTGTTTTATCACTTGCTAAGTAATGTGGCAGATGTTACATAAAAATATATTCGATTAATGATGAAAATAGGAAATATTTCGTTAATAGTAGTATTTTGTTTATTACCTTAGTCGTATTCAACGACTTAGGCAAACCAATCAACGTAAAGAAATCAGTACGACTATGAAAAAAATACGTGTGGCACTCGGGGACTGCCGCGGTATAGCTATTGCATAGCATCGTCCGATTTCGGAGCAGCTCGTCTCGATTCGTGCGAGTTTCGTAGAGTCGTACAATACGTCTAACCGCACGCACACAAACACCGTGCCGAAGTCTACCGAACTGAAACGACGTTAGACGATTGTGAGGTTTTTTCGTTAGGGAATTTCTTGGTTCGGTCGCCGCGCTCAAAGCCCGCGATAAAAGCTATGCAATAGCTTAAAATTTAAGGTTGAGTAGTCGACCAACCCACACTTGACCAGCTTGGCCGGACTAAAGCCTGATCGCCCTAGTTAAGGTTAGGCCCGTGCCTCAGCAGTAGGAAGGTATATGGACTGATGATGAAGTTTGACTTCTATCTGCTAGTCTCGGTTGAACCTACTGCAATATCATAGCTCGACTACAACTTGCGACACATTAAAAGTTATGATTTACCCATATAGGGTTGTGTTAGTTCCATTTATTATTTTAAAAAATAGACTCTGTCTTATCTCTAGTCCCAGCTATTTATACTGTGCATGAAATTTCATTCAAAATGAGCAAACTCAATAGTTTGGACAGGCAAACGTAACAGACAGAAAGGGAGAGTAACGTTTACATGTTAACAAGGATTGAAGGAAGTGCAGTGACATTTCTGACCCACTTACATATTTTTAAAACTGGTACAAAGCTCAGGTTTGACGCAACTCATTCCAAAGTCTACCATAGCTTCAGGGCCCAATTTCGCAAATGACACAGAAGATGTAATTTTCTCGACGCCGAGTTCCCTTCGAGTAACCCTAGTTAGGAGACTTGACGCAGTTAGCCGTTCTTTATGGGTGAAGTTGGTCGGTTCGTGTGATATGTCGTTTCCAATGCACAGTCTAAATAGGTGACATTGTTTTAAACTACGCCAGTAATGTTGGACCCGAACGATCTGGGTGTGTTAAGGTCGTATGAGTACACATGGTTGTATACCCTTGTTTATATTAAACGTTTTATGGGTAGTAGGGAAGCTTAATGGTCATGGAGGAGGTATCTCATTTAGTACTTTTTTATTTAGCATGTAGTATACCACTGTTGGGCTAAGGCCTCCCCCATTGTCTAATTAGTACTTAAATCGATTAAAAATTAAGAAAACACAGTATTTGCCTTTTTTTTTGTAATATTTACACAAAATCGTGAGTGTGATCTGACTATTTCAAATTTTATTGGAAAAATTGGCCATCTATAAAATTGTATGGCTTGCCTTAATGCATTATGAACTACCTATGAACATAAAATAACATTATTTTCAGCTCCTTCCTTATATGATATCTTGTTAAACCTTCCTGCGTGTTTTCACAAATAATTTCTCTAAAAACGTCCAGGATTTAGAATCAGTATCCTCTTAGAGTTCAATACAATCCCGTTTTAGATATTCGATAATGCATTTTGTGGCCAAGCGGGAATCTATTGGCCAAATCAGCATTCCGACACTGGACTATTTACTTTAAAACCGAGTTCAAGCTATTTCGGTATAGCGAAACACCTAGAATGGAACAAAAATGAGTCTTATACTATTCGTTCTAAAATACAGAGTGGGAGTCAAAATTTCGTTGTTATTTTAGTGATTGGGAAACAATTTCGTCTGATAACGAACAGAAAAGTATAATATATTAAATATATATTACACAACATCACATACATCTATCTGATTCCGTGGTAAGTAGCTATACTTGTGTTACGGAAATCAGAAACGATAGTGGATACACATATATACTTGACTGGCTCAATTGGAACAGTGGTCAGTGACCCAGGTTCATAACCTACGGTTCCAAGAGTCGTGGGTTCGATTCCCACTGAGGACAAATATTTGTATGACGAACATCGGTGTTTGTTCCGTGTCTGGGTGTATTATTAAATATATTTAAGTTTATTTGTGTATCCACTGTTGATTCTGATTTCCGTAACACAAGTGTTTAAGCTACTTACCTTGGGAACAGATCAATGTATGTGATGTTGTGTAATATTTTACTTAAATATATTTAATAACACACCCACACACGGAACAAACACCGAAATTCGTCACACAAATATTTGTCCCGAGTGGGAATCGAACCCACGACTCTTAGAACCGTAGGTAGTGAACCTGGGTCACTAACCACTGTTCCACCGAGCCAGTCAAAATGTTTTCAATCAATCAATTTATTATATGCCAATAGCAAACAACTCACGTTACTTAACGAGTTACATCGTTAACTTGAAAAAAATCCGTCCGCTCCGAGGCGGTGTTTTGCTCTTTTTTAAACAACATTATTCCACGAGCAAGACGTTTTGAAAATGCCTAAATTATATCAAAAAATCAATTGGTTTCACGAAGTAAATGTCCTGTGAAAAAATACCTATGTTTAAGAAAACTACCTTAGAATCTAAGAGAAATATTTTACCAAAATTCTGTTTCACTAAAATACTATCACCGGAGCCCCAACATTTTTGCCCGCAAACACAACCCTTGCTTCAAAATAGAACTATTTTCTCGTATATCTCACCTTTTTCGTCCATTCATATCAGTGGGCAGGAATTTTTCAATCACTTTGTCCCAATGACTGTGCAGGAAAGGTGTTGGCTAAAAGTTCTAGTCATCACATAGACCCACGGCTTTTGAACGCTTTGGAATGCTGACGAAAGAAAATCAGTAAGGTGACCTGAAAATAATGGTGGAACTACTTCCATTACTTTTAGAAACATTTGCAATTGACTCAAGTGTGCGCACACTTTATATTTGTCCTTATGGGTCTACACGCGTTAATAGGATATAGGTTCGCTCGCGACCACGATTGGTGTAACCCAGTCGAAACGTCGGGCAGTAAGTAGCTATGTAATTTGCTACTCCTATTAACGCGTGTAGACCCATAAGGACAAATATTTAGTGTAATGGAACGCGAAAGTCTAAAATCTTACGTGCGCACACTTTGTTAAAAAAAAAATTGGTCGGCTCGGTGGAACAGTGGTTGTTAAGCTACTTACCACGGAATCAGATCAATTTTTGTGATTTTATAAAATATATAAAATTAATACTGATGAGAATTTCAAAATAACGATTTAAGATTTACTTTATGTAACGAAATACTCAGTGCTCAATATCGAATTAAGCTGGCGGTAATAATCCAATATTTTCCGTTCTAAAATACCGAATGAAGTAAATTGTGGGTGTTATTTTAATATTGGTAGGCAATTGAGTGGAAACGTTAGGTTTGATGAAGATCAGAAGATTTTCTGATGTTTTTTTTTTTCATTTCAATTGATTGTAATTCGTTTATTTAATTTCTACTCTCACTTAATATTTTACGTCAAAATCCAAATAAAAAAGTTACGATCAAAAATGTGTTCCACCTTGGTGCTATGTAAATAAATGAAAAAAGAAGTGATCCCATTCTATTCTTTACTTAAATATAAAACGTTCTAAGAAGATTAGATTCCTTTTAGATAACCTAGACTAAAACCTTTTTCACTTCAAGATAAAGCGCTACTCTTTCGTGTCGACAAAAAATATTCTTGCGACACAATATTTTATCAAGAGTAAAAGACCAATTTGTTGCAATCATGTCCTTGTCACTCCGGAAGATAGTGATTTAATACGGAACTGGCTTTCAAGGAAAAAAATACTGTTATAAATGGTTTGTGTGGTTGTGTGGTTTCCTTTTTTTTATGAGACATGTTGACAGACACGTGTATACGTTGCAGTCTTCTGGTTGAATCTGCTGTTTTATTGAATGCATCGCGCGCGATGACGACATTGAATAGACTGATTAGGCTGTACGTTTTTTTTTAACACACACTGTCACCAGACCCTAAATTAAACAGAGCTTTTACTATGGCCGTCAGAAACTGATATAAATACATATTACATATGCTCTTATATATTTTGTTACCATCTTTGTAAACCATGTGACTGCAAATAAATAAATAAATAAATATATTTACAAATACATACTTAAATATAAAATCACACCCAGACACAGAACCAACACCGATGTTCATCACACAAATATTTGTTCTGAGTAAGAATCGAACCCACGACTTTTGAAACCGCCAGCCAGGTCCGTCACTAATCACTGTTCCACCGAGCCAGTCAAACATTGATTGAACAGGCAACACTTTGCCTCCAATTACTAGTAAGCGTATTGTAACATAGACTTTTGATCAGAGCGGACGTGAAATTAGTCAGGTGATTGTAATTTAGTTCATCATATTTCTGTTTAAGGAAAAGGAGTCGGTTGCTTGAGTTCTGGGGTTGACCTAAATCGTATGAGTTTTTGAAGAGGTAATGAATTAATAGCTCGGAATCAAAAAGTTGATGGAGTTGCATCTCCATGACTCGGAAATCAGGTATAGTCGTTTGATTTAAGCCTAATGTATTTCTTAAGGAAAAAAGAAATAAAATGTAAATGTTAATTTAGATTCTCAAGGTCGGTTAAAGTTTCGCTCCGAACAAATACTATGAATCTATACATTCAATTCATTATATTACTGACCGTGTCACCTTTTTTACACAGAATAATGTTAATTTATTCTGTTGCTTACAATCATATTTTTACCACACTAGGGCTTTTAAGGCCATTTACACTCGGCTAAAAGAAATCAGTATAATATTTATTTATTTTCAAACAACCATTTTACTTGATCAACATCTCGTGTAAGAGCCAAAATCAAAAATAAATAAAGCATAATATTTTAACAAATTGAGAACAGCTCTTCACAGCCTACACATTAAACAATCATCTACTTCAAATGTAATAACCACGGTATAACTGAGCTGATGTATAAATACCGTAGGTAATTTCGAATCTCGTTAACACATTAATCATTCGTTATTAAAAATACCGTCGAATTCCTCTCAACTCGCATCATCCGCTTTTTCATTTAAATCTCTGATGACGTTTGAATACGCTGTGACATTTTACGTTCAAGATTGATTTGCAAGTAAAAATATCGTTGTTTTGATTGCTTTTTTAATTTTTCTCGATTTTAAGTTTATTTGAGCTGATGAACGTAGCTCCACGTTAGGCGCCAATGTAGCGATAGTGTTAGGAAACCACATCGTTACGTTGAGAAATACAATTTATTTTTTTAATGAAGAAGTTATCTCTGCGTTCCCCGTAATTGACAAGACGTAATGTCAAATAAAATTAAAAAATATCATTTAATTATTAATATATAAACAAATAGACATTACATTGACATTGATACACACAGAAATCTTCAATGTAATCATACTTACTTAGGGTACCTTATTGGTCAATGGACTCATACAAAATTGAGCCATTGTTTTAATTTTGTACAAATCTGCATTGGCGTAGACTGACTGAGAAAGAAATAACGATATTCAATGTGTACCGCTTTTAGTTACAGGGGCATTATTGGTCCATATCCGAGTGGTTAAGGTCGTTGCTTGCCATGCGAGAGGCCAGTTCAAACCCCGCCAGGTACCAATGTGTTTTTCAAAATTTGAAATTTATATGTACCATAATTCGACGCTTTAACGGTGAAGGAAACCATCGTGAGGAAACCAGCACAATTGAGAAATTTTTCAACGGTGTGTGAAGCCACGTCAGAGGCCTACGGGTGGTTTAAAAACTCTGACACCAGGTTGTTCATCAACCATACGATAAGAAGAAGATTGGCCCATACAAAATTGACCCATCGGACAAACGTACAAATCCTCGTGATATAGCGATGACCTTTATATTCGCTCGTTCTTTACAGAAAATGCTTGCTCTATTATAACTTTTGAATATTAATATCAGTTGTTACAAAATTGTTTAAGAACGAGGTAGGAATATCGTAATTTTTTTTTCCATTTATTGCATTATTTTGTAAAAATTTAATTTCACTAAACAACTAAGTTGAATTAACCTAAATCCTTACTAATATTATAAATGCGAAAGTAACTCTGCCTGTCTGTCTGTCTGTTACGCTTTCACGCATAGAGTACTGAACCGATTTAAACGAAATTTGGTACAGATATAGTCCAGAGCCTAGAAAAGAATATAGGCTACTTTTTAACCGACTGCGCTATAAAGAAGTAATGTTTTACGTCACTACGCGGACGAAGTCGCGGGCGGAAAGCTATAAATAATTAACCTAAACTAGCTATTAGTAATTTAATAATCAAAAAAAAAGTAAAATTTCCACTCTTTATTACGCTTAATACATAGTTACACCGTTTGACTCGTTTTCACAGTGACGATTTAACCTAAAAATACTTTTACTAAATAAAACAAAACTTTAGGACTCAACCCACGACCATCTGACCTCAAACTAAATAAAGACTGTACTATGGATGTCTTTCAAATGAGTTCGGGCACACAGTAACTGTGTAAACTAAAACATTTCGTCTGTAATCACGACACAGAGAACAAGTAAAATAAATCGTGGCAATAATGATTATTCACTGCGGCTGATGGATAGTCCTGTGCTGTAACAGATGTTGCAATGGAATCGCATGCTTTGAATAATGTTGCAGTGATGGCCCCGATGAACACTGGTAGTGTGATCTTAGATCAATGTTCCTTATTACGGTTTCCGAATAATAGTGGCTTGATTTAAGGTACAGGCGCTTTCGAGATTTAGTTAGGTGACATTATGAAAAGAATCGAAACTTTTTTTTTTATGTGGTGTAAAATTTTTGACCCAATAATTGGACGTTATGCATGTAATGTGTGTCGATTTATTACGAAATTCAAATATATTAATTTATTTTCTAATTATAGCTTTATTTTCAACAGACTTCAAAAAGGAGGTGGTTCTCAATTCGTCGGGATCTTTTTTATTTTATTTTTTATCCTAGCCAGCACAATTTCTCCAACCCTGATATCGAAGCCATGGCAAACACAAACCATGCAGTCAGTCAGTAGCGGAATAAACACCATTTCATCGTCATTGAAAGAACATTTACGTTGTATCTATACAGTATTTCCATGCAAATGTTACACATGTGAGAACATTAACAGAAAACAATGCTGGGGATACTAAAAGTTTTGTCGGTGCAGTGTTGACAGCAATCGTTAGTATGTGTACTTACACGACCACATTTAGGGCCCTATCTCGTTTAGATACTATGCCACCACTGGTTAACTGTAGTATAAAACACCATTAGAAAACTGAATATGTCCGAGATCTTTACCCAGTTGTTTTATAGTATTGTCCATTATTTGCGCGAACACTTATTTTTAAGAAGTTCTGTGTGCGTGATCCACTCAAATTAAATTGTAATAGTATATTACACGTTCACATATCTCTACTACATTAAAAAAAAACATGGTTACTTAACAGGCAGTGTAGATGCTTAAAACATATTAGTTTTACTATGACTAACTTTAACCCTTTAATGGACAGAGGAAAATAAAGCCTTTTTTTCAACGCGGAGAATGCTTGATGCATCGTCACCTTGGACAGGGGTTTGCCCAAGGTGGTGTGTGGGACTCCCGGCTGTTGGTGCTGAGATGTTAAAGACCGGCAGCTGCTCCTGGGCTTAGGTAGTGCTGTGGTACCAGGCAAAGCCTTCACTCACAACACAAGGAAAATAAAAACCCTCCATTCATTTGGATCGGTAATAAAGTCATTAGTTTACGGTTTAAAAAAAATATTAGTGTTCTCTTAGTAGTCTGTAAAATAAACTTTTTTTTCCCAGCAGTGTCCGGTAGAGATAGAGCCTTGACACGCGAAACGTGTCATAGATTGCATACCGGATTTCCTTCATGCGTTGCAATGTAACGAAGTGCATAATGCAGTAATTTCCATTAGCATCTTTGTTGTATGCAATGTAATACTGGCGAATAATTCTGAATACAACCTCGGTTTTTCATGCAAGACTTGCACAGTGTTTTGGTTATTTTATGAGTGAATTGGAAGGTTATGCGTTGGATAGGTAGGTATATTTTATGTATGTTCACTGTAATCATCGCTACGAATTGTTCCCTTTCTCTTATTAATATTGTTTTTACTTATCTATGGGTATAATATACTACGACTTATATAAAGTATTACTTATCTTTCCCTTATTATTAAGTTTTTTTAAAATTATTAAATTTTTTATGAATAGATTTTGTATTTACAATTTAATTTTATGCAATATTACTTACTTACTCCCCTAAGGGGAGAGATTAATATTTGCCTGTCATAAGACAATATTATCTCCAAGTAATTACCAGGGAGGGTGTTTAAAATGACTCATTGTGCATTTCAGTTAAGCGACCTTAACGAAAGGAGGCTTTTGATGCTTTGAGACAACAAGATGTTTACATGAAACGACTCTTCCTTATTATTCGTTGCTGAAATACGTTTCTGTACAAAACCAGCTATAGTTCATTTTACTTTGAACCCAAGACCTTTTATTTTATTTTATTTTTTCTTTATTGATTGTTAATACCTATGTACAGGTCTGAAACCTGGCAAGAGCGATCTCTCCCACCACAGGCTTCTTATTAGCTTACACGGAGAAATTTGATGATTTCCTTGTTAAACCTGTATTGAAATAAATAAGTTTGTATTTCGTAAATGATTTTTGTAATAGCCTTGTCACCATCACCGGACTTGCGCCCCAAAATCACCCCTATTGTAATACATATATTAAAAAAAAAAGATCATCCGGTTTTTGTTTGGCAATCGCATTCAATAGAATTGAATCGTTTGTCATTATCAACATCATCATCAGCCCATATACATCCCCACATACAATAAGGTTCTTTTTTAACCTTTGAGTAAAGAACTCTTTAAATCCAAATACAATTACTTCTATAGTAAAAGAAGTTGAAGTATAAGGATAAAACTGAAACAACTATAAAAATCTTTATTTCATTCGTACCATGATACCTGGTTCCTCTTTGTCACTAATATTTGCCTTTAATATTTGCTTGACTTTATTCTATTCTGATAATTCAAACCAAGGAGCAAGTATTAAGAGAGGTAACCTAACTTACTCTGCACTGTGATTCTATACTAGGTCTTGACGTTATCACGTCACCAATGATAAAGGATGTTGTATAAGCATCGTCAGCCGAGAAAAAACGGAAAGTCGTTTATTTAAAAATATGGTAAGTATCCCGAAAATATTAAGTTTCTTAATAGGCGTCGTAGTTGAAGATATATTATCATAGGTAGAACTATAAAGTTTTATGTCTATATCTTCTTGAAAGACAAAGTTTAGGTCAAATAAATGTTTTATTATTATTACAACATGGTAAACCTCCCGGATATATTCAATTTTATAAATTACTTAGACCCTATATAACTTTGTTTTGTATTGTACAATATTAAACCCAACACCAGCAGAATTCACAAGATTTTAGACCCTCTATAAATTTTTGACAATTCATTATATCGCATAAATAACTAGTACACAGCCCGTGTAAATACATTCTAAGGGCACCTGGTTTGAATGGGGCACTTTCCATGGAAAAATGACTTCTTTTGTCGCAACCAACAATACATGATTTATTGCTTAGCAACTTTGTGTTGTCGTGACCTCTGGATGCAATAAATAGGCCAATAGAGGTCAAAGTATGGATACCGTAACAGAATGTGAATTGTAAACGTTTTGGAACAGTACTTTTTTATAATTTAAGCGGTTCATAAGATTCAAAAATATAATAAAAGTATCATACCACAAAAAAACACCGTGACGTTAAAAGTTTATCTCTATTATGGCTAAATGCTAGAACTCTTTTATGCACGAGTCTTTCCTGGCTAGTATAATCTTGAAAAGGACAATAAAACATAATGAAATGCACCATTCATATTTTTATTTGTTGTTTTAGTGCTATTTAAAGTAAATGTAAATTTTAAATTAAGTTTGAAGTGCCACCCGTGGCAAACGGATTAATGTGGTGGAAAAATTCGCTTCAATAACATAACACCTAGATACTCAGTAGTTAGAGCAGCAGACGCGATATTTGAAGACCGGTGGTTCAAGTCCCCGTCTAGGCACTATTAAAAAAGTCTGAGCTAGGTGTATGGTGTCAAAGGGCTTAGAGTACTCTCTCAAAAGCATTTGGATTTGTAAAAGGAAGAATGAAAAGAAAAAGGGAGTTAAATTAATTATTTTCTATGAAATTAAACATAAAATTAACAACTTAGTGGATCGTTGAATCGGTTTAGCTACAGCATATATGTGATATTAATATCTTGGTACTTTTAATGTGAGGAAAAGTCATCTCAAGATTACGCTCTCCCACAAAACTAAACAAAGAAAAAGTAACATACACATACGAATTCTGCCCTAGATAAAAAACTGCTCAACATGTGAACTCAGTAAGCGTAAAAGCCTTAAGAGATTAGACGAGGATTGAGGTAAAAGGATTGTAATGCAAACATTTACTTGACTGGCTCGATGTCTCATTTAGTAGACTAATCATTTGCTATCATGGGATTAATCCCCATCAAGAAAAATAAATATAGAGGTTATTCCAGCAAACTTTACACATGTAAATTCCTTGTGCAATCTCCTTTTTTTCTTCATTCATAAGAACCTTGTCCTAAAAATAACGTAAACAACAAAAAAAATTGAATTCGGTTATTGGCCACTATCATCAATAATGAGGATATTTTTTTTTAACAAAAATAAAACCGCCTTCAAAAACCCGTCTCACTTATAATTACAAAATAATATAATACGAACATTTATAATTATCTGGATTATATATAATGTATGAATTTGATACGTTTTCGAAGGCAAGCGAGTGAACTCCAACAAAAAAAAAATCGAAGTCCGACTATTTGACGAAAATATCGAAAATATTATATAATATATACAGACCAATTGAGGACCTCCTCTTTTTTTGAAGTCAGTTAAAAAATTGTACATTCCTTAGACTATTTTGATATCCACAATCAATCGATTAAAAATATGCTATGCGTTTTTAGTGTAAAAAAAATACAAACACCAGCTTATCCATGGTAAATGTAACCTCAATTGAAACATCTGTTAGCCAGCTAATCTATGTTCGATATCGCAAGCTCATCGTAGTACGTTTTTGTCGTAGCAATTTGGGTGTCGGTTTACGAGGTTTCCCCTTCTGATTATTAATTTAAAGTTGCCATTTTTGGTAACAATGATAGCCTTGTTTGCGTTACTCACTTTTATGTCCCGAAGACCTAATAACCTTAAAAAATTGTAGGCTCAATGTAACACAATCTTTTATAGATTTACGTGGTGGTTTGAGGTTTTATTTTCGCTTATTAGCCAACTGCGTAGAGGCAAAATGTTTGAAATAAAACTATTTTTCTTTTTTTACTACAAGTACGCAAGTGATCAAACTTGCGTACCTGAAGGTGTTGATGCTAAACAGAATTAAGTATTTAGAAAACCAGATGTACCAAGCTTATTTGCACTGTATTCTTGATTATAATAAGATCACATTTCAATAATACTTCTTGTTTCAGCAGACATTGTTTTAAGTTACTATACAGTAGCTAATTAGCTATTATGAGTAATTTTTAAAACCACTGTTGTTTTGAACTTATTAAGAGACCCTTGATTATACTTTCATAACTTGGAAAACTATTTAAATAACCAGCGGAAGACATAACGGTAAAATTACTCAATTTGACATGTCGTTACTTTTGACAAAATCGAGCAAAGAGTAGATCTTGACAAAGATAAATTAAAGTGCCGTAAAAGAACATTAGACCGTAGCAGCCTTGTAATAAACTTTCCTACCTACTACTCGTGTGGCCATGAGTCACTATACGAAATAGGAGAGTCCCTTCTACAAAACTATACATTTAGTTTCGAAATATATTGAAAACATTAATACATACCTTTTTTGTATTCGGTTATAATCATCAATAGTTTATAACTAACCTTCAAAAAGATTATCTTTGTTTGAAAAATGAATAATTTTTTGTGCTTTTAAAATAATTAATTGCAGTTGTGCATTTTTTGGAATTGGGATTAGATGGGAATGGGGTTTATATTATTTTTTAATAAGAAAGTCCACATATTGCTTACCTGTAAAATTCCATATTTCTCACATATAAACCTCACGACCTCACCTAGTGAAGTAAGGTCATCCTTGGAGTCTTACAAAAAAAATATACCTTCAAAGAATATGGTCACAATACGACCCGCTTGTTAAAGATGAGGTAAATGATTAATAGGCCCAGCACAGAACCACGAAGCTAAAGAGAGTGTCCTAGGTAAGTTCCATTTTTTACCGTCGTTTCAATTTTCCACGTTAATTAATAATGAGGCTTGCTTTTGACTGTGGATTTTTCTTAAGTGACCGGTTAAGGACTAAAAACTAACGGTAATGAATTAAATTATACGTACAACGTACGTATATGTACTAACGTATGTATATGTACTTATAAATACTGGTTTTAATAATAATATACAAGACTTATAAATATTTCAACAGATTTCTTAACTTGACTTTACTAAAAAAACGAATAAAGATAGGTAATATTAATCTACATTAACTTATGAACTTAGTCTTCAAAGTTTAATACGTGTCGTTAGCCGTAGCGGCTTACGTAGCATCATCGCTACGACGGTCACTACGGAGCCTGCTATGTGCTACAGCGTATATACTACGCTGTAGCACGTAGTACCGTAATCGGGATTAGAATCAGAATAATAACCACTTTAGATTAATAACATTAACATCACAATGTTTATTAATAACATTAATATTAGATTAGATAACGTGTATGCGATATAATACGTAGTTATATATATATAAAAACAATAATATGTGTTCTCATCTACATAGTATACTTCAAGTATCTATTGATATGCAAGATACATCATTACTAATTTATTTAGACAAATAATACATTACAAACTTCCATATCAATCTACCAGCCTGGTATTATAAATTAAGTTTTAGATTTAAAATTTCCTACAGAGTTTTTTGCCTAAGAATAGCAAAATATTTGACCCGGTAACCCACCATTTTGGTGTACAATACCTACCATTATACTTACTCAATACACTGATACGACGGATCTATTAGGTTAATATTTACAACCGACACATCCAACTAACAAGTAGATAAACTGAGTTTTTAACTGAAACTGAAAAAAAGAAAAACAAACTGTCTCCCATAATTGTTCACGAGAAACGGCAATTTCGTAGCTGCGGTGGAGAGCGTTTGTGTTAACGTCTTTGCATTAGATTCAACAAATTATTTTAAAAAAAATTCGATACTCTACAGTCAACAAGGTTACTACGTATTTTAGATTATTGTGTTAAGTGATAGTTCCGTTTTTTCAGTTGGTATACCTCTGCGCATTCATCTCTGTGTCTAAAACATGTCCAGCAATTCTTGTAAATAATAATAGAATATATTTTTATGATTATTTTTGTTATTATAGCTAGTGTTGTCTTTCTTTTATTTATAGTAACAATTGACAATTCAGTACCTGCATGCATATTTTGCAACTGCAAAATCAGATACGATATTTGTTTTTTCTTTCTTTCGGCGATGACGTTAGATAAAATGTTGACAACAAAATGTTATCACAATGCAATTTATTAAGTTACTAACCAATATCATCAAGACACGACAAGATGAAGCCGATAAGGAATTACAAGAACAAATTGACACGTACAATTTACCATAAAATGTTTCATACACTAAACTCTCATTAGGCTATCAACGGTGACACGGTCAAACGCAAACGCCGTAACCGGCAATCAGACGGAGTAAAGTAAAGTTGACATAAATGTACATTCGTGATGTAACCTTCAAGTTATCACGCGAAGGCGGCATTAAGCTACACAACTTGGCATCTACAGCCAACTTGGAAGTTGTCAAGCAATTTTGTGACATATTGCACTAAAAATAGAAACGTTTTGTATCACCTTTGACTTCGTAAAGGAAGACTTTGGTAGATTTTGGTGTAATGAGACTCTATTTATGTCATGTGTTCAGCTTTTACGTTAATGAATTGTACAAATAGTTGTTATTGAAATGCGATAGTTGTGTGTTTATAAGGCTACAATTTTTTTAACTGTTTTAAGGTTTTATCGCTTTGGCTTTGTACTGCGTCTAACCGCGTCAGAAAATAAATACATTTCTAAGTATTTGTTTTTTGGATGAATTACCATGGATTCATGGGAAAGTCTTTAAGATAATTTTTGTTACTCAAATACTAACTAAAACGAAAAAATTATACTACTTGCTTCCGTAAGATACTGTAAGAACATAAATCAGTTTAGGACTTGACCATCTCTGTACAAAAACTCCATCTGCCCTTTATAATAATATCGTGTGGAGATTCACATTTCTATGAAATCTATTTTGTTCATATAACATAACATGTATTAATACAATTAATATATGAAGGTTAATAATAAATCATTTCAAATACTAAAAAAATAAAGACAATAGTCTCCAATTCAACCATTTAAAGGTCTATAAATTGCTTCACCCAGCTAATGTCATAGGGCAATATCAACTAACTCCCCCTTGTGTCGTAATAAAAAACCCTTAGCGATTAAGTCGTAAAAACTTTCAACAGTGCACTCGATCCCATAAAGCGTTATCGTGAACAACTGTTAGAAATAAATTAGTTGGCGAAGTAATAAAACAAATTGCCCACATTGCAATAATGGCGGTCAAACTGTGTCTTGCCACAATTTCGGGAAGCAGTGGGAGAGTTCAATTTAGTGCCATTATCCTTCATAATAATTGCAGTAAGGAACATTTTCCAACGAAATAGTTAAGTGAAGGCGTCCGACCGATTTCCGCCGTGGTTGCCGATCTCATTTAGGATCAACTTAGTGCGTAGGACATAATATAATAGTGCACAAGTGTGAACGCAAATACAAGTGCACTCTCTGTTCCCTTACTCTCATACTTCAGTGAGACGGCAATCCGACATGACCGATGAGAGATCGGGTGCAGGACCACCGGCTTTGCGTGCTTCTCGAGGCACGGGCGTACAATCACCAACTTCCTAACTGCGGGCTGAATAATAGGAAATATGCATAAATCTTGCAATCTTGAATTTTTCAACAACTTATGAAAAAAGGCTTAAACATATACTAAAATGTGAAATACAAATGAAAATCGGTTCAGAATCGAAGGATTTATAAGGAATTAAAGTTAATTTTCTACCTCTTTCTTACAAAACGGAGTTTTTTATGGATCGCGTATGGCCGTAGTGTAATTGTGACGTCTTCTGCCATATCGGATCTCTCTGTCCACCCGGGAACTTTAAACAGCTTGCTTGTCGTTAAAGTAAATTGAAAAATAGAATTACATTCATATTTCTTCGATATTAAAGATTGATTTCTATAATAAAAAAAAATGTGTGCAATTGCATATTCCCCATCAATTCCTTTACAGAAAATCTCACACAATTTTGGCCAACACCGGATTCGGACCGGGGACTTCGTGATCCTTACGCCTTGTTTATTCTTTGGTATACTGTGACTTCGGCTGTATTCTTTCAGTCAAAAATGTCGCTTATTCAGCAAAGAGGGTCGAAAAGAGGGGAGTTGTGGGCAGGAACTAAAAATAATTTATCCTTCCTTGTTGTCACATAGAATTAATTGGCTTCAAACTATCTCATTCCACTATTATAAAGATTCTCATTGTTTAAGTATCATAATACAACATGAGTAAGAAGATTAAGCAAGTGGAATACACATAATATTTAAATAAATAAATATACAAACAATTTACCCAGATGTACAAAAATGTAACTAATTATTAGTCTTTATGGGTCTACACGCGTTATTAGGAGAAGCAAATTATTATTTATAAAAAATATTTTAAAAAAATGACTTCTCCTCCATCTCGTAGCGTAAGAAGTGATAGTTCTTTTAAGAGGTGTGACCTAATCAGGAACTGATTGCCGCATAACTTGACGATTAAAGCTAAAGAAGCCCTAAGTAATAAAGCGGTTCGAGCGTGCTTTATTACTTTTGTATATGCAATATTTATTGATAAGAATTTAAAAAACTGCCCAAATCTATTTTTCTACTAAGGCTAGAATCATTTTACTGGGAAAATAACCACTAAAATTCACGGTGTATATTATTATACTGACCCCATTTGAGAATCTGTACAAAGGCAATGTTTCTCTAGTAAATAAAAGGTGGATTTGAAATCGTATCTCTGCTTTTGAAGATAAATATTATGTAGGACAAAACTTTTATTCATATTTCAGTTGCTAACCGGGAAACCTACATACCGTCTTATTTCTTTACGTGAAAAAATATCTCTCTTCTTTTCTTCACAACCTTCTTCTAAAAATAACAAGCTCAAACAAGAAATAATCATCCAATACGATGCTACAGTTCATTGGGGCTACCATGAGTTTAAATCTTACGCACTTGATATCGCCAACGTAAATGTCTATGAAAAACTTGAACAGCGCCGCTGTAGGTTACGCGAAGAACTAAAATCGGCCGTATGAAAAAAACAACTCTATAGGTTTTTAACGTAAGTAAGTTTTCGATAGCCAACTCATGGTAGGCCCTCTGTAGTCATGCGCGTACATTTTACGATAAGTAATTCAATTTTATGGTGGACTATTTTTTTTTTCTTACTTATCAGTATCGTTTTGATAGTTTGGCTTGGTGGGATAGTGGCTCATTAGTGACGGTTCCAAGAATCGTGGGTTCGATTCCCACTCGGCAAATGTTTGTGTTACAAACATAGGTGTTTGTTCCGTGTCTAAGTGTGTTATTAAATACATTTGTGTATCCCCACTGTTGATTCTGATATCCATAATACAAGTGCTTAAACTACTTACCACTGGATCAAAACAATGTATGTGATGTCATGTAATATTTATGTATTTATTATATCGATGGCCCCACCGAATAAACGTGTAATAGCCATTGCACAAAAAAAATTTTTTTTGGTATTTCGTTACATTAGCCTCTCCTCTACCTCCCCAATTTTTTTTAGAATTTTTTGATCATAAACAAGCCTGCAATTGCATTAAATACCTTTTTTCCACGGAAATAATATATTTTTTTGTCACAAGAATATTATTTTAAGTGACTATTACATGCTTCATACTTTCTCTGTTTCACAAGAATAAACGTGTATAAACAGCAAAACGTTTGATATTGTTTGTTCTTTGTTGTTAAGTATAGGCAATATGCGTTTGCACGTTTATTCGTGTATATTTTTTTGGTGCTTTTTTGAGTAATGTGTCTTGCACGAGAAGTAACTTAGCAAATAATTTTCAATTGTTTCTTACCATAATAGATAAGTTTTATAATTTATTGCTATAAATCGAGCACCAGTATTCCATTATTCTTAACAAAATAAAAAGTAGAGTAAAAGTGCCTTAACCAAATATAAACGACAATCAATTTTTGCAATCGGGTCTCGCAGGGTAATAATAGATAAGTTTTATAATTTATTGCTATAAATCAAGCACCAGCCGTGTGGTTACGGCGTAAGAATACCAAGTGTTGAAGTGGAAGCTATGTATGAGGACATTAGTAGGGGCCATACATAACTCCAAAACACATTTCACTGTTGTAATGGGAGACTTCAATGCAAAGCTGGGCCGTAGAAGCGATGGTGAGCTGAAAGTGGGACGATTTGGATATGAACATCGGAATCTCAGATGCTAGCTGACTTTATGGAGAAAGAAGGACTTTTTGTGAAGGATTCATTCTTACGAAAGTCACCGCACAGAAAATAGACCTGGTTGGGTCCGAGCGGCTGAACTAAAAATGAGATAGACTACATCATGACCATTAGGAGACGTCATTTCAACGACGTCTCTGTGATCAACAGGATTAAAACCGGAAGTGATCACCGTATCGTTAGAGGCACATTGAATATCAACGTCAAACTGGAAAGAACGCGTCTGGTGAATTCTACGCTCCGACCATCGAAAGCACATATCCAAAACCCCGAGAACTTTCAGCTTAAACTGTCGAATCGCTTTCAATGGCTGGACAGCTGTTCATCAGTGGAAGATATAAATAGCAGGCTGTAAACTGAAACTGTTCATACGGTACGGTCCAAGTTTTTCAAAAGCCACCGTAAAAAAAGACCTCAAAAACTATCCGACCATACCCGACACCTTATCCTCATCAGCTTCATCCGAAAACTTCGGATGAAGCTGAGTCATATAGGCAGCTAAATAGACTGATTAGGAAGTCTCTGCGACATAATTTACGCTCCTTTATTACCCAGCGTATTAAGGAGACAATTAAGCGAAACCAAGGCTCCAAAGTGTTTGCAAGAGACGCGTCTATTGGGCAAAGCCAACTGACAAAGCTGAAGACTGAAGATAGACGCGTGACGTCAAACAAGTCAGAGGTGCTACGGGAGATAGAGAGGTTCTATGGGCAGTTATATACCTCGGTCTGTACTGAGCCAGCTATTGTGGCGACAGACCCCAGAGCCAAGCTAACCCGACACTATACCGAAGACATCCCGGACATCAGCCTGTACGAGATAAGAATGGCTCTCAAACGACTTAAGAAAAACAAGACACCGGGTGAGGATGGAATCACTACAGAGCTTCTGAAAGTGGGTGGAACACCGGTACTAAAAGTCCCTCAGAAGCTCTTTTATTTCTCCCCGCTCGACGGCAAAACGCCAGAAGCATGGAACAGGGGTGTTGTGGTCTTGTTCTTCAAAAAAGGTGACAAAACCTTACTGAAGAACTACCGGCCCATAACACTGCTAAGCCATGTCTACAAGCTGTTCTCTAGAGTCGTCACGAATCGTCTCGATTGCAGGCTTGATGACTTCCAGCCTTCCGAACAAGCCGGTTTCCGAAAAGGCTTTAGTATCATAGAGCACTTACATACGCTGCGGCAGATTATACAGAAGACGGAGGAGTATAATCGACCACTATGCTTAGCGTTCGTGGACTATGAAAAAGCCTTCGATTCCGTCAAAATTTGGGCGGTTTTTAGATCCCCACAGCGATGCCATATAGATTATCGGTACATTGAAATGTTGAAGTATTTGTATAACAGCGCCACTATGTCAGTCCGAGTACAGGAAAATCGCACGGAGGAAATCCCCTTACAAAGAGGAGTACGAAAGGTAGTTGTCATATCTCCGAAACTGTTTACTGCTGCTCTGGAGGATTCCTTCAAGCTGCTGGAATGGCAAGGACTTGGTATCAATATTATTGGCATGGCGAAATACATCACTCACCTTCGATTTGCTGATGACATCGTAGTTATGGCCGAGTCCCTGGAAGATCTAGGACAAATGCTCGATTACCTCGATAAAGTTTCCCAACAAGTGGGTCTTAGAATGAACATGGATAAAACAAAAAATATGTTTAATGTTGCACCCACCGTACAAACTGTTGGGAACTTTACTCTCGAAATTGTGGACGAATACATCTACCTCGGACAGGCAATCCGTTCAGGAAAATCAACTTTAGAGAGAGAGGTCAGCAGGCCGATGCAAATCGGCTGGGCAGCGTTTGGGAAACTGCACAACGTGTTCTCGTCCAAAATACCTCAGTGTCTCAAGACAAAGGTGTACAACCAATGTGTGTTACCTGTGATGACTTACGGCGCTGAGACGTGGTGCTTCACAAAAGATCTTTTTAGAAGGCTTAATGTCGCGCAGAGAGCTATGGAGGGCTATGCTCGGCATTTCTCTACGTGATCGAATCAGAAATGAAAAGATCCGTAGAAGAACCAAAGTTGCTGACATAACCCACCAGATAAGCAAACTGAAGTGGCAATGGGCCGGTCACATAGCACGAAGATTGGACGGTCGTTTGGGCCGAAATGTCCTGGAGTGGAGGCCACGTACTGGATAGCGCAGTGTGGGACGACCACCAACCAGATGGACCGACGACCTGGTGAAAATCGCTGGGTTTTGTTGGAAAGCTTCGGAAGAGGCCTATGCTCAGCAGTGGGCAGCAATGGGCTGAGATGACGACAATTTCATTAAAGATTATGTTGGAATTTATTTAGTTCTCAAAATGCTTGTAAGATAAGCCGTTTGTTTTTTTGTTGATTTTTGCTCAATTTCTATAGTAATGAGAAATATCTCTATGAATGTCAAAGGCTGATTATTATAAAAAATAGTTTTATTGTTATTATTATGATAATAAATAAAAATAATATATAAAAACAGAAGTTTTGTTTATTTTCCCTTTAAAGATTATGCAACATTTTAATATTACATAGCGTGAATTCATAATGTTAATATGCATAACACATTGTAAAACTAACTTAATGACACGAATATAAATGTAATTTTTATTACCATCCATAGATCACCAAATGTTTCTGTAATACAAGCGTGCAAACAATTGCAGCCGCCATCAAAAGACGCGTGATTTCCCTAGAATAATAGTGTATCATTGCGTTACGTTCATCAAAATCGTTTAAATTCACACGAATAAACGTGTAATGATCTATAACAGTCAACTGACTACTCTAATTTCACTCGAGTAATTGTATAATATGGATTTTCTTGATTATTGACTAAATTAACGACTATTCCTTAAAATAAATGATATCAGCTAAAAGATTATTTTTTTATCTTTAATTTCATTTTACATTGTTTTAACCTACCTATAATAATACCAGAGATAGTAAGGATTAAACGTTTTTATTCTCTCCTGTAAAATTGACGTTTTTCACTTGCACGTTTATTCGGTGGGGCCATCGATATAAGTGTAACAATTGGTCCAGCTGTCAAGGAATTGGCAAACCCAAGCTTTCAAGAGCTTTTATTCGAAACTCTTACGGTAAAGAAAAACATTCTGAGGAAACCTGCACAAAGAAATTCTAAGGTTGTGTTGCGTCGACCAACCCGCACTTGGCCAGCATGATTGACTGAGGCCTGATCCCTAGTTTAGGGTAGGCTCGTGCCTCAACAGTGGGGACGTATACACCGTGAAATTTTAGTGGTTGTTTTCCCGCAGTAAAATGATTCTATCTTAGTAGTACAATAGATTTGTGCAGGTCTTTTTGTTAAAATCAATAAATGCCAGTTTTACGAAAGGTTTAACCGAAACTCGAAAGCACGTTCGAACCGCTTTATGACTTAGGGTGTCGAGCTTCTTCAGCTTGAAGCATCGATTTAATGCGGCAAGCAGTACCTCATTACGTCACATCTTATAAAAGAACGATAGCTTCTCTCGTTTTCGAGCTGGAAAATTATTATTTTGAAAAATTTAAAAAAATATATTTTTTTTTCAAGGAATTATTTGCATGCTTCGATAGTTTTACTAAAGGCAAATCGTTCTGCCACGGGAAAACAACCACTACAATTTCACGGTGTATAGGCTGATGATGATTTTTCAGCAATTGACATTTCGTCGTGTTTGCTACCCGGTTACAAAACGTTGACACACGGACTGTGTACTCGTTTATCTGTGATGCGGTAATGACAACCTTAATATACCTTACATGTCATTATCACAGCCAAATTACTCATTAACAAGCACGTTAAATATTCATATTGCGACAGCGTTGATTGATCGCTGTTTGTGTTTTTCGTTACGGTTTACGTACCAGCGAGTACGGGTTTGTACGTTAATTTATTCTATAATTAACGTTGTTCTAAAAAAGTAAAAAAGCTTTGCATCATTTCTTTTTGCCTCAAAAATGCTAGTGTTCGATTTGTTAAGAAAAAATAAATGAAAGAGAATTGAATCAAAATTAGAGTTCTTAATAGTGTGTGATGATAGTATAAAAGATATGAGAAGAAATCAATGACGTAAGTATCGTCAGTCGATCGGGTCAATAATAATGACGTAATGAATAATATTAGATCATCTTGATAGACAATCATCATCATCATCATGGTGACCAGCCCATACACGTCCCCACTGCTGGAGCACGGGCGTACCCTAAACTAGGGCGGTCAGGTCTTAGTCAACTACGATGGCCAAGTGAGAGTTGTTCAACTTAACAGATAGAAAATTAAAACCATATACATACTCAGTATCGTAAAAATGAATATGATATTTATTTAAAATTTTGTAATATTTTAATTTGATCGCGTCGGACGCGATATCGGAAGGTCAGGTGGTTCAAGACCCCGTTCAGGCGGGGACATGAATGCGAATTATTTTAAATTAACATTGAGCTTTAATATCACCAAAAATTTATTAAAACTGGACCGTCAACACTAAAAAGTCTTAAATGCACAATTTTTTCAAATTTTTAACCGACTTCAAAAAAAGGAGGAGGTTCTCAATTCGTCTGTATGTATAATATTTTTTTTTTTTTTTTTTTTATGTATGTTCACCGATATTTTCGTCAATTATAGACGGATTTCAAAAAATTTTTTTTGGTTGGATACAGTTCACTTCCGAGGTGGTCCCATTTTCACCAGTCCCGGATCTGATGATGGGATCCAGGAGAAATCGAGGGCAACCCTCAAATTTTATAGGGACATGTACCGCGTTTTGCATATTATCTGAAGTTATATTGGCATTTGCTTCTGGAAATCATAATCTTATGATGCTGAGCTGATAATGGAAGGTCAACTCCTTAATACTTAGGAGTAAAAGGATAATTCTTTCAATACTGTATACATATTAATACTACTAGTTATAATATCAGTAGCATTATAGGTGAGCTGAACTAATAGGGTGACCAGTCTAGGATCTGATGATGGGATCCAGGAGAAATCGAGGGCAACCCTCAAATTTTATAGGGACATGTACCGCGTTTTGCATATTATCTGAAGTTATATTGGCATTTGCTTCTGGAAATCATAATCTTATGATGCTGTGCTGATGATGGAAGGTCAACTTCTTAATACTTAGGAGTAAAAGGATAATTCTTTCAATAATGTATACATATTAACCCTTAAAGGCTACAATGAATTTGTATACTACTAAGACTACAATGGGTGAAAAAACACCCGGATTTAATTATTGGAATAAATTAAACAAATGAGTGTATAATATTTTTTTTTATTTTGTATGCTTTAACTATGGATTATGCTCTTTAATATTTTTATTTAAAGGTTTAGATTTTCAAAGTATAAAACAATTTAATTTGCGTGTGAACAAGGGTCCACAAGATCATGGTAATTTTTGAAGGGGTGTGCAAAAATTCAAAAAGAAAAAAACCTTATTATAAATTTTTATCAGTCCTTATATTTCTGTATGATCACAGATAAGCCTTTAATTTGTCATGGAACTTATGTTTATAAATTGAAAAAATCGTATACATTTTTGAAATCAAAATGAGATCTTTTTCAAAGTTACCGTTTGTAACCTAACATATCCAAAGGAGCTTCTAATACAATGAAATCTTCGTCGACACTTAGTACATCTTCTTCGTGGATGTCTACTTCTACATAATCTTCCTCTTCTGCCGACTCTTCATCCGATGCCAGTAGTGCATCTTCTATTTGTTGGTCTCTCAGTCGATGCACAAGCTAAAATAAAAATAGCATTAGATAATAATAACACAGTTAAAAATAATACCTATAAATAATAATATACACAATACATATAATATTAAGCATTTAAAGAACATATTTTTTACATATTATAAAAATAAAACATTAAAAGTTTATTACTTACGATGTAAATCAGTAGCCCACTATAACTACAACGGGTGTAAAAACACCGGGTTGCATGTGTATCTCGGGACCAGCGCGCGCGCACAAACCATTTCCCCGCGCGTTCGAGGGCTCCTGTTGACTTATGAGAATACACGAAATCGCAAGGCGCTGCGGTAAAAACGAAAAAAGATAGAGACAGAAATTTAAGCCACCCGGGTGTAAAAACACCGTAGTAGCCTTTAAGGGTTAAGACTACTAGTTATAATATCAGTAGCATTATAGGTGAACTGAACTAATAGGGTGACCAGTCTAGGATCTGATGATGGGATCCAGGAGAAATCGAGGGCAACCCTCAAATTTTATAGGCACATGTACCGCGTTTTATATATTTTCTGAAGTGATATTGGCATTGCTTCTTGCAATCATAATGTTATGATGCTGAGCTAATGATGGAAGGTCAACTCCTTAATTGTTTGGAGTAAAAGGATAATTCTTTCAATACTGTATACATATTAAGACTACTAGTTATAATATCAGTAGTATTACAGGTGAGCTGAACTAATAGGGTAACAAAAAATTTAACACTAAAAAGTATGAAAAAAATTGTAAACAAAAAAAAAACCGCCTTCAAAAACCCGACTCACTAAAAATTACAAAATAATATAATACGAACATTTATAATCATCTGGGTATGAATTTTATATGTTTTTGAAGGCGGTGCCAATCAAAATTTTGAGGAAAAAGAAGCACTCTGTGCTTGTCTGTTGGAAATATAAACGGCACCGCCTTCAACAACATATAAAATTCATACCCAGATGATTATAAATGTTCGTATTATATTATTTTGTAATTTTTAGTGAGTCGGGTTTTTGAAGGCGGTTTTTTTTTTGTTTATAAATCTAAAAAGTTTAACTAAACTTCGTTGTTTTGACTATCAGACGAACTCGTCTGATAGTCAAAACTACGAACACTAAATAAAACGTCAAGATTTTATTATCCGTTTAAAGCATTATATTTCAGAGTGAGAGTATAAAGTAATCGTCTGCAAAACTAGACCTTACGAGCAGCCTAATCATCTTCAACAAGCTAATTAAGTGGGAGTGATAATTAGCCCCAGGAGAGCGAATGAACAAAAACATCTGTCAAACACAGTGAGGTCTCATTCAGAGGTAGAACTCACGGATAAAGAGGTTCGCACACCGATGTTTTGATGTGCGAACAAGAGAGAGTATTTTTTTCCTTGACAGCTCTGGATTTAAACATGGACAACATTTCATTACGGATTTTTTATTGCATAGTGCCTCTTTCTTTTTTGCCAAGAGAGGGTTCAATTCTCACTCCGGCATAATATATAATAATTATAAATTACTAGCTGACTCGACAGACTTCGTCCTGTCAAAAGAATGTGAAAAAGAAAAAAGGGCGGTTTTTAGGGTTTTCGTGGCAATTATTCGATTTTTTCTCGCCGTAAGAACCATCCTTGGACTTCAACGAACATTTGAAAAAAAGAATTGGCCAAATTGGTTCAGGCGTTGTTGAGTTATGCGCTTACCAACACATTTTGCGATTCATTTTTATATTATAGAAGATATATCTCATCCAGTGGCCGGGGATAGAGAGAAGTGAGGCATTTGGCGGGGCCTATGTCCAGCAGTGGACAGGAATGGGCTGATGGTGATGACGATGTATCACACATTATCACATACATTGTTCTGATTACGAAGTAAGTTGCTTGAGCACTTGTGTTACGGATATCAGAAACAACACTAGTACAAAGACACGGAACAAACACCGATATTTTTGATACAAATATTTGACCCGGGTAGGAATCGAACTCACGACTCTTGGAACCGTGACTAGGGTTACTAACCACTGTTCCACCGAGCCAGTCAACATTTAGCCGTCATTTATGTCATGACCGTATTTTTTTTCCGTGCCTGAATGTGTCATTTATACATTGACATTTACACCGTGAAATTTTAGAGGTTGTTCTCCCATGGCAGAACAATTTGCCTTTAGTAATACTATCGAATCCTGCAAATTAACCTTGAAAAAAAAAGTATTATTTTCAAATTTTCAAAATAATAATTTTCCAACTCAAAAACGAGAGAAGATATCGTTCTTTTATAAGATGTGACGTAATCAGGTACTGCCTGGCGCATGAAATCGATGCTTAAAGCTAAAAAATCTCTACGGCCTAAGTCATAAAGCGGTTCGAACGTGCTTTCCAGTTTTGTTTAACCTTTCGTAAAACCTTTTCTTGATTTGAATAAAAAATAACTGCACAAATCTATTGTGCTACTAAGATAGAATATTTTTTCTGCGGGAAAACAACCACTAAAATTTCACGGTGTATATCGCTGCACAACCTTTGTTTCTGATAACTGTAACACAAGTGCCTTATATTAGGTATAGCTTGTAAGGATTTTGTATGTATGTTTAAAAAAATAAAATAAATATTGTATTGGTAATTGATACGAAATCGTTTGCCTCCGAATTTTTTTTTATAAACCTTCGGTTTCTCGTGCATCTTCTCCTCACAGCTATAAGATAAACAAAACAAGTAACTAATCCGTTTCAAAAGAAGATTATTTTAACAGCAGCTAATTCCACCCGTTGTCTGAATTAGAGCACCTACATCCGATTATAAAACGGACGTAACACCTAAGTGGGATCGAGCTTTAAATAGATATAGACAAAATTGTAAACAAAAAAAAAACCGCCTTCAAAAACCCGACTCACTAAAAATTACAAAATAATATAATACGAACATTTATAATCATCTTCTGAAGTGACATTGGCATTGCTTCTTGCAATCATAATGTTATGATGCTGAGCTGATGATGGAAGGTCAACTCCTTAATTGTTTGGAGTAAAAGGATAATTCTTTCAATACTGTATACATATTAAGACTACTAGTTATAATATCAGTAGTATTACAGGTGAGCTGAACTAATAGGGTAACAACAAATTTAACACTAAAAAGTATGAAAAGGCGGTGCCGTTTATATTTCAAACAGACAAGCACAGAGTGCTCTTTTTTTTTCCTCAAAATTTTGATTGGCACCGCCTTCAAAAACATATAAAATTCATACCCAGATGATTATAAATGTTCGTATTATATTATTTTGTAATTTTTAGTGAGTCGGGTTTTTGAAGGCGGTTTTTTTTTTGTTTACAATTTTTTTCATACTTTTTAGTGTTAAATTTTTTGTTACCCTATTAGTTCAGCTCACCTGTAATACTACTGATATTATAACTAGTAGTCTTAATATGTATACAGTATTGAAAGAATTATCCTTTTACTCCAAACAATTAAGGAGTTGACCTTCCATCATCAGCTCAGCATCATAACATTATGATTGCAAGAAGCAATGCCAATATCACTTCAGAAAATATATAAAACGCGGTACATGTGCCTATAAAATTTGAGGGTTGCCCTCGATTTCTCCTGGATCCCATCATCAGATCCTAGACTGGTCACCCTATTAGTTCAGCTCACCTATAATGCTACTGATATTATAACTAGTAGTCTTAATATGTACACAGTATTGAAAGAATTATCCTTTTACTCCTAAGTATTAAGGAGTTGACCTTCCATCATCAGCTCAGCATCATAAGATTATGATTTCCAGAAGCAAATGCCAATATAACTTCAGATAATATGCAAAACGCGGTACATGTCCCTATAAAATTTGCGGGTTGCCCTCGATTTCTCCTGGATCCCATCATCAGATCCTAGACTGGTCACCCTATTAGTTCAGCTCACCTATAATGCTACTGATATTATAACTAGTAGTCTTAATATGTATACAGTATTGAAAGAATTATCCTTTTACTCCTAAGTATTAAGGAGTTGACCTTCCATCATCAGCTCAGCATCATAAGATTATGATTTCCAGAAGCAAATGCCAATATTACTTCAGATAATATGCAAAACGCGGTACATGTCCCTATAAAATTTGAGGGTTGCCCTCGATTTCTCCTGGATTCCATCATCAGATCCGGGACTGGTAAAAATGGGACCACCTCGGAAGTGAACTGTATCCAACCAAAAAAAAATTTTTGAAATCCGTCTATAATTGACGAAAATATCGGTGAACATACAAAAAAAAAAAAAAAAAAAAAAAATATTATACATACAGACGAATTGAGAACCTCCTCCTTTTTTTGAAGTCGGTTAAAAAGAAGGTTTTATTTAGCAAACATAAAATGACAATACATAAAATAAAGCGTCCAACAGATTTCAGCCATGGCGGCCGATATCAATGAGGGTTGTTGCGTTTGAGAAATCCACTAGATGGCAATACGTAGGCGTGAGGTCCAACTGCAACATGATTGGTTATTTTTGACGTGACATTGACAGGCATGTCAATTTTCACCAATCACGTAACAGTGAGACCTCAGAACTACGTCTTGCCATCTAGTGGATTTCTCAAACGCAACAACCCTCATTGAGTTCAGCTAAGTGCGTAGTACATATTGTAGTGCACAAGAGTGCGCGCAAACACAAGTACACTCTTGATTCCCTTACTTTCATAGTTCGGTGAGACGGCAACGGCGACTTCATTACAGAAATCTCACACGAAATTTTGCCCGACCCCGGACTCGAACCGGAGACCTCTCGGTCCTTACGCAGCGCTTGCTACCAATAGACCAACGAGGCAGTTAAACAAAACATCCAAAACTTAAAAGCACCGAACAGTTTTTAAGACCTAGTCCCAAAAGATAGTCTTGTGTGGATGTCATTGTAATACGCCTGTAAAAGTCGTAAATAAACAATTTATTGTTAATTATTATAAAATAAAACCGTTAAAAAACTCCCACTCAATATTGCGCTCAATAGAAAGATACATTTTAGGGAGGTACTTACCTATTAACAAGCTTTGTCGTAATTGGTTCATTTTCCACTCTTCTCTGAACTGCCAACACCTTTAAATGTTCATACTACGTCACTTCTATGTTTATTTGAGCTAACTACAGAAGTACAATCATTTTCCCACTATCCCCCCGTGCGAAAATGACTCGAACACAGACAGGTACCCACCTTTCCTTCCTTTAAACGCGCCAGACATCACACGCTCAGAGATCAGACACAAAAAAAAACTCATTACCTACAACTCTTTACAGACTGGCGTTTTTCATCCCCCTCCCTCCCTCCCCCCAGCCAAGTTCTAGGGGTGAGAAACAAAAGTCCACTGCAAAGTTTCACTTGCCCTCCACCAGATCTCCATTTGCAACGGAAAATGAATCATGGTCCGGAAACATTAAGCCCCGAGACAATGCGACCACTTTTTCTTAACTCACTATTACAAAGCTAAGAGGTTGAGCTTTCAGTTATTCGTTCCCTTGTAATTATGTTCTTTGGATAAAATTTGATGTTAATTTTTAGGTGGGTTTGTGAGTGATTGTCCTTCCTTTTAAATTAAAAAAAATGTTAGTCCCTTGACGCACGTTTTATAATAGTTTCATTGACGAAAGCAGAAGAAACTCAAAGGTAAACCATAAATAATTAAATATGACCTTGTTTTGCATTCGTTGCAAAGTGGTTAATTCGTCAATGCACATACGTAGACAAAATGAAAAAAATAACAAAATGGCTGGCTGAGTTATGCCTGACTTACTGTTGACTCTAAATTTCCAGACACTGCAAAAATATTTTATTTCCGCCCCCCCTTCATTTATTTTCGTCACCATCGATATATAAATAGATATCTTAAAATATCAGTCAGGGGATACCAGTCACAACTATCTGTCCGGTGGTTGGTGAACGGTATACGGGTAAGCGACCCCGGCTCCTCGAGCTACTATCGACTCAGTCCAAATCATCCGAGGCGATAGTATCCTTCCTTCTCTTTTCCTTCCCCCGTCTTATATCCTTGCTACTCGTGGGAACGCAATGACCTTGTTAAAACAATGCACAAGGCAGAATGGCGGCGACGTGGTCCACAACCCGTCACGTCACGTTTCCCACAGAGGTGAAAAGTGGATCGCTGGAAGTGATCTCTGCCTACCCCTCTGGGAAAAAGGCGTGATTTTATGTATGTATGTCTTAAAATATCGTCGAAAAATATTGCTTAAATAATATCAGCTTAAGCAGGGACGACAGTGGTAAAAAGAAATCCGTGGAAAAACACTGACGTTCGTCACAAATATATTTTGTCCCCAGGTGGAAATCGAACGTTCGACTCTTAGAACAGTAACCAGAGTCACTAACCACTACTCTAGAGCCAGCCACACATACATGAACATAAATGAAACATATTTTCATCATTAGCCCATATAATATGTACGTTCCCACTGCTGGGGCACGGGCCTACCCTAAAATAGGGCGATAAGGCCCTAGTTAACCACGATGGCCAAGTGCGCGTCGTTTGATTACACAACCTAAGAAATTCTTCCTAGGTGTGTAGGTTTCTACACGATGTTTTCCTTCACCATTAAAGCGTCGAAATATCGTACATATGAATTACAAATTTGAAAAACACAGTGGTACGTGACTGGGTTTGAACTGGCGATCTCTCGCAAAACAAGCAACGACCTAAACCACTCGGCCATCTTTCACGCTTTTTTATAATTCGATACCTTAAATCTCAAATGGCGTAACCACCAAAACACTACTTTTCAGGAGAGCAAAAAAACGAAAAAAAAAAGTTTTTTTTTTTATACGAGGGTTATTTGAAAAGTTCTTAGCCTAACATATTTAATGAAACCACATGCTTTTGATATTATTTTTATTTTTCAACATACTCTCCCCCGAGCTCAAAACACTTTTTCCATCGACCTGGTAAGGCTTCTATACCTGTTTTAAAAAAATCTTCGTCCAACTCCTCAAAATATGCATCCACAGCGGCTATGACCTCTTCATTTGTATAGAAATGTTTCCCGCCTAAAAATTTCTTCAGTTTTGGGAACAGGTAGAAGTCAGACGGTGCTAAATCCGGCGAATATGGGGGATGAGGCAACAATTCGAAGCCACACTGATGGATTTCTGTCATGGATTGCCCAGAGGTGTGAACACGCGCATTGTCCTGATGAAACAACACCTTTCTTCTCAATAAACCTGGACGTTTTTCCTTAATTTCTTCTTTCAAACGACGCAGCAGGTTGCAATAATAATCAGAGTTTATTGTTTCACCCTTTTTCAAATAATCCACAAAAATTATACCCTTCGCATCCCAGAAAACCGATGCCATGACTTTGCCGGCCGATAAAACCACCTTTGCTTTCTTTGGGGTGGGTGATCCTGCTCTTTTCCACTGTTTTGACTGTTCTTTTGTCTCAGGTGTATTGTGGTGAACCCAGGTTTCATCCATGGTTACAAATCTTTCCATAAATTCTAGCGGATCAGCTTCATATAACTCTAAACAGTCGCGGGAAGTTGTGAGTCGGTTGCGTTTTTGTTCCACTGAAAGCAGTCGCGGTACCCACCGTGCAGAGACCTTGGAGAATCCAAGTTCAGCTGTAATTATATAATGTGTTCGCTCAGAAGAGATGCCTACAGTCTTAGCTATCTCCTCGACAGTCAATCTTCGATCAGATAAAATTAAATCACAGATTTTTTCTTTGTTTTCATCAGTGGAAGCAGTCGAAGGCCGGCCACTACGGGGCTCATCTTGAATGGTCTCCCGACCACGTTTGAACTCGGCCACCCAGTTTTTAGCAGTCGCATACGAAGGAGCAGACTCACCTAATGTAGCAGACATGTCTTCATGTATAGCTTTTGGAGTTAAACCTTTCAAATACATGTATTTGATCACTGCGCGATGTTAAATTTTATCCATTTTCAAAAATAGGTCTGACTTGACGTACGGTATTACGTGTAAATGAACAACGAATTATTGTGACTCAACTAAACTGTGTATACTTGTTACTAGATAATGTAGCTACAAAATGAGGGTAGTTATAAAAAAAACAATGATTTTAACTATGTCAGGCTAAGAACTTTTCAAATGACCCTCGTATAACTTTGTCAATTTTAATGCTGTGAAAATGTTTTATACATCAAATTTCTTAGAATTTTGAGATAAAGGCATCAGTAAGAACTCTTTGCACCTAAATCTTATATTTAACAAACTAGAAGTCGGTTACGCTTGTGAAAATATTACGAAAAGGCGCTTACGCCTCATAAAAAAAAATGATTTTTAAGAGGTGAAGGTCGTATCTCCCGAAAGTAATTGTCTTTTGTGCTTTAAAATTACTTTATAATGAAAGAAAACGTAAAATTTCCACTCTGTATTACGCTTTTTACAAAGTTACGCCATATGTCACGTTTTCATAGTGATGTAATGGGTAATACTCACCTTGTAAGTTTTATAACAGGCTGAAGAATTTTTGTACATGGGAAATTTCACTTATAGTTATACGTAATTCGATTAATTTTGTCATTCGTAACCCCCGCTGCTGTATATTCACCATACATTTATCTATGTATTCAGACATTTGCGTACTTGTGCGCATAGATTACGTTCCTCCGTGTATTTATTATTCTTTGTGACCGTTACGTTGACTTTGGCGCGTTATTGGTCTTCGATTCTGATTTGTGTTTGGACATTGATTTAAAATGCCGAAACAAGGAAAAGCAATAAATAGCCAATGTCTCCGCAATCTTAATCCCCCGCGCATCAATACTAACAATAATAATGACAATCATGTGTTCAGCGATTTTGGGTGTAAACGCCTTTTTTTTGTATTGCAATTTCGAAAAATAGCGTGTCTTACGAGTTACGCCGGAAAATTATGTCCCTTACACCCTTTTTTTTGACATTTTTTTCACGTCACAATAATTTCTAGGGGCGTAACCACCAAGTAAATTAGACTAAGCCTTTTACGACCTGTTTACCTTATGAAAAGTGTTCAAATCTATAAAAAACATTGGGTCGTAATAACCTTTTTTTTGCGAATTTGAGGATTTTAAATATACAGATCGATAGAGAAAAAAAAACTGAATAAAACTGCATTAAAAAGTCATTTTGACCAAATTGGCGGTTACGCCATTTGAGATTTAAGGTAGCGATATTATATGAACATATTATTGTACGAAAAATATTTTCGAACGTTTTCCGGCTCAGTCAGGCAAAAGCAAACCACACCTTATGTCCAACACATTGCGAACGAACAACGAACCTTGATCGCCGTGTCCGAGACAGACCACTTAACCAACACTCAATGTCGCTCAATTGTTCAAGTTAATTGATTGAATTTACCTCCAGACAATAGGCTCGGTTCCCCTTTCCGACGTAAAAAAAAATATTTGCTAAAACAAATTGCGTTATTCAATTCGGATCCGGATTCGGATTCAGAACGGATTTTTGTTTGGATTGGCTTTATTCATACATACACACCTAATCCTCTTGGGTGGGCGCGGTACATGAAATATCAAGATACTTGAAGCAAAAAATTGGGCTTGATGGAATATGTTTGCTTATTGTTATGGTAGGGTCACTCGGGGGAAACGGCAATGGGTTGGCGTTAAACAACTCGTTAATAGGAATTATGCCTATTATTAAAATATGCTGTATATTAATCAACGAACGTCGGCGGCGACGTGGTCCACAACCCGTCACGTCACGTTTCCCACAGAGGTGAAAAGTGGATCGCTGGAAGTGATCTCTGCCTACCCCTCTAGGAAAAAGGCGTGATTTTATGTATGTATGTATGTATATTAATCAAACATTTTGTACAAGTTTTTTTTTTCGGTTAAAATCTATATTTTGATAATTGCGATAATTATGTTATATTCATTGTATTGGATAATAAATCTCATAAAGCCAACTTTTAGACAAAATCTATAATAGCGTGTTAAAGAGTTCTCCGTCTTTCCAACTTCCGGTCCTTTTCTTGTTATGTAATGACTATTTTCTTCGAGAATATTTTTTTTATTTCGGCAAACTAAAAACATTGTGTTTGATTTTTTTTTAACCTAAGTAACGACCTTGCTAGTATTAGCTTTTATCGTGGGCTTTGAGCGCGGCGACCGAACCAAGAAATTCCGTAACGAAAAAAACCTCACAATCGTCTAACGTCGTTTCAGTTCGGTAGACTTCGGCACGGTGTTTGTGTGCGTGCGGTTAGACGTATTGTACGACTCTACGAAACTCGCACGAATCGAGACGAGCTGATCCGAAATCGGACGATGCTATGCAATAGCTGTACCGCGGCAATCCCCGAGTGCCACACATCTTTTTATGTATTCTAGGATAAGACAATTATAAAAAGTATGAGACTAAACTTATCGTCAGTTAAGTCCTTCGCTTTCCTCGCGAGAGATAGCCAGTTCATTCCCCTTAAGTGCCAATGTGATTAAAAATTTTAAAATTTACTTTTTTTTTGTTTATTCGACGCTCTTACGGTGAAGGAAGACATTGTTAGACAACCTGCACATGTGTGAAGAAATACTAAGATTGTGTTGCGTCGATCAACCCACACTAGGCCAGCGTGGTTGACCAAGGCTTAATCGCCCTAGTGTAGGATATGCTCGTGCCCAACATTGGAATATATATATTTTTTTTTGTATTTTGTTTGGATTTAATATGTAAATTCTTGATTGTTGTTTTTTTTTTTAACCACTGTTTAAGACTTAATTTTCTTTTTCATAGCATGGTGTGATAACCTATAATTTTAAGAACAGTTAGCCGTAAGTTAGTAATAGTTATTTAATCTTAAGTTAAAACTACTGACTACCAACATAAGATATTATGTTGGTAGTCCAATAAATAAATAAATAAATTTCTGACTGGCTCGGTGGAACAGTGGTTAGTGACCCTGGCTGGTGGTTCCAAGAGTCGTGGGTTCGATTCCCACTCGGGACAAATATTTGTGTGATGAACATCGGTGTTTGTTCCGTGTCTGGGTGTGATTATGTATTAAAGTTTTTTTTTTTTTCAAAATATATATATGTATGTATATCAGTCTCTGGCGCCCAGAGTACAAGCTTTGCTTAGTTTGGGGTCAGATGACCGTGTGTGGAAAATGTCCCAGATATATTTAGATATATTATTTAAGTATATGGGCTGGTAATTATGATGGCTAAACTTAACCTCTAAATACTGCCACTTGCTCTACCGCCTAGCTTCAAATAGCATTGTTAATGCAGTTGTCAAATAACAGCATTGAGTTAGAACCACTCAATTATTGTGTCAGACGTTAATCATTGCGGTATTTCCTGTTTGTGTAGCCACATCATGACCAGAGTTCCGTAGTGTACGCAATCATAAGACGAAAACATAATTATAATTCGTTTCTCAAATGTTAATCTAAAATCTGTCTATTCCACTATTGTGTCTGATATCTGTAGTTTTATTTATTTATTTTATTTTATTTAACTTTGACCAAACGAAAAAACTATTTTTTTACGTCATAATACACCGTGAGATTTTAGTGGTGGTTTTCCCGTGGCAGAACGGTTTGCCTTTAGTAATACTATCGAATCATGCAAATAATTCACGAAATATATTTTTTTTTAATTTTCAAAATATTAATTTTCCAACTCGAAAACGGGAGAAGCTATCGTTCTTTTATAAGATGTGACGTAATCAGGTACTGTTTGCCGCATGAAATCGATGCTTAAAGCTAATGAAGCTTGACGCCCTAAGTCATAAAGCGGTTCGAACGTGATTTCGAGTTTCGGTTAAACCTTTCGTAAAATCGGCATTTATTGATTTTAACAATAAAGAACTGCACAAATCTATTGTGCTACTAAGGTAGAATCATTTTACTGCGGGAAAACAACCACTAAAATTTCACGGTGTATACTTACTTTAGAATGGGAATACTGTATCTAATTGTGTGTTCATTATTTATATATTTTAAGAGTCAAATGCTGTTAATAAAGAAAAAAAACTGCATAATAAAACAAAATGAATTGGCACGTTAAATTCAAAATTGTTATTTATTCTTAATTATTAATTAAAATGACAGATAATTACATTTTTCCTTACATATCACTTACTAGTTATATATTTCACAATTTTATTTACATGCAACATTATTGTACTCGTTTGGTATACGATATTAAGATTTCATATTTTCAACTTTGAGTTTCAACTTTTAAAAATATTTGGTTGTTTCGAGGTACAAATAAAACCCTTGGTTTTTAAATGAAATAAAACAAAGAAAATATGAAAAAGTTAATGTTAAATAAAGAATAATGTTTGTTCTTCATTTCACTCTTGATCCACATTATAATCGCTTATCAACATAGGTAACTACTTTTATGAAATGATAATGACTAAAATCGAATTCGATTAAATAATAACATGTCATTATTATTTAAAGTATCATACTTACGATAAAGAGTTGTGGGCAATATAATATCAACGAATAATTAATAATGAAATTTATTTATACCTAGAAACACATATTTAACTTCGGAGAATTAATTACACAGCAAAGTATATAACAACTTTATATTTATACACTATGTATAATATAACTAGAAGATTAAACAAGGTTATCCAAGCTCACGGTGGTTGTATGAGAGCAGTAGTTTGAGGGATGCCACCAATACTATTAGTTGTATGAGTGTATGAGTTTGTTGTATGGAAGCTGATGAGTTGTTACCGTGTTGCATGGCCGCTGGCGTCTCACCTGCGAAAAACAAAAGGAATATTAATATAAAAAAGAGAATGTGTCGCTCCCACAATGAGCTGACGCGTGACCAGAAATAGTGGCTAACAATAGTTTATGGCGGTATAAAAAGTGCTTAACTGATTGCCTAAATGACCATGAAATTCATCACACCTAGTGGTAGTTAGATCGATACTGTTTAAACTAAAACTAATTATTAAGTTTAGATTAATGTAATTATAAGTAGTTAATTATTATTCATGCTATGTACACTGTACACTGTTTGTGAAATTCGGTCCGTTACAAAACTTAAGATGGACTATCTTAAGTTTGTATACCAGAGCCGCTCTAAGTTGGCCGATTTGCTACATGTCAGACTGACTGCACTAGTCTTTGAGTATAAAGCCACTGGAGATGCCTTACACGGGCGACCCCCTCCGGCAAAGTACATTGGTCAACTGTTTAAACACGTTTAATAAAACTACTTGTCGCTGCACCACCGCCATTTTGCATTGATCCCTGTCGCGTGACGTTACTCTTGAAAAATGGTTAGTTGTGCAGTATTCTCATGTAAAAGGCGATCGAGAGCTCAAATTCGCAACAAGAGCGCGTTTAGTATCATATCTAAGTGTTTTTATTAACTTTTAAACGTGTATTTAAGAAGAATTGCCATTTAAATAAAAAGTCGTTGCGATACGTAAACGACAGAAAAAAATAAACAAGAATACAGTGCTACGGGGGCTAGTGATGTCACAAAGTCAAAAAAGCGACTCGACATTTGAATGAATCATTCACTCCCTGCAGTTAGTTGTATAATCCGTTTTTTACTTTAATTTTGAATTAAATAAAAGGTCTAAACATATGTTATATTTAAATCTTGTAAGATGAATTAGAAAAATTACTTTTCTTTCCTCTGGTCATACGATATTGAAATTTAGTCTGAAAATGAAAAGAAATTCTGTGACTCCCTTAGAGATATTTTTAAAGACATAGATATTTTAACCGTATCCTCTCAGTACATTTTGGACTGTATCTTATATGTTTACAAGAACATACAATCATTTAATATCGGATCCTCACCATTTTAACACCAGTAATAAACATAAGTTTGCCGTTTCAAGGCTCAGGCTTCAAAAGACTGGAAAGTCGTTCTTGGGTTTAAGCACAAAATTGTTTAATAAGATCCCACAAAATGTTATTGAATTACAATAATCAGTACAAGATAGTTCAGTTCATTCACCAAACTGATTTTATTTTATTCTTTGTGTCATCACTATTTTTTTCGTATGTGTGTTGCGTAGTTACGTGAAAACTTTGTTTGTGTGCGTGTATTGTTTGAAGTGTTGAACATTTTTGTAGTGTGCGTTTATCGTTACAGCAAAATTTGTGTCTGTTGAGTTATTTATTTTTTGGTGGTGTGCTGTACGTGTTTACCTCGCCCCCCGCTAAAAGTGGCGGTTTGTTAGAAGCGTTGACGTTATGGCATCTCCAGTGGCTTTATACTCAAAGGCACTAGTGAGGGACAACGGTAAAATTGCCGAAGTATATAAGTAACAGTTATTTCCACTTTATAACCAAGCAAGGTCTAATTATAACAAATTTTTATTAAAAACATTAATTCACATCCAAAAGATTGAATTTAAGTTCCTTATTTATAAATATATTTATTTTTAAAATACAATACTTATTAAATCCTTCATCCTATTTTAAAAAATACCTGGTGAGTATTACCCACTACGTCACTATGAAAACGTGTCAAACGGCGTAACCTTGTAAAAGCGTAATACAGAGTGGAAATTTTACGTTTTCTTTTTATAATTCAATTATTTTAGGTAATAAAAGACAAATAATTATATAATGTATGTGCATTTGAAATTTTGAAATAACGCATTATTTTTAAAAGTTGTTCTTTATGATTCGCGTAAATATGTTCCTCTTAACAAGGATAAATGCAAAATATAAAATAAAAAGTGTCAAATCAGTCTTCTAAGAACGGCTCCGGTATAATTATCTAGTTATTTGTCTTTTATTACCTAAAATAATTGAATTATAAAAAGAAAACGTAAAATTTCCACTCTGTATTACGCTTTTATACGTTTTCATAGTGACGTAGTGGGTAATATACTCACCAGGTATTTTTTTAAAATAGGATGAAGGATTTAATAAGTATTGTATTTTAAAAATAAATATATTTATAAATAAGGAACTTAAATTCAATCTTTTGGATGTGAATTAATGTTTTTAATAAAAATTTGTTATAATTAGACCTTGCTTGGTTATAAAGTGGAAATAACTGTTACTTATATACTTCGGCAATTTTACCGTTGTCCCTCACTAGTGCAGTCAGTCTGACATGTAGCAAATCGGCCAACTTAGAGCGGCTTTGGTATAACTAGATATCTGACATGTTTTGACAGAATATGTCAGTGTACCTTTTAAATGAAAATGAAATAAAAGATGCTACGCGTTTCCATTCGGTCAATAATTAAAAACGCTCTTTTTATCTTGCTTTTTGCTCTATCTAGGAAAAGGAAATAAAAATTGGCGCAACTTATGAGAAGTAAAATACGACTTGTGTGTAGGTATTACCTAACTACATTGATATACAGTGAAACCTGATTAAGTGGGACCTGGATAAGTGAGAAACCTCCATATCTAGTACTCACTCTGCGGTCCCAACACTTTGGCACTGCTATACCTCTGTTAGTGAGACGAAGCAAACCTCTATATCTGGGATTCGTTCTTTCGATTTATCTTTCTTATTTACCTCTGTTACTAAGACAGCGAGTGTTTTTTATATCTAAAAACCTCTGTTATTGAGATTTAGCTTTCTTATTCTTATTCTACCCACAAATTCCGCATTCAATAAAAAATTAAGAAGATGACGACGAGATTAAAGCCAAAGTAAATTCAGTAAGAAATTCTAAACGTGATGCAGTAAAATCTCTAGTAACATCGCATACTTATTTTGAAATGACACCAATTGGAGACCAAAGCATATTTAATAAAATTTATAAAATTGAAAAACATCTGATGATTGATGCTTCCAAAAGACAAACTAAAATCACTTTTATGATTAACACTATAAGTTCCCATTTTTGTAATAAATTTGTTTACATGTACGCACGCTTCTGCTTGACTATTTTTGTTCATTAAGTGTAACTTTATAATATTTTTTTGATTAAAGCTTATTAGAATGTTAACACATTTTCTAATAATGGCACCTCTATATCTGAAATAACCTGTTTTCTGACCTCTGTTAATGGGAACCTCTGTTATTGAGACAGATATTTATTTATACCTGGATATCTGAGACACCGGGTAAGTGGAATACCTCTATAAGTGAAACAATATTGCTGGTCCCTGGATGTTTCACTTAACCAGGTTTCACTGTATTTCAGTTTGAAACATTCATATAACCTAGAAAAAGTTCGTGACAAACCAACATATTAAAAAATTCAGTGATCCTATAGAGCTACAGGATCACTTTATTTTTTTACATAAAACCGACCATTTACATCCGCCGAATTGGTCCAGCCATTTCGAAAATTAGCGAGAATCAACAGACAGTTTATTTTTAAATTTTTGTTTTTTTTTCTTGGTACCCGATAAAGATACAAACCCATTTACTAAAAAGTCGTTAGATATTTTAATATGACAAACAGATACTTCAGTTTCATTTAGTTGTGTATAGATTTCCTATACCAACCTACTATACTTACCTATACGCTCGCTGCAAAAGTAAATAGTCCCCGCAATTTATCCTAGCGTTAACTTCTTAATCTGTCCGTGTGAGAAGCATACTACGAAAGCAGTGAGTAAATAAGACTTCTGCCGGTCTCAACAAATTCAACGGAGATAAGATAAGATAAATGAGCAGACAATGTTTAATTAGTTTGTTGAGCGATGTGAATAGAACTGGCAGAAAGCTTCATAATTTGCGTCTTGCTAGAAACTGGGGATATTGTGTGTGGTAAATATAATAATTTCCTGAGTTTGTTCGACTTTGGATGAAGATATACTAGTCAACGTTTAATTAGGGTGGTCATATACTAAAAGCAATTGCTTCTCGTCAGTGGCGTAACTATACCCGTTGAAGTCCGTGGCAAAATTCATCGGTCGGGGCCCTGTGCATCCCCCGTTCTTTTTTTTTTATCTTAATGTGTCTGTGGGTTGGCAGAAAAGACTCTCCTATGACCGGGGACCCCTTTCGGCTGAGGCCCCCTACCGGGTGGGGGCACGTGGCATTCTGCCGACTTGCCACCCTGTAGTTACGCCACTGCTTCTCGTTGTCTGTCGATATGTATTTTTCATCATCATCACCAGCCCATCGCAGTCTACCCGTGGATATTGGCTTCCCCAAAAACCTATAAATGCATAGATCTATAGAACTTCGCAAAGCATTTTGAAGGGGCTTAAAAGAAAAAAAGAGTTTAAGAGTGACTTAAAACGATGATTTAATAACTAATAATATAAAAACTAGCTTTTCGCCCGAGACTCCGTCCACGTGACCTCGCTTATTGCACAAAACATTACTCACTAATAGCAAAGTCGGATAAAAAGCCTATGTCCTCTTGCTCTAGACTATATCTGTACAAAATTTCATTTATATCAGTTTAGTAGTTTAGGCGTTATTTAGTAATTAGTATGGATGTATAAAAACGCTGGCCTGCAGTGACCAGGTGATCGCTGCAGGTAAGTAGTTTGTCATTAAAAGTTAGTTAGTAAATATATAATACTTGCTGCAAATTTCATGTGTCATACATGAAAACTGATTTTTCTCTTTCTTCTTTACATATTTATATTTTATTTATTAAAAAGGCGTTGTTTCTATGTACGAATATATGTGTTATACAAGTTAAGTTAAAAAATTGTGCGAGTCTCAACAAACTCTATGTGAGATATTAAATGGGCAGACATTGTTATAATTAGTTTGGTTAGACAAGTAGAAGTCATCTAGACACGCGGTAGCGTGTCAAGCCAAGGTTCAAGAAACAGAACTGGCGAGCCGCACCGTGTGTAATATTACACGAACCATTTGGAACCACTTTTGAACCCCTCATAAATCAAAAACTATTTCACATAAACGTTTCAAATTTGGCTCATATATTGTGACTTGCGAGATAAATATGTGTTCTAAATTTCATAAGCTTATCTCAAACAGTTATTTAGATATTAATGTCCAAAAATCCTCATTTTTATCATTGACTGACTGACAGATCAAAATTCTAACCCAGTTCCAAATGACCTAGAGAGTTAAAATTTGGTATGCAGATAGGTAATGACATGAATACAAAGGAATAAATAAAAAACTGGCAATTTTTTAATAATTAGGTTAGGTTCTAGTATGAACTCTTAACATAAATACCTAATTAGTGCCTAATCACGCCTATAACGGGGAAGGCAGAGTACTAAGTATATATTTAGGTATACTTACTTATTTACAATTAAGAGTAGGTACTTATAGTCGGTTTTCATATTTATTACTTAGGGTAGGTACCTACTTTATTAACTGAGATTAATTATTATTTTTATATTTAGCGCCCATCAATAGTATAAAATTATTACCTACTCATAATATTTCAAAGGTACAAGAAAATATAGAAAATAACACTCAGAAGAAAATTATACCCCGTAAACGTAGGAAAATACAGTAACTGATTCAATTGTTTTATAATATAAAGTCTAGTTTTAGTTTTGAATTTGTCCTTTTCAAAGGACCCACGGCGTTACGATGATATGTATATACTTTTCTACAAAAAGTAATGATATCCAATCAAAAACATAAATGTGAAATGAGAGCCAAGTTCAATATTATGTTAATTGCCTTGGTTGTTGACTTCAACGACAAAAGAAGTGAGATCTAAATGGGTGCCAAGTTCAATGGTCAACCCAGAAATTTATTTATACACTATAACATACCTATCATTATCTTCTTATAACATAAGATAATGTATGGTGGTAGCCTATGAAGGTCTGTCTTGGCTAGTTTTCATATATGAATTATAGCCGTCGCAAGTTCTAAGCCGACAAGTATTTGTCGGTTTTTATTTTATAATTCCGAAAATTTGTATTGTTGGTAGAAACTAGCGAACATAATAATACGTTGGTAGGTTTATAGAAACTAGCCAAGACAGACCTTCATAGGCTACCACCATACATTATCTTATGTTATAAGAAGATATGGTAGGTATGTTATAGTGTATAAATAAATTTCTGGGTTGACCATTGAACTTGGCACCCATTTAGATCTCACTTCTTTTGTCGTTGAAGTCAACAACCAAGGCAATTAACATAATATTGAACTTGGCTCTCATTTCACATTTATGTTTTTGATTGGATTATGATTTACGCCAGCTAGAGAATAGGAATCCAACGTACACCTACATATGGTGACTTTAGCAATCTCCTGAGTAAGTCTGACTTTACATAATAATAATATGCTCGTAATAGTCTACGTTTTAATGTTATTTGTCGGAAAAGTCGAGAAGAATATCATTCTTAGCCCATATACGTCCTCTCCAACGTGCATGAATCTACCCTAAGGTATCAGGCCTAAGTCAACCATGCTGGCCAAGTATTTTTGAGTACATTAGTCTATACTATCTTCAGTTCAGGTATTATACAACTTAACTCGGTTACAGAACAAAGCTACGATGCTTTGCTAGTTTCAAGGAATTTTTTCGAAGTTTCTCTAATAAATCCATATTATATCACCCATGATAGGAAAATTAAGCCAGGGGATACCAGTCACAACTATCTGTCCGGTGGTTGGTGCACGGTATACGGGTAAGCGACCCCGGCTCCTCGAGCTATTATCGACTCAGTCCAAATCATCCGAGGCGATAGTCCTTGCTACTCGTGGGAACGCAATGACCTTGTTAAAACAATGCACAAGGCAGAATGGCGGCGACGAGGTCCACCACCCGTCACGTCACGTTTTCCACAGAGGTGAAAAGTGGATCGCTGAAAGGGATCTCTGCCTACCCCTCTGGGAAAAAGGCGTGATTTTATGTATGTATGTATATGAAATTAAGCCTACTGTTCAATGTCAGATTTTTCAGTTATAAACAAGCATGTTTCAATCAGAACGCTCAAATAGCCTATTTTCTAGTATTCATCAAACAGGCTTAGTAAGCTGTTATGTTTTACGAGAGTAATTTTCGTCGGTCATAAAATTACTAAGACCCTGTCATTATTTTTATCGATCGAACTAAAAATATCCGGACTAATAGCTCGAGCTCGTCGGGTGTGTTTCGAGTGGTCTGTAATTTGCTCCTTACGATTATTACGATAGTGGATAATATTGTGAATTGATTAGGAAAAAACTTTGAGAAAATCCCTTGATACTTGTAGCATTGTATGTATATTTATAACTACATTGTCTGCCGTGGCAACCTTTAATTAAGATTAACTCTTAGCTATAAGTTCATGTAGGTTTAATACGTTTTTATTAATCTGTATCAGTTTTTTTCTAGTTGTCTTAAATCAAACTCACGAGTTCAGGACACAGGGAAACTACCAAATCCGCCATTGAGCCGATAAACTTTACCAAACTTTTTTTTTTTAAAAACGGAAATAATTTTTCCACTGGCCCAAGCATTTGAACATCAACTCTTCCGGGAATCGCGCCCAGACGTGCATTGCCATCACACCAGACCAACAGCTATGTACCGAAGCCGTCGATTTTGTTTACCGCATATTAATTCACAGTTATATTACCTTACCTGTTAAGCCACAGCCCCCGGGCCATAATAGCAAGTACAAGTTTTGGTCGAACAACATTTTAAATTTACTTTGACAAACTTAATTAGAATACTCTTCGATATTTGGCACAAATGAGTCAAGCTATACAGGCCAAAACACAAAATAAAATAACTAAAGTTTCCACGGGTCTCCCTGGCCGCCGGGTTGACCCGCTCCGCCCGCACTATACCGCCGCTAAGACTCCAATGGTCCAGCGCTTGCCGCAGCAATGATCCCCCCTGGCTCCAGTTCGTACAGTGCTGATCCCGGAACGCGACTTGACCGAGAGAGGTCAGAGTCACTTAGCGGGTTTTACGCAACGGTAACAGCAACCGGTCGACAAAATGTCTCCCACCTGACAAGCTTTTTAGCTATCATGGTTTATGAGATACAGCTTGGAGACAGACATACAGACGGCCGGACGGACGATAGAGGCTTAGTAAAATGGTCCCATTTTTACCTTTTTGGGTACGAATCCCTAAAAAAGATGAAAAAGTTCGTTGCTCTCATATTACAATATAACTACGCAACGATTACGTCACGCAGCTTGCGGTAACTTTATAATTTTTAATCAAAACTCGATTGGCTCCTTACTCACGGCACCGCTTCGTTACCTTTATCGATTCCACTGAAATATTCGAACTTGCCGTCTATTAAACGAGCTGTAATTTCGTTCTCCAAAATTGCGGTCGAAAAGCCGATACAATTTTGAGGGCAATTTAGTAATAAATGATTGCAGTTGTTGCGTTTTGGTAGTGTTTCTGGTGCTTTAAGTCGGTTTCAGTTCGTACAATATATTTATGATGCTGTAATAGTGCTCTATTAGGTAAAATGTTGCTTCGATCACGGCAGTTTATTTTAATGGGGGAATGTTTAAGATACTGAAAGATGGATCAGGTCATTATATTGTACGGGTATATGTTAGTATCCATACCATGATATTATATTTCATGACTACGATTATAGCTTGGAGTATTCTTGTCATCATCACCGGACTTGCGGGGGAGCGGATGCCTCCCAACCATAATAATATTCTAAATTTGAATGTCTTTATATCGCGCTTTTACTTCAAATCTAGTCTGAGACTGAAAAGAGCCGAGAAAGGGTACCCGTTAACCAACTTCGATAAAAGGAATTTATCTTTGTCGCGATAATCGAAATTACACTGTCAGATTCGCGGGCGGAAAACTATTTACTATAAATAGTTCACCCGAGACTTGTTCCGAATATAGAAACGGTAATATAACTTAGGTGTGCTGTCTGCTTTGTAAAAAGCGACGATGGCCGAGTGGTTAAGGTCATTGCTTGCCATGCGAGAGGTCGCCAGTTACCCCGCCACGTATCACTGTGTTTTTTAAATTTGACACTGAAATATACGACTATTGAACGCTAGGAACGAAGGTAAATAGAAAATATTGTTAGAAAACCTGCACACCTACGAAGAAATTCTTAGGTTGTGTAATGAACCGACCCGCACTTGGCTAGGGTGGTTGAGAAAGGCCTTGTCGCCCTAATTTAGGCAGGGCCCGTGCCCCAGCACTGGTGACGTATATGATGATTGATTGATGATGGGTATTGTCTAATCCAACACAAGCATTTTAGTAAGCTTTTAAGTTTTTTAAAATCTTTTACCATATTAAAAAGCTTATCTGTCGCTACGTATATTCCTATTCACAAACAATGCACGTATTTTTCTTGTATGCAAGGAAAAATTCCATCCATTCACTGTGATTCTGTGACACGCTCCATTCACTAAGCTTTCTCGGCATTCATCAATCTTTTAGCTTCCTACTGGTATTAACTGAATGAAGGATAGGTAGATAATATACTTTATTGCAAGTAAAAACAATTTGTTCAAAATGTTTAAGAAATCTCTTTCAGATAACTAACCGATAAAGGAAATAAGTTTTACAAGGACAAAGTGAAAACACTATGCTATTGGACCTTGAATAGTTACCCAGTCCAAGGTAGTGTCAGGCAAGTCATATTGCCTTTTGCTCCTTCATGTTATTATAAAACTCGGATGCAACATATAAATAATACCTAGTGACCCGCCCTCGCTTCGCTTCGGGTAATCCTTTTTTAGCGGATGCCTTCATCATAACATCCACCTGCATGCCAAATTTCAGTCCGATCCGTCCAGTGGTTTGGGCTGTGCGTTGATAGATCACTATGTCAGTCAGTCAGTCATCTTTGAGTCTTCTTCTTATCGAGTCGATGGAAAAATCAAACGTGATCGGACCAGAATTAGGCCATACGAATCGCGTTGTCTGATACAACCATCAAGTCGCTCGGCGAGCAGGTTTCCGGACAAGCGGGACATGCCATTAGATGACACATGAACTGTGGCAAAAAAACGCATACGCAGGCCAGATCTAATGCGTCAGTGGTGAATCCTCATCTGAGCCTATCTTGTGAGTTATATATTTTAGATAACGCCGGTTAACACAAAACCACCCGTTTAATAACCTTACTACTTCTGCTTAGTTTGATGTTTTATGCTACTGTTGAAGTAAGTATTTAGAAAAGTTACTAGACTATCAAGTTCCAATACAATTGCTGTATTGACGATGTACACCTACCCGTATTTGTCAAGCGTGGTAGACTAACTCGTGATCAGCCTAGTTTAGGATAGGCCTGTGCCCCAACAGGGAAATATAAGCTGATGATGATGATGATGATGGATGATGATGATGATGAAACACTTACTCTGAACGACATGCACGGTGACTGAAGCAGCTTTAGCATTCGCTGGTACACAGGTGTAGTTGCCCGCATGTTTTGGCTCCGCTTTGCCGATCACCAGCTCACTGGTCTGCCGGCCGTTGTGGACATTCACGCCATCTGCGACAAAGATAAATAATAAAAACCGGCTATTGGCAAGACGGACTCGCGAACTAAACGTACCGTACCAATTATGTAAAAAAAACACTTTTATTGTATGGGGACTTCTATTTGTTGTTATAGCGGCAACGGAAATAGTTCATTTGTGAAAATTTCAGCTTTCTAGCTATCATCATCATCATCAGCCCATATACGTCCCCACTGCTGGGGCACGGACCTACCCTAAACTAGGGCGATAAGGCCTTAGTCGACCACGCTGGCCAAGTGCGGGTTGGTCGACTACACAACCTTAGAATTTAGGCATAGGCGTGCAGGTTTCCTCACGATGTTTTCCTTCACCGTTAAAGCGTCGAATGATGGTACATTATGAATTTCAAATTTGAAAAACACATTGGTACCTGGCGGGGTTTGAACTGGCGACCTCTCGCATAGCAAGCAACGACCTTAACCACTCGGCCATCGACGCTTTTTATATACAGGGTGTAACAGGGGGGGTGGATCATCGTAAGTCAATCGATGGGGGACTTCAATACCTATCGATATAACCCCCATGTATGTTCAGCGATTTTCAATGGTTGTATGTTGTATGTTGTATGTTGGTTGGTTGTATGTTGTACTTTGGAACTATTGAAAATCGCTGAACATACATGGGGGTTATATCGATAGGTATTGAAGTCCCCCATCGATTGACTTACGATGATCCACCCCCCCTGTTACACCTGTATAGTGGCATAGCTATCACTGCTTATGAAATACAGCTTGGAGACGGACAGATGGACGGCGGAGACTTAGTAATAGGGTCCCGTTTCTACCTTTTGGATACGGAACCCTGAAAAATGAAATTAAGCTTTTTATGGTTCCGTACATCTGTTTGTTTGACCGTCTGGCAACGGACTCTATCTCAAGAACGATGATAACTTGACAGTTCAAATTTGCACAGATGATTTCTATTGCCGCTATAACAAGTACTAAAGGCTGTGTGGCCATCGACTACAAATTAATTATCAGACATTAATGAATTGATCGATGGAGTATTGGATGTGACCCCTGTATCTTGCGCCAAGAGCCGTGAATCCATTAACAATCCGGAGTCAATATTTATGTGATGAAGATCGGAATTTGTGTGATATCATCATCATCAGCCCAAATACGTCCCCACTGCTGGGGCACGGGCCTACCCTCGGGACAAAACTAAGGCGATAAGGCCTATAATCACGCTGGCCAAGTGCGAGTTGGCTGACTACAATACCGAAGAATTTCTTCTAAGGTGTGTGTGCAGGTTTCGTCATGATGTTTTCCTTCACCGTTAAAGTGTCGAATAATCGTACATATGAATTTCAAATTTGAAGTACACAGTGGTACGTGGCGTAGGTGGGTGTGATATAAGATTTGTATATTGACTGTCTGGCTCGGTGGAACAGTGGTTAGTGGCCCAGGTTACCTACGGTTCCAAGAGTCGTGGGTTCGATTCCCACTCGGGACAAATATTTGTGTGACAAACATCGCTGTTTGTTCCGTGTCTGGGTGTGATTATGTATTTAAGTATGTTTTTAAAAATATCTATGAGTATATCAGTCTCTGACGCCCATAGTAAAAGCTCTACTTAGTTTGGGGTCAGGTGACCGTGTGTGAAAACGTCCCAGATATTTGAACGTCCTAGATATTTATTTGATTTCCGACTTCACAACAGCTTAATTAACTTTGCCCGGCTCAGATATATGTATATGACATTTTTCTGATACAAAAAACTAAGAAACACGAGTCACAAAAAGAGTAACAAACGTATTAGTATTCCTATTACGTAAAAAGAAACATTTGCAAGTAAATTCGTGTTTCAGGTAAAAAAGGTCGAACTCAGAAATCTGAGACAAAGTCGTCTTATAAGAAAATTTCCATTCAACATTCTAGACCCTTATTATATAGGTACATAGGATTTTTTGTATAGCAACTAAAACAGTATATTCTGGAAAACTTATTTCCGACATATTCTTTATTGCTCTTTCGTAGAGTTTAAAACAAAACAGCGTTATTTTTACGTGATTGATAAGAAAAATCGTCTACACTGTCCATATTATTGTGAACTCAATTAAAACATTCAAGGTAAATTCGATTTCTAGCTAACTCTAATGAAGATATTTAAATAAATAAATATCACACAACATCACATAAATTGATCTGATCCCGTGGTAAGTAGCTTAAGCACTTTTGTGTTACGGAAATCAGGATTAACAGTGGATACACAAATAAACTTAAATATATTTAATAATACACCTAGACACGGAACAAACACCGATGTTCGTCACACAAATATTTGTCCCGAGTGGGAATCGAACCCACGACTCTTGGAACCGTAGGTTTTGAACCTGAGTCACTAACCACTGTTTGTATCACTGAAATGTTTTGCTTTGCATCTCAATATCGGTAACAATCCGTCAATATGAAAAAAATCCATAATTATAAAGTAAAGCGTCCGACTGATTCGGCTGTGGCAGCCGATCTCAAAGGAGATCAGCTAATACGCAGGACATATATTAGTGCACAAGTGTACTCGCAAACACGAGTGCACTCTATGCCCTTACCCTCATAGTAGGTGAGACGGCAATCTCACATGACTGACGAGAAATCGGGTGCAGAACACCTTAACGTGCTTTCCGAATAACGGGCGTACAACCGCCAACTTCCTGACTCCGGGTTAAGTCTCAACAGAAATTTTGCCCGACCCTGGACTCGAACTGGGGACCTCTCGGTCCTAATGCAGCGCTTGTGGCCAACACAGTCAAATGCAAAAGTAAGAGGTAACTAATATCGTTGCCGCAATTCACATAAAAAAAAACCTTTTATGATATCATATTTGTGTGAATGTTTTTCAATTATTTTTATGGAGTCGACGGCATATTATGCAATAATGGACCGTATTTATATGTGCTGACAAGGCACATAATTAAATGTCACAGGTAAATTAATACTTACTTATCTGTATACATATATTCCAAGTCGTTATTGTTACAAAATATTGTACGGGGTGAATGGAAATACAGGTTTCGTTAATAATGTTGTTGTGAGAGATAATAATTTATTTATTAATTAATCCTCCAAACCATCATCGTTAGTCAGTCAGGAATAAAAAAAAAATAAAAAAAAACCGCGTGTGGCTATCCATCGATAAAGAACAGTGACGGCTAAGTTGGCTTTTATTAGCAAAGCGACCTAGTAGCTCTCTTTCGACGAATAACAATAAGTCTATGCCCTTTCTCAGTCTTTAGACTATCCGTATACCATGGTCTTTTAGCAGTAAGCCAGTTTTAGTTGAAACGTTCTGGACAGCGCTGCCATCCAAATACAATGCAGTGCTGGTGGTTTGGACCAAGAGGTTCAGTTCCTCTTTTCTGCCCCGTGTAATTAAGGCATGGAATGCCCTTCCAGCTCATGTTTTTCCTCCCTCCTATGATCCTGGGCTCTTTAGGCGTGGCGTGTAACAGCATTTAAGCAGGCCTTCAGGCTGAGTGCAACAGGCTCAATATTGTGCGTGCTTATTGACCTCATACGTGGATCTCACTACCGCTTACCATCAGGTGTAGTGAGGTCATCCTGTTAGCCGTTAATAAATAAAGTTTTGGCTAGTAAATGTATGAAGAGACGTAGAGATTTTCATACTTTGAAAAAGAAAACTATTTCTCCATAGCATTCTTTGCATTTGCAAAAAAATTTTTTTTTTAAATATTTTTGCATAATCTCAAACTTTTTGCATAAAAGCATTTTGCAATTTATAAACTAGTGCATTGTGCATTTCTACTTTGACTATTACTTAATAGGGTACAATCAACTTAGTTTTCACGGAGACATTCCAACAATGCTTTCCAATTCTATTCTACAATCCTTGAAGTGGGTATTGGAAAACATAGGTCAAGAAGTCAGATGTATTGTTAGCTAATGGAATGTCTTTAAGCTGCAATGGGGTCATGTTGTAAGAAGGTTCTAGAGAGGAATGAAAATAGTTTGTATGGACAGTTTGGACGCGGCTTAATATGTTTTACTAATCTTTATGTCCTACATAAATTGGAAAACATTAAAGCGGGCTGATGATGCTGTCTTACAAAAGTCAATATTGGAACTAAACCTTTATTATAATGGAATATCATAAGAAATATCAGGCAACAGCCATACATTTACCTTTTTTTTCAAACTGACATACTATAATGGCTTGGAGTAACCTCGTCATAATCACCGGAATTGCGGGGGAACGAATTACTCACCCCTACCATGCATTTACCTGAACTAGGGCCTGCTTAAATGTTTGTATTTTGGAGACCAGAATCAAAAATCACACCGATACACCATAATTCGCACGCTTAATATTATAGTGACCGAACTCAAAATTTACGTAAAATGAGCACCTGGCGTGACTACAACAACGCCATCTATGAAATAGCTCTAAGAAACTCTTCAATACGTTGTGTTTTCCTACTCTTACAATCTTTGCTGTCTCTTTCATTTTCGCGACTTTTGTGACGTTGATTGACATAACACAGACTCATTCAGTGTTCGTTCAACCGTTACAACAAAAACAGTTTGTGCATTTAATTTTAAAGTGACCTATTAGTGTTTGAGGCGTTTGCATTGTGAAATTAAAGGTAAGTTTTATGTATATTTTTAGTATTATTTTGACTCTTTCCGCAATGAGCCTTTTTAATTCTAAAATGTTGTTACATGCAACCGGCGTATTCGGTTTTAGGTCTATTTAAAAGTAAAAAACAATAACAGTTTGTGATCACATTAATATTTAAGTCAGTTTAATAGTAAAAATGTTGTCAAATTAGTTTTTGCTACAGTCATAGTTTAGTGTTACGTCTGTTTAATACTAATATTGATAACGTAATTGGTATATTTTTATAGTATTAGAATGACTTAACATCATTAAAAAAGACCGAAATCAAAAATGACATAATTATTTTAGTGATAAATAGACTTAAACCTAAGACGTACAGTCAAGTTGTATATGTTTTTACTATTAGAAAGACTTAAAATAAATAAGGTCTAAATACTTTTTGGCAAATTTACCATTACTAAGTATTAAAAAGACCTAAAACTACAAAAACAATTTTAAAAGGCTGTATAATTGAAACTAAATAACATATAACAAAAATTTCACTTTCACCTAAAACTTTAATGTCTACACTATTAGAAAAATTAAACTTAAATTGAACAATCTATGTAATGTCATATTTATAGCAAATTAAACAGCGCAAGTCGTAGTTGCAAAATCGTTTTTTGCGATTTGCCAAAAAAGTGTTTTTTTGGATTCGGTCACTGTAATACTAAGCGTGCGAATATTACCACCATTAACACCACATTTATAATAAATATCGGCCTTTTAATGCAAAAAAATTGTGCTCAATCTAGAATCAAACCAATTCCTGGGTAAAAAGACTGACAACAACGCTACCTTTAGACTAATGAGCCAATCATAATGGATAAGGCCTTCCAAGCCAACAAGCTATCTAATAAATTAATGCTAGTTTAAAAAAAAACTTAAAACCGTCATGGTTACAAACATTTGAAAACTTTGTATGTCCGAGAAATTTACACACTTGATTTAATTTAATGATCTGTCTATATTTTGGCACTGTTGCAAGCACCATGATTACGGGTCAAACTGAAATATATACTGTAAATACATACATAGGTACATAAAATCACGCCTTCTTCACAGAGGGGTAGGCAGAGATCACTTCCTGCCATGTGCTACGGTCCTGGCATACCACTTTCGCTTCTTTCACACCTATCAACTTCTTTGATGGATGTAGAAGAAGCGAAAGTGGCTGCGTAAGCGGTAGCGGCTCGTCAATTACGAGGACTTTTGATTTGAGCTCTCTTTAAGATTTGGTTAAAATGTCCCGGACGTACTATGTTTCCTATATTAGTTAAATACTCACTCAAATCATAGTTGATCATCCTGTTCTCGAAGTACCAAAACACGTATGATGGGGGTTCCGTAGATCTCTTGACGACACAGACGAGACGTAGCATGGAACCCTCGTGGATAATCTTCTCTGATTCGCCCACTATTTCTGCGTACGCCGCTAAGGAACAAAGATAATTGTACATAAATATATTATTACACAACATCACATAAATTGATCTGACACCATAAAAAGTAGCCAAGAATTTTTGTTATGGAAATCAGAATCAAGAGTAAATTATACAAAATACTTAAAAAGATAAATAACATCTATGTAAATTTAAATTTTTCTAGTGCTAAAGCTTGCATTAACAATTGGTCTACTCCCGAGAAAACGGGTGTTTAAATCTGCAGTTAAAAGTGGATAATTTTTTTTCCGTTTTTCAAAATATTAGATAAGTTTTTCAAAATATTAGATAAAATTTAGGTGTGTTACACCTAAATTTTCATTACGCAAATATTTTTTGAACTGGGAATCGATCCGAGGTTCATTGGCGCAAGGATCACTACAAAATACGTTATCAAGTCTATCAGTCCATTCTTACGTACAGACGAATAAAGTATTTGTTTATTCGAAATGTATGTTTAACTAGTATAAACTTAGTAACGTTCATGAATAACAAAATATATACCAGTTTTCCAGATTATATTATGTAAAATATATGTAAAAGAAAAACTAGTTCGCAAATGAGTTTTCCAACAAAAGAGGACGAAAACTAACCAGTAATTTGAAAAGTTCTTTCGCACCTCTTTAGAATACAGTTTGTTTTTAAGTTACTTAAGTTTATATACTAGTTTTAAAAGTCTTATCGCTGCTATTTTTTAGTTAATAGGCATATCAAGTTAAATTTATAAACTTTTTAAAATTATGCCATTATCGGCCGCATAAAACGAGAATAAGATATTTAAGCGTTGACTTTCTAAAGAAAAAGGTTTGCTAGAACTGACAAATAATTAATTGTGTTTTTCATTGCTCAGCCGTAAAGCCATTTGTGGGTTGGTTAATATTATATTGAACATTCGTAGGTCTCTACGGTCTGATTAAAACTTTCTTAAACTAAAGCTCCATTACCTTTTTTACTTAGATAATTCAAAAGGTGAAATATTGTAAATATATTTCTTTTTTATTTTGGGAAACTTCTTGATACAACTACTTTTACTTATTTAGATTTTTTTTTTTTTTTTATAAAGAGGCTAACAAGATGACCTCACTCCACCTGATGGTAAGCGGTAGTGAGATCCAAATATGAGGTCGACAGGCACAATAGACCATATTGAGCCTGTCGCACTCACCCTGAAAGCCGTGAAAAAGGAGACCACTGCTGCGGCAACAACGAGACAAGGCGTGGAGTCTCGCATTGGTATTGAGCTGTGCGGGTCGGAGTTGGCCAGTCCGCCGGACGGAAGGGCCCCCGTGTCTACGGGTCTCCCAGGCCGGCGGGATGACCCGCTCCGCCCGCACAATACCGCCGCTAAGACTCCACAGGTCCGGCGCTTGCCGCAGCAATGGTCCCCCCTGGCTCCGGTTCGTACAGTGCTGATCCCGGAACGCGACCTGACCGAGAGAGGTCAGAGTCACTTGGCGGGTTTTACACAACTGTATGGTGGTAACAGCAACCGGTCGACAAAATGTCTCCCACCTGTGTTAGATCATATATTTCATAAAGATAAAATATCCAATTTTGCATAAAGTAGTAAAATGGCGTCAATCTTAACCCCTGATAGGGCAACAGGAAAATAACCGCCCAACCACCAGCTTTTGATTCTTGTGCAGTTGTAATACCAGCCAAATCCAAAATGAAAGTTTTTTATATGCCTATTAAGGGTTAACTTGATTCTAAATTCGAAGACCATCCTTATTATTTCTTTTCCTTTTATATACAACTACTATAAGTTGTATATAAAAGATTCTAAATTAATATAATACATAGGTAATCATTTTGAAATTTTAAAAGCAACAACCGCATTTTATCTTTCAGAACGTCCCAAATTCTAAATCTAAACTTTTTCTTTCCCAAGACAACTATTACACTGTTAAATTCAAAGCCGTTTCAAACATACGTCTCTAGAGCGTACCAAATAATATGAAAGTTGGCGAGCTTAGAAAACTTACCGACAAGTACTAGCTTGAAAAATATACTTGTGGGTGGGTGTGTGGGCACTTGGCACTCGTAGTAGCCAGCGTCTGCCGACGTGGCAAACCGGATATGTAACGCCCAGTCCTGTGAACAAAAGGAAATGTCATGAGATGCCCATTTATACTATGACTTGGTCCACATGGATGTACATTATCATAACGTAGTCTAAAATATAACTATAACTACACTGTAACTTGGTCCACTTGAATGTACATTAGCATTACCTAGTCTAAAATAAAGTTGCTATGCGCCCTCTGTCTGTCCCTATGTATGCTTAGATCTTTAAACTACACAACGACTTTTGATGCGGTTTTTTGTATTAGATAGACTGATTCATAAGTAAGGTTTTTATTTATATACCCGAAGTGAAGCGAGGACGGGTCACTAGTACCTTATATAATAAATCAAGGTGTCTTTATATTGTATATTTATTTGTATTATGTTTCCTAATTGTATTAATTTTTCTTTATTTCTTTTGTGGCGTCACTCAAAGGTTCTGCCTGAATATTGGAGCAGACGCGTACTTGTGACGATATTAGAATTAAGAGCAAACCGGTCTTTATTGCATCGAAGATAAACATAGGATCAAACCCACGACCCCTAGCACAAGATACAGGGGCTCTACGCCAGGCAAAAGTCTTTAACTAAAGTAAATCTTTTGTTTTAAATATTGTATTATACAGTGAGTTTTTTATATGTATGTGCATCATTGAGACCAGTGTCAAATATTGGTTTAATAATAAAAATAGGAGACTTTTGTTTGCTTTTGGAGATGATACATACATACATACATACATAGTATTATTACATACATCGTCTTTCATTCATCCTCTCACACTACCAAACCATCTAAGCCTTTCTCAACCTCACTACATCAGATCAGGAGATGTTACAGGTTATAAAAAAACAAAATTGATGTCTAACCTAATAAAAACGCAACGAGGGAACATTTCTTCAAAAGCAAGAAAGATAGTCACCGGTGAATCTTTACAAATGGCGTGGCCTTGTCTATGAAGGAAAACGAGAGAAACTGGGACACACAGTTAATCATTCCGCCCGATTGGGCCAACAAAGAAAGCCGTGCGTGTTCTAATAACTAAATTAGTCGATCCATAAGGCTGATTGAATGACTACAATAGGTAGGAAATGTCGATAACTATGTTAGCGCGATGAAGAATGATAGTGACATCAGTAGTACCAGTATTGTAGTTAATAACATCGTGGATTAATAAATCACAAACTTTAGGGGTGAGAGTCATCCGCTCCCCCGCAAGACCGGTGATGATGACGAGGCTACTCCAAGCTATCATCGTATGTCAGCAAAAAAGAGTCAAAAATGTTGGGGACAAATTAATAATCCTAACTCAAAATAAAATGCGCAGGTAACTGTCCAACTGTCCAAACAACTATATACGAGCTTTGGATCTCTGATAGTCTAGGAGCCTGCTAAAGGATAAAGGTAATTTTTAACCGATTTCGTCATAAGGGATTAATTAAGGCGTCCGACCGATTTCGGCCATGGCGGTCAATTTCAATGGATATAAGCCACCTGTACAGGACATAATATTATAGTGCATAAATGTGCATGCAAATACAAGTGCACACTAATAATAAATGTATAAATATTTCACAACATCACATACATCGATCTGATCCCATGGTAAGTAGCTTAAGCATTTGTGTTACGGTAATCAGAAACAACAGTGGATACACAAATATACTTAAATATATTTAATAACACACCCAGACACGGAACAAACATCGATGTTCGTCACACAAATATTTGTCCCGAGTCGGAATCGAACCCACGACTCTTGGAACCGTAGGCAGTAAACCTGGGTCACTAACAACTGTTCCACCGAGCCAGACTATTTTCGGTGAGACGACATCGTCAAGACCAATGTGAGATCCAGAACAGGACCATTAGTTTAATGTGCTTTCCGAGGCACGGGCGTGCAACCGCCAACTAAGGTCCAGGCTGAGTGATTTCTTTACAGAAAAACTCACACAACTGTTACCCAACCACGAACTCGAACCGGGTACCCCTCGGTCCTTACGCAGCGCTTGCTACCGATAAACCAACGAGGCAGTTAAAGGATTAATATTTATATGATAAACGAGTTCACTTGGATCCGATTTTGGGCGGACATTTAGTATTGAATACAACTTTCTTTCCTTAATCTTGTTGCGGTAAAAAGTATCGAATTCGAGAAATTACACAGTACAATGCAAATAAGTTTGTATATAATAATAAAACCCGCCCAATACAGACTTTTGCAAGTGTTCCGTACTATTAAATATTGAATATTGTTATACACAATATCACATTCATTGTACTGATCCCGTGGTAAGTAGAACAGAATAAAATAGAATAATTGTTTATTTGGCACAAAGCGTAAGCACTTGTGTTATAGACATCATCAGAAACAACAGTGGATACACAAATAAACTGATAATACTTATCACACCCAGACACGGAATAAATACTGATGTAAGTATATCACACAAATATTTGTCCCGAGTGGGAGTCGAACCCACGATTTTTTTCTAAAATGTCACTCCTTCATGTTTAATATTCCAAAATAATCAAAATATAACTTTAAACTAATATCGTTACAACTAAATATCTCGTGTTCAAATATCTATCACTGTTCTCAAGATACACCCTGGTGACCCTTTTCCGTTTTCGGCTACGGAACCCTATACAAGAAAACTGTATAAACCTTTTGTATTCTCCCAAGATACTTTATTCAAATGCAAGTTTATTTTAAATTACTATACGCTAGCTTTTCTTTCTCTTCAAACCGCCTTTGAGAGATAATATCAACAATGTGGCTAGTCATGTCGCTTTGAGAAAATATGAGATAGTATGTTAAGAAAACTTTTCTTTTAATATTACTAGCTGTGCCCGCGACTTCGTTCGTGTAGACTACAGGATTTTACATACAAATGATTTTTCTTAATAACTCGCGTTCCCGTGGGAATTTTGCAATATCGCGTTGCAAGTAAGCTTCAAGTTCATTAGGGTACCTGCATGCTAAATTTCAATCATCTAACTTACGCGGTCTAGATTTTTTCACACAACTGATTTGTCCCGCTAGCTCCCGTTCCCGTGGGAATATCCTTTTAGATAACACAAACAAAAATCGTTAATTAATGTGCCTGTTAACCCATTGTTCTAGAGTTTCAATGAAATCTAAGTAAGTTAGTAGATAAGTTAAATAAAAATCAGACAAATTGGAGTGACCACGCCCCGTGGTTTATTGATAAATTTGTGGGTGATTATAGTTTTTGTCAGTAATACATAATATTTTAATATTTTCGCTCATATAAGTAACGTATACCGTTCTGATATTCGAGGCAGTCAACGATTGAAATTTATTTTTCTATTTCTATCGTTACTATGTAATTACAAATCGGTTTATCTTTTCAAATTAAGAGGTAACCAAGTGAAGTAAACTTACTTTTGGAATTGTTTCAAATCAGAGTAATCCATTGAATTTAGTGTGATTCCTGAAAATTGCACATCAAAACTTTTTAATTCAATAAGAACGAATACTGTTATTATCGAGCCCGCAAAAATTTCATCAGGAAAATTGTGAAACGCGGACATTTTTATACAATAACTGTGGCAATAACAATCTATATTTATATGAAACCCGGATTGGCCATACAATCTGGACAATTTCAGGAGTAATTTCGTTCACTGAAAACTTGTTCACAATCACTGAATTATACAAAACAATCATAGAATCGAATGAGATTGCCTGATAATTGCCTCTTTGTACCATGATTATGGAAGTTCCTGTTTGTCCCACTTTATTTCAATTTGCGAGGCCAGTTTAAGCTAAAACAATTCAGGTCAGATATTTGCTCTGACCCCAAAGAGGAAGATAAAAACTTTATCCAAAGAAATTTTCAGCTTGTGATATAGTCACAGTCTGCGGAACTAAAGAGACATGTTGACCGGAAACTATGTATGTTTACGATATATACTATGTTTACGCATTGACTATGTTTTATGCCGCGACTTCGTTTACATGACGTTGTTTACCATGTTGTACATTGATCATGTTGCCTGTATGTGTTTGTTTAATTATGTCATTGTGTATGTGTGATCAATTAAATACTTATCCGATATTTTAATAACGTTTATTAAACTTTCGTGCAGACAAACTGAAAATTGGTGGTAATTTCTGACATTGGACGAAATGAAAAACCGTGAGACAGGCAGAATTCTCTACCTTTCTCTTTGGAATCATAGTATAAATATCTTAACAACGCGCAAAGAATTTGATAGATTTAAAAAAAATAGATAACGTATTAATTTTCTGTAATTAATAAAGTCTACTCTTTTTAGAATTAAAATGCTTTTTTGTGGACGGATATTGTGGACAGTGGACAATGATACCCTCTAGGGCTAAAGTAACCCGACTTTACCAGTACTCGAAGAGAAGCGAGAGCGGGTCACTAGTTTATAATAATTTGCAAAGGACTAAAGATTTATGTTGGATTACAAGTCTTTAAATACATATATTGTTCATCCAATAATATGAGAAGTAAGATTGTATGAGCGGCGCACCATATTCACGACAAAACAAAGCAATAGGTATCAACCTTCTGAAAATGATGATGAATTTAACATCTTAAATGCAGGCTCCTGTACAATTTCGTGCATATGACATTATAGTTCTACAAAGCGCGTGAAATCTATGGCCTGTCACCAAGTTGACTTTAGCTATCTAGGCCCGACAATACTTGGCTCCAGCTAGAATTCTGGGATGTTTGTATTTACATAAAACATACACGGCTGTCTTGGAGCAGATACGCAAATTGTGCTTTATGCGATTATATGAGAACAGGCTACGTCGCAACTATGTACAATCAGCTTTGTAACTTCACATTGAAAACATCGTCCAATTTATGTGTTGTCCCAAAAATAAGCTAGATGTTTTGTGAGCATATCTGCCGTCCTCTAGCTATAATGCCGTTAACTAACATTTGGTCATTTTTGACTTTTGAATACTATCCGAATAAGAAAAATATGCGGAATCTAACCATCTTTCCCAATTTTTTATATCTTGAGTAGTTTCTGAGATAGTATGCCGTTAACTACGAGTGAGTGCCCCGTTTTTGCGAGGTTACATAGCTATAATGCAGTTACCTTAAGATTCTTAACTAAAACGCGGTTAAAGGATTTTAACTTCTGAAAATGATAAAAATTTACTGAAATTACATAACTAAATTGCCGTTATTTGAATTTCCTTCTCAATAAGGCCGTTAAAGTACTTTAACGGCAATATTGTTTTGCTGTTCTTCGGAAAGCGTTTATATGGCATTTCAAGACTAAAACGCCGTTAAGTAAAATTATTAAACAAAAACGCCGTTAAAGTCCAATAACGGCGTTTTAAATTTGTTTAATAAATTTGCTGTCATTCAATTTGCACGACTTAAATGCGGTTAACCCACATTACTTAACTATAATGCGACTATGTACCAAACGTTGAAAGAAGTCGCAGTCTCAGTCCAAGGGCATGAAAGAGAGGATGTATCACAGAGCACATGAACTCGCAAAACTTGTGATGCAAACAGCACATTCATGAACGATATAAAGTTTAGCATCATATTCGGATTCTTTTTTATGAAACCAAACCTAATTTTATTGTGGGAACAGCAATTCTTTAACCATAAATATAAATATGGAACATCTCTACGGATGAGAAGAAAAAATTATAATAAGCTAACTACATAATATATATCATTTTGTTTTCTTACAGCAATTTTATTGCGTCGTGCCAAATAACTATCAATGGTTTAAAGTGAGAGGTGATTTTCCCAACAGGAGCAAACGTTTCATTTAAACAGCAAGTCGTTGACATAATATTATGATAGATTTAAAGGTTTCCATTTTATGGTAAAACTAGCTGACCCAACAGACTTCGTCCTGTCAAAAAAATGAGAAAAAGAAAAGGGCTGTTTCTAGGGTTTTCCCGGCAATTATTAAATTTTTTCTCGCCGTAAGAACCATCCTTGGACTTCAACGAACATTTAAAAAAAAGAATTGGCCAAATGGTTCATGCGTTGTTGAGTTATGCGCTTACCAACACATTTTGCGATTCATTTTTATATTATAGATTATGACTTTTGCAAGATCGACATTAAAATATTTCTCAATCATTTTAAATTGATTTGTGTTCATTGTACAGTGCCCTTGCTTTTTTATATTTTTTGCGTTGTTTAGCCCAGTCAACACAAACAGCGCATTCATGAACAGTATTAAGGTTAGCATCATGTTTGGATTACTTTTTATGTAACCCAGGCTTCGCACAATTCACTCCCTTTTAGATTCATATTTTTACGTGATTTCTATAAGTTTAAAAGATACTTTTTATCAGGTAAGTTGGGGGTTGGTAAATATCGTTCTGTAAACAGCGTCGCAATGGATCATGTTTGCCTCTGTAATGAGGTGCCAATGGGTTAAATGTTTCTATATGTGCGTTAATAAATCCCGGTCAAAAGGAAGCGATTGTTGATGCTTGCCGCGTCTTTCGATTTTTCTGTAAAATTATCATGCAAATGCCTAAAGAAATAACAAACATCTTCAGTCTGTGAAAAAACGAATGACAAACCTTTGCATGATAATTTTACCGAAAAATTGAAAGATTAGCGCAGCAAGCATCAAACATCGCTTCCATTTGACCGGGATTTATTAACAAATATATAGGAACATTTAACCCATTGGCACCTCATTACAAACGCCAACGAACATCAACCACGCTGTTTACAGAACGATTTTAATGTAAAACTCATGCATTTGCATTTTATTCAAACATACCCATATAAAAAGTAGCTTATGAATATAATAGAAAACACGTAAAAAATATGAAAATAAGTCTTACTCAGCTCAGAAACGAAGAGAGTGAATTGTGCGAAGCCTATAGGGTACAAAAAAGTAATCCAAACATGATGCTAAATTTTATAATGTATTGTTTATGAATGTGCTATTTGTGTTGACTGGGCTAAATAACGCGAAAAATATAAAAAAGCAAGGGAACTGTACGTGTACAATGAACACAAATCAATCAACAATGATTATGAGAAATATTTTAGTGTAAATCTTGAAAAAGCCATAATGTTACCATAAAATGGAAACCTTTAAATATATCCTTTTACTGTTTACTGTTTTTAATGAAACTTTTGTTCCTGTTGGGAAAACCACTTCTCACTTTAAACTATAGACAGTTATTTGGCACGACGCAATTGCTGTAAAAAAACAAAATTATATAGTCAGCTTTCTATAATTTTTTGCTTCTCTTCCATTGAGATGTTCCAAATATACATTTATGGTTAGATAATTGCAGTTCTCAGAATAAAAATTGGCTTTTTATATTGATTACCTTTTAAAGGAGACTGAAAATGGTGGGCCGCAATTGTAATGGATTGGTATATGGTCTAAAAAAATTAGTTTCTGCGTGCTGAGAAATATGAAAAATAAATAAATAAATAAATAACTTTCTCTTCTTTCTCTCTTTCTTTCTACTTTTCGTAAAAAAAACGATTATTCATATTAATGGATTTATTTACAGGAAAAAAGTATTTTGCAATAGAAAGTAAACCCAAATTGTGAGTAAATGCACGTTAAACGTTACACAACACAGTTCAAACATAGTGATGTGTCGTATCAATTGCAAAAAAATCGGTACAATGATGATAATATAATTAATTGATTTCAATTCCAATAAATGGATCTATGGTCTATTTACCCGACTGTCTTTATTACTGACATTGACAGTTGACGGGCGTTGTGCCGGCCGGTGGAATTAGCTCACTCTTTTCGTGTTTTCCGATTCCATTATCTCATTTCTCGTATGTCAATACTTGCAAAATTTTCTCTAAAACTGATAAGGTATCCTGCCTATCGATTAATACCGATTTCGTCTTATAACAAGTTATAATTTTTTACGGCCCAAGATTGAATGAAATCGTTTCAGTCTCAGTTAAATTGATGATTAATTGATACAAATTGATCTCAATTTATTTTAAAAATGTGAAACAGTTGATTTTTAAATTAAATAGTGATTCAAAACGGTTTTATTACTTTTTACATAAATGCACTACATTGTAATTTCTAAATTATCAACTTATGAATGCTTAGTTAAAATGCCGTTACAGCAAAAGGTTTTGATTTTAGCTGCATTTTAGTCTAGTAATAAACATTAGTAAAAGATGCATAGTAAAACTTATGTAATTTATGTTGGAAATGCTCGACTTAAATGCCGTTATGAACAGTTAGCTGCACTATTGGTAAGTAATGCACAAGACACAAGAATAAGATTACCGAGCTAAAACGCCGTTATTCCATTTAACGGCATTTAAGTTTAGTAAATATATTAGATAGAAACTCATTTTACAAATTTATCAAAGTTATTCAAAATCAAACACTTAAATGCCGTTAAGGTATCTATAGCGGCATTTTAGCTATGTTTTCTATTAAGTAAATCTAAAGCAATCCTGATTTAAAACGTTTAAATTAAAATATTTTAAAATATATAACACATAGAATTATGAGACTTTGAGCATATTAAAGCTCTTGTAAATACCTGTGTAATGATATATATCACTTGTATATAAACCTTTTCCTTTTCGTTTAGCGATTTTTTTTTCTTTCGCGCTCTTTAAACCCGTTTTTCTCCGAATGCGGTTTTGTCACATAACGGCATTATAGCTAAAGGACGGCAGATATAAAGTTATTTTTATAAATGACGTTTCGCCTTTCTTTCAAGGAAATAGTTGAGTAGATTTAAAAAAAATCTTTGAAAACCGTAATCAAGTAACAAGTAGTCATTCATAGTAGAATGAAAACAAGAGAGACACTTTTGATTTTTCTCAGCAGCTTCAAGGCTTTTTAGCAGATCACAACATATGAAACATTACTTTCAACTTAAGTACATCGTTTTATTTTGTGCCTTTTTTATTTTAAAGGAATTTCTTGAAGTTCACTTGCTGGCTTCAGTATCTTATTTTCGTAAATTTTTGTACCTATTTTGACCTTTTTGAAAAGTAAAAATGGTCAAAACAGGTACATAAGTAAGTTAAAATGCGATACTTCAACATCAAAATTTCAAATCAATAAATTACAAATTTGATACTAGAAAGTCCTTATTGATTTAGTTAGAATATCGAATCCGATAATTTGGGAGTTTCAACTGAGAGCAAAAGTACAAACGATCTCATCCAATCGAGAAGTTTGTTATCATGTTATTCTACTTTATAGATCTTGAGTGTTTAATGAAACTGGAACAATTTCAGGAAGCAATTTCCTGGCAATCCCTTTAAAGATGTTCTACGTTAAATCGTGTCATAACCAGATTTTAGTTTTGGAAACATGACAGATTGACAATGCTATTATTTTCTTTGCAATAATAATCAAGGTTAAGTTATTAAGATGTTCATAGAATTTAGGTAGTGACGTTTAAAACAAATGTGATGAGATTCCGTTCAAGGTAAAATTAAATTTTTCTCTGAAATAATAAAATGTCTATCAGAGCAAAGCTGTTGTTAAATTATATTTGACTAGCTTTCCGCTCGCGTAGCGGAGTAGGTTAAAAAGTAGCCTATCTTCCTTTCTCAGACTTTTGACTATATTATCTGTTCCAAATTTCGTTTCGCATTATAATATTAGTAAGGATTGTCAAGAATTGAATCTCATGTTCGTACCTAATTAATAAGTTTTTGAAAAAGTGACTCTGTATTCACTTTTTATTACTAAACTAGCGACCCGCCCTCGCTTCGCTTCGGGGATATCTCTATCTCTATGTAATATATCTTAACCCGTAAGAGAAATCTATTTTTTTTTATCTAAAAACGCTTACATGGAGCCTACATCGCATGCTGACTAGCTGAGCGCGGTGGCGGCAACCACGCGACTTTTTTCTAATACTTGCATTTTTAAACTCGTGATATCTTCCGAATTAAATGTCCGAATTGAATAATTCAAAAAGTTATAAAAAGGTATTGAAGCCGTCTTGAATATAAAGTAACTTATTTTTTTAAGGATTAATACCAAGGTACAAATATCTTTATTTGTACCTTGGTATTAATTAAGAGCCCTTTCAAGCGGCGGCATATAAATTAAATTTTTAGAATAAAAAACCGCTTGCTGTGACATAACTATAATATTTAGACATATGCTGTCGCGACACTTTTTGTAGATAATGATGAGTTCTACAAAGTCTTAGTAAATGGTTTTGTTCTATCTTCAATAGTTTTCGCAGCGCAGGCGACGTAAGGAATTTTTCAGGTCTATTTTTTACACCTTGGGTTACATTATTGGAGTATTAGTAAGGATCCCTAATTTTTAAAAAAATATAATATAGCCTATGTTACTTCTGAGTAATGCAGCTTTCTAATGGTAAAAAATTATTGCAATCGGTCCAGTAGTTTTTGAGTTTATTCATTACAAACATACAAAAATACAAATCTTTCCTCTTTATAATATTAGTATAGATATAGATATTAGTATAGATATAAATGTATTTTGTAATTTATATGGATGCTACGTCTTCCATCATCTCAAGTCATATCAAGACAGTTTGTCAATTTGACAAATAGCGCAGTAAAGTTACATTAATACGACCCAAAATGGATATGAAGATTATTCAACCCAGACAACACATAATAACATGTATAGTCAATACGAGAATCTAGATACACTGTAGTCAGTCAGCGAACATGCCTATATTCCGGTCTCGCTTTGTTGTTAGCCAGTCAGCTGTCTGCTAACTTAGACAAAGAGCGATTATAGTAACTTTGCTATCTGCTACCCAACACTTCAGATCTTGAGTCTGCATTGTGAAGGTTCCTATGGGATGCTATGCCATCTAGCTCCATAGGTAAACACGCTGTATTTGTAACTTTTCTGAACTGTTTTCTTATGCTTAGCTAACAACAGCTACTTGTTAGAAAAGTGATGTTGCTCCACAAATGTTAAGAATACTTCTTACTACTACTTACAAGAAGAGTTTCGAATTTCAAAATTCTTTATTTATACCGTATAAAGGCATTATTATATGCACTTTTAAATCGTCAAACATCAACAGTTACCATTTTACTACTTCCTGAAACCTGTCAAAAACATTGATTTTCTCGAGCGTTAACTATGATGTAAATGTAATCCAATCAAAAACATAACTGTGAAATGAGAGCCAAGTTCAATATTATGATAATTGCCTTGGTTGTTGACTTCAACGACAAAAGAAGTGAGATCTAAATGGGTGCCAAGTTCAATGGTCAACCCTGAAATTTATTTATAAGTAACACTATAACATACCTATCATATCTTCTTATAACATAAGATAATATATGGTGGTAGCCTATGAAGGTCTGTCTTGGCTAGTTTCTATAAACCTACCAACGTATTATTATGTTCGCTCGCTAGTTTCTACCAACAATCCAAATTTTCGGAATTATAAAATAATACCTACTAACTAAATAACTAAAGAAAACTAGCCAAGACAGACCTTCATAGGCTACCACCATTCATTATCTTATGTTATAAGAAGATATGATAGGTATGTTATAGTGTTACTTATAAATAAATTTCAGGGTTGACCATTGAACTTGGCACCCATTTAGATCTCACTTCTTTTGTCGTTGAAGTCAACAACCAAGGCAATTATCATAATATTGAACTTGGCTCTCATTTCACAGTTATGTTTTTGATTGGATATCATTACTTTTTGTAGAAAAGTATATATCATCGTAACGCCGTAGGTCCTTTGAAAAGGACAAATTCAAAACTAAAACTAGACTTTATAAATATAAAACAATTGAATCAGTCACTGTATTTTCCTACGTTTACGGGGTATAACCCTAAGTAATAAATATGAAAACCGACTATAAGTACCTACTCTTAATTGTAAATAAGTAAGTATGTATACCTAAATATATACTTAGTGCTCTGCCTTCCCCGGTATACACCGTGAAATTTTAGTGGTTGTTTCCCCGCAGTAAAATGATTCTATCTTATTAGTACAAAAGATGTGTGCAGTTCTTTTTTGGTAAAATCAATAAATGCCGGTTTTACGAAAGGTTTAACCGTAACTCGAAAACACGTTCGAACCGCTATATGACTTAGGGTGTAGAGCTTCTTTAGCTTTAAGCATCGATTTCATGCGGCAAGCAGTACCTGAATACATCACATCTTCAAAAACAACGATAGCTTCTCTCGTTTTCGAGTTGGAAAATTATTATTCTGAAAAATCGAAAAAAAGAAATTTTTTTTTCGAGAAATAATTTGCATGATTCAATAGTATTACTAAAGGCAAGTCGTTCTGCCACGGGAAAACAACCACTAAAATTTAACGGTGTATAGGCGTGATTAGGCCACCTACCACATATTTCTGTAACTTAACCACCTACGCGCGGTCTTGGAGACCGCTCTTAGATAACCACCCTACATTCGATTTCTATAACATTAACAAAGGATTTAAATTAGTAAAATTCTTGTTTATAATTTAGACTTTCATTTTAGACTTTTAAAGAACATAAACTATAATAAAATCTTAAGATCTGTTATAACCTTTTAAAGACACGTAGTTTTAACACAAAAATATCATCTTCTTAAAAAATGAGATCTGATACATAAAGAACATTAAAAATAATCTTTTTGGGTTTTATTCCTATGAGCTTGGGGTTGTAACTTTGTAATTAAATCAAAAAACCAAATATTAATTATATAATTCAACAAAATTTCAACCACCAAATATTTACAATTTCTCGCGACTGTTGTAGCATAGTTATTTCGCACACTTCAAACAAATTGGTACCTTGCACATAATACATAAGTAAACAGTCTTGCGTTTCTTCTTATATCACACGTTGAACATGTTTTGCGAACTTTAAGTTTCTCCACTTCAGATGTGCTCGGCAGATCTTCATTTATCTGCAGAATACGACGAATAGAACTCCAGACGTCTCGTTGTTTGTGATCATTTTCCACACGACGTTCCAGATGCGGCTTTGTAAGCTTACAATTTTTTTAAGAATTTAAATCGGTTTTCAGTCTTTTGAGATTCATTACTCAAATTGATGACATACGTATTTGATGAAAATATATCTAAAATTCCATAAAGTACAGCCAAAGGCCATCTTCGCGTTCAACGAGAACTTGAGTAATTTGAGCACCTTTGATCAAGTAGATCGACACCTATTTTTGTGTCATTCAAGACCCTAGATGGATCTTGGTCTTGAAGAGACTGTACCTGTTGATTCTGGCTGAGATGAAATTGTCTTGCATCGAAAATTCATCATCATCACCCTCGATCTCAGATTCAGATTCACAGACTTCAACCTGAGCAGCATACTCGACCGAATCGGGTTCCAAGTCACTACAATCTTCGCCTGGCATAACCTCGTCGTCTGACATCTCCTGTTGCAACCATCCTTGTAAAATTTCGTCTCTTTTACCCATTTTTCACTTATATAAATAAAATCGTTCGGTGAAAAAGAAATCACATAACCACCTACAGGCGGTCACAGAGACCGCTGACGAAATATTTTATCTTACCCTGACCAAACGCGCGCACGTCTACACTCGCCGATTGCAAGCGCGGTGCTGATGGATGTGTAGAAAAGGTATAATAGACGCGCACTGTCGTACGACACACATAGATCAAAATATTTGAATTTAAAAATATGTTGCGGTCTCAGAGACCGCAGGTAGGTGGTTAAGGGTTAAGCGTTCATATTAGAACCTAACCGCAGCATGGTCTATTGTGCCTGTCGACCTCATATGTGGATCTCACTACCGCTATCAGGTGGAGTGAGGTCATCTTGTTAGCCTCTTATAAAAATAAAAAAAAAAACGTAATTATTAAAAAAAATGCCAGTTTTTTATTTTTTCCTTTGTATTCATGTAATTACCTATCTGCATACCAAATTTTAACTCTCTAGGTCATTTGGAACTGGGTTAGAATTTTGATCTGTCAGTCAGTCAATGATAAAAATAAGGATTTTTGGACATTAATATCTAAATAACTGTTTGAGATAAGCTTATGAAATTTAGAACACATATTTATCTCGCAAGTCACAATATATGAGCCAAATTTGATACGTTTATGTGAAATAGTTTTTGATTTATGAGGGGTTCAAAAGTGGTTCCAAATGGTTCGTGTAATATTACACACGGTGCGGCTCGCCAGTTCTGTTTCTTGAACTTGGCTTGACACGCTACCGCGTGTCTAGATCATCGACAGGTTTGATAAAAAAAAAGAATGTATACTATACAGAGTACTAAAACATAGTGTCAAGTCCTTAAATAGAACACCCCGTGGGGAATCCGACACACCCCCATGTATGTTCCGCGATTTTTAATAGTTTTCGAGTTATGTTTTTTTTTTAACTTTTTAGAATAATACAAAATCATTACAAATATTTTTAGCATTGTAGAAGAACTCATGAAAATTTATTTGCGAAAAGAATTTCTCAAAAAAGTCCAATAATTTTTTAGGTCAATTATTAAAAAAATCATCGGGGTGTGTTTTGGATGCCCCACCCTGTATATTTTCCACAATAAAAGTGAGACAAGCTTAAATAGACAGGTGTGTATAATTTTACGCATCATTTAAAAAATCAGAGGTTAACACAGAAACCTTTGGTAAAGACTGTCAATTTACTTATTTTCTTCTCAAAATTTAAATGCTGAGGAACACCTATGCATGCAGTATATTTCAAATGGAAATCTCAGGTGAACTGAAATATTGGTGACGTATACGAAGACTTTGCCTTTGATTCTAACATTAAATGGAATGCCTTTTGTACATCCACTGTAAATGTGGACATTTGGAGTTCGGTATTTGAGACATTGCACACCTGTGACAGCAGTAATATTGTCAGAAACAGATACAGAAATAGATAGATGTGAAGCACAGAATGTTGTATACTAGAAAGTTATAAATAATAGGAGAAAAATAAAACTTCTCTTCGTTTGATATTTTCGTAAGTGAAAAAATCATGATAATATAAAACAAATTAATGACTAAATCCGAAACTCCAGCTAATACAATAAATGCGCAGGTGGAATTTAAGTCCACTTGCGGGGACACACAGGCGAACTCATGGCTCACTGTGTCCAATATCGTAAATGTGTAATCTGACTTGATCGGTCAGATCAAACGCAGGAATAACATTACTAATATCTCCTAATAATCAATTAGGGTTTAATCCAGTCAAAGCACCGGGAATGTATGTGCTACCGTATTCAACGTATCCAATGAAAGTTTTGAATTATATTCCCGAGTCCTATTGGGTTTGTAGAAAATATTATTTAAAAATAAACAACCTCAACTAAGAATTAAACAAAAGCAAATTACGCAATGTTACTTACTGCTTTGAAAACAAGAACGGCATTAAGACAAGGCGTACGCTTTCCCGTTTTATCCCCACTATCTTTGTAGTTCGTAAAATAAAAACATATCTCGCAACATTGTACAATAGACAGCCCGATGCCCCCGGCAGTGCTTCCTACAACGTTGTTGTATATAAAGCAAAATCCTGTAGTATTCATGTTGCGGGCATACAGTGTTATCTAGGACAGGGAGGGGCGAAAATAACGAACTACCAAGCACTGCCTCTAAAAAGACAAGTCAAGTTACAGCAGGCTCTGAATGTAGCCATAAAGGCGGTTTTTGCAGCAAAATCGCCACAGTTTGAATTGTGACCGTTTGCAATCAAAAGTTTTTTTGATTCTACATTTCATGTTGGACGCAGAAATGTTTATCTTATTTGAAGTTTTGTGTAACTTTAGAAAGTACAAATATCAGACAACATCGCTGAAAATGTTATGAGAGAAGATGATAGAATGTGCAAAAACCAAATAATAAAATCGAAATTTCACAAGAATTTAAGAAATGCAAAGTTTGTAAAATATACCCAAAAGATAAAAATATTATTTGCTTTAAAGCTGATCAATCAATATCATTAATATTTAATCTGATCAACTCAAGAGACTTTAGCTATTCACATTAACAATTAATTTTAAAAAAACAAATTATTTTTTATAAATATTTGCAAATAAAAAAAAATCTCGCTTCAAAATTTTTCAAATCAAGTTTAATAGAGTTTTATCATTGAACTTACCTTCACATGTCTCCCATGAGCAGAGAAGAATCTACTATCAGCGCTATACGTGACAAGGCCCACTGATAATAGTGAATAGTCCTTTTTCCGAATCCACGTGACCTGTTGGAGAATAAAAAAAGAAAATTGAAGAAGATCAAAATTTTAAATAGTGCGTCTTTCTAATGCTTTTCTGAAATCGTTATTTGGGACTATATGACATTGAAGTCATATTGATTAAAAATTTTTGTTATAAAATTAACTAAAATAAACGGATAATAGAGTTTTTCCAAATAAATAAACAATGGACTAAGTTATAATCTGACGACGAGAACGATGATAAAAAACAAATAACTGAAGTTTCTCAATTGTTTAAGAGTTTGGTTAAGTTGGTTGCAAATTAAGTTGTGAAGAAATTCTAATGGACTTAATACAACTATCTTGAATTTTATTCACTAAGATTAATCTTCTTTATTTTTTTATCGGGCATTCTGTTACGTAACTTACTGCATCAAATAAAACTATAATATTATTTTTTATTTGCTTGTAAGTTTAAAAAGTTATATAAGTTTATATTACCTCAAAGTCTTCTTTTAATCATGAGTGAAATTTAAATTAGTTTCCAAAGGTATATATAATATGATTTTTAGATGAAAGACTCAGCAATAATACTAAAACTTTATTTGACACAGTATCTAGAACTAGATCACAGTTTTTATTAGCTTTAACTTCGGTGCTAGAAAATTTGGTAATAATAAATGACAAAGTTTTCGGGTCCAGATGCGAACACCCAATTTTATGACACAAATTTTCGTAATTATCGTATGAAACTAAATTGAGAACATTCTGTCAAAAGTTTTGTAATGCCCTTAGGGTCCTGCGGAATTTCATATTTATTATCTTTCAATATGACGTTGTATCAAGCCTCAAAGAGAAAAAGGTTCACTGCAAAATTTTATTAGCCGAGCGAATTTTTGATGTAATGTAACTACATTTTACTTTAGTTACTTTCCTAAATTTCAAGATAAAGTTAGTCATCCTTTTTTATACTCTTACTTCGTTTAACTTTACGTAAATGATTTTTAGATTAAACGAAATTGTGTTTATATAGTAAACGTAAGTTTTGAGCGATCTAATCAACATATAGATTGGAATTTCAGAATAACTGTTTTAAATTATATAGACTAATTACTTTTATCTTTACAAAACATCTAGTAACTCATAAAAGCCTAAATAGCACGATCTAATTAAGTAATTTTGTTTACACTTAATTTGACACGACGAAACAAGGAAACTCAAAGGTCTAAAACAAACTATTAACCTTAATTAAAAAAGGCACGTTAAAACTACGTTAACTGTAGCAGGCTACGTCTTTTTCTATTGTGTATCTGGTCTAAATCTTGTAGAGCAGGATAGGTGAAAGAGAGCATGAATATACCTATGTGAGTATCATAAGTATTTTTCTCAATAAATAAAGCAACAACATAATAAATAACGATTCACTCACCGTATTTTCAGTAATATCACTAACTTCACAATGTAGTATAGCCGTAGTTCCTATTTGAGCTATTACTGTTGTACAATTTTCAGTCAAAAATATACCACTCTTTCCACCTTTACCACTTAACTTATTGGCGGCGGACGCGGCCGAATCTCTGTACATTTTCTTAACTTTATTCAAGGATTTTGACAGAGAACCTTCATGTAGCTCTTCAATGGTTTCTCTGTCTTCTATTCTATGCTTCTCATGATGCTTTTCTCTAACTACAGCTCCGTGAACTTCATCAACGATATTATCTAAATTATGTACATCTTCATAGTCATTATCTAAATCTGTTGCTGATAATCGAAGTGGTTTTGGTAGCTTAGGATATGTACCGGTGCTTACAACATAGTCTGTAGTCGTCTGGTACGGTTCAGTCGTTTCCTCTTCGCTCTCAACTGTTGTGTACAAAATTGTTGTTTGTGTTGTTGATGTTGTTGTTCTTCTTCTGTGACCTGGAAACAATTTTCTTGTTAATTACTTTAACTAAAGAGACGCTTTAATTGTTTCAATTAATGTAAGGACTATGGAAGGCATAAACGATTTTGGTTAGCTCATAATATCTAACCGATCATTGGCCAAAATTTAATTTTCAGTAAACTTAAAGCGATTAATCTTAACTATTTCAGAAGCGTCAGGCACATTAAGTTTACATTTTCCAATTAATTAAGTATCTACTGTAGTTGATAAGTAAATTATTTATGAAATTGTTTGTACTTTGTTTCTGACACAGCAAAGCAAGTTAAAATCGGGATAAGCCGCAGTTTTAAGACAATCTCATTATCTGTTATTTAATTTTAAATTAAGTGCTTAAAATATATGCCTAATTGCCTAATGAAAAATATATTATAATACTATCAGAAAAGGAATGTAAACTTTTCAATATCAAGAATCTAACCTTAAAATATTTAAAATCTTACTAAAGACAAAATGTTTTGTAAGTCGATTAGTAAGTACCTAACTAACCTTACCATAGTTCAAAGACAAATGAAAATTAAATTTTAGTATCTTGCTTTAAATTATATAATATTGCGTTCATGCGTTAAATCAGAAAATTTCTTTTCCACAGTTTTTATAGAAAATAAGTGAACGGCACGTTTTGATTTGGTCATATTTTTTCTACGCTTTATAAATCACCATACAGTGATTGCCATACTGTAGAATCTTCACTGATAATTGTGTTACGAGTTACGAGATAGTTACACTGTAATTGCTTTGTAAGCTGATAACAAATGTAAAAGGTCCTGTAGATTAATAGAAGTTTATAGATTTATATTTGAAATGACAGGTTACTAGGAACGGAGCGCTGCACACCTTTGTGAACAGTCAGAAGGTGTCCAAAAAGGCACGTCTGGCGGTTCATAGAGGAGTGTTGATCCCGACACTAATGTGCGGAAGCGAAAGTTGGGTATGGCAGAAGAAGCACGAAAGTAGGATAAATGCAGTGGAGATGCGAGCACTTAGAAGTATGCTAGGAGTGAAACTGAGTGATAGAATAAGAAACGAAATAATTAGAGAACGTTGTGGTGTGAAAGAAGATGTAGTGACTAAGGTTGAGAAAGGTATGCTTAGATGGTTTGGTCATATTGAGAGGATGAGTGAAAGACGATTAACGAAGAGTATATATAGAGAGGGTGTGATTGGAGATGTCGACAGGGGAAGACCAAGAAAGACCTTTCATGACCAAATAGGTCAAATCTTAAAGAAAGGTCAAATCAAAAGTACCCGTAATCGACGAGCGTGCATGAAGAGGTTGATGAATGTGGATGAAGCGAAAGTGGTGTGCCAGGACCGTAGCACATGGCAGGAAGTGATCTCTGCCTACCCCTCTGGGAAAAAGGCGTGATTGTATGTATGTATGTATGTATGTATGTAGGTTACTTATTAGGCACCTAATGAAGAAATACAAATTTGTGTAACAGGAATGCGAAACAGTAATAACCGGGTAACCTAGAACAAAATCTAGAAATACCTGTATGTATAGTCCAAATAGTGTTACGGGTGTGCATTTGTTACCTTTTTTATGGTGCCTCGTAAAGTTCCCGAACACACTCCCTAGCCTCTGCTGGTTCCTTGAAGTGCAGAGCTCCAACGATTTCAAGTCATCCGCATTCTGAGCGACCAATATGGAAGACCTTTTAGACTCCATAGCACCTGTGTTTACTAATAACTCGGCTTCAAGTAACAGAACAATTGTGGCGTAGAGTAGTTTCAGTTCTTTACAGCAAAACATTGTTTTGGCACTGTCAAACGTCACATTTGGTGCAAGATCTCATTTTCACTTAAATTTATAGTCATTGTGCATAAACACTGTGCTATCTTCTTGTGTATGCGGGTCTGATGGGCGTTCGGCGAAACGGCATTCTGGAAAGAAAGAGAAATCAAAATTAGATACAATCATTACCTTTTTTTCCCTGACAAATGATGATGGCTTGGAGTAGCCTCGTCACTAGGGTAGGCCCGTGCCCCAGCATTGGGGACGAATACGGGCTGATAATGATGATGAAACATTTGGAAGTGCTGAGATATAATCCTCAATCCTTGTGGATTGAGATCCTTTTTCGTGTAATTGAATAGTTTAAATATTTTTAGTTAAAATATGTTAATTTATTGTTTTGGGTAAAACATGTGTCAAAAGGTTTGTGTCACATAGAGCAACATTTTCTCTTTGCGGAAAAAATAAAGTACAATTCCAAGTTCGCCGGGTCGGCTAGGGTTTAATAAGTTATTAAAAATTTACAAAATGGATTAGTCAAAACCATTACGGCTTTAACTAGTCGGATATATGTACAAGTATAGTATATGGCACACCCAGACTGTATGACATGGCTCATTTACAATTTGTTACATAATTGTCGCTTAAAAAGAGTAACTATCGAGTTTCTTGTCGGAATCTTCTCAGTAGAATCGGCGTTCCAAACCGGTTGTAGAATCTTATTGACGATTTAAAAGTTCATAAAATTTTAAACTGTCATGGTTACACACATAAGAAAACTGTAACTGTCCGGGATATTTACCATGTTGTTTTGTTTTAATGAGCTCCCGATATTTTGGCACTGTTGCAAGTCATGACAACAGTGCCGAAATATCGGGCAATTAAATATCAATTTCCTAATTCATATAAATTGCCTATATAACTGAAAACATTTGGATTTTTTGGAAAAAACTTTTCGTCGGCTTAGAGTGTAAACCTGTCAAGTCCATTTTTTTACTTTAATACGTTATTTATACCATTCGAAAGTGTGAAAATAAATACACAATCTAATCGTCTCTCCTGAAAATGTACCTGATATGGAGTTAGCAGGTTTACACTCTAAGCCGACGTTTTGCACCTTTAAATCTCTAGTCCTGAGATTTCTGCTTCATCTCCCCATCGATAATGAACACAAACGTCCGCAGTGGGATGACGTATCACGTGCCTCCCACTACTCCCATTCCGAGGATATGCTTGCATATTCATTCGACAGATTGGTGAGTGCTCCGATTCGACGAGTAGCCTATGCTTTGGTTCAGAACATTTTACTGATAGTGCTAAAAATGTATGGACTTGCTCTTGCCCGCGGCTTCGTCCGTGTTAAATAAATAAATATCTGGGACATTTCCACACACGGTCATCTGGACCGTAGGACCGGGACAACGTACCACGGATATTGTAGGACAATATGACCGTTACATTATATAAATATTAACTAAATAAATAAAAAGAAATCAGCTGGTTAGTAATAATTTTTGGTGATCTCGTTATCAATACATGTTGGAGGGGGAGGACTCTTTGATGAAACCATAGATTTTGTAGGACAAATATTTGTTCAAATAATTTAGATAATTATCATAAGATATAATAAAAACAATTCAGTTAGTAATAAATATTGAAGAATCATCAAATCGACATATTTTATCATTGCTACCTCTGTTAGCTACCACAATAAAAAAATTTCGCACAGGAAATTGTTGGGCGTCTTATCAAAATGAAGCTACTCACGGAAAGTTAGCTTGATAGTAATCAAGTGAAAAAATACTCCACGGATCCTGTACTAATACGTCTAACCGCACGCACACAAACACAGTGCCAAAGTCTACCGAACTGAAACGATGTTAGACGATTGTGAGTTTTTTTTCGTTACGGAATTTCTTGGTTCGGTCGCCGCGCTCAAAGCCCGCGATAAAAGCTATGCAATAGCTTAAAAATTAAACTGTCATTGTTACCCACATTACAAAACTGAATCTGTTTTGGATATTTAATCATCATCATCATCTCCGCGTTTTCCCGGTTGCATCCTTGCGGAGCCCGGGGTCCGCTTTCCTACTTCTATCTCTCCACTTCGCGCGGTCTTCGGCATCCTTCACGGAGAGTTTGTTGGCACGCATGTCATCCACTACGACGTCAAGCCAGGCCTTCTTGGGCCTTCCCCTTCTGCCGGGACCTGGCGGTAGCGACATAGCTAGACACTTGTTCCCTACGTAGTTTGCCGGTTTCCGTAAAACATGACCGTACCAACGTAGGCGGCACTCTTGCAGTTTATCAGCGATGTCTCGGACATGAAGGCTGCCGCGAATACGGGAGTTCTTTACGCGATCTGCTCGCGTAACTCCCGACATCCAGCGCAGCATCTTCATCTCCGTGACCCGCAGTTCCTGCTTGTGCCGCTCAAGTACTGGCCATGCTTCACTGCCATATAAGAGAACAGGCCTAATGATGGATTTATAGACCTGTCCCTTCAGCTTAACCGGCATTTTAGGGTCGCAAGTGACGCCGCTCACCTCCCGCCATTTATCCCACGCAGCAGCAATGCGTGCCTTGACGTCGGAGTCGATGTCGCCGTTCGCGTGGAGTACAGATCCCAGATACTTGAACCGGTCCGTGCGCTCGACCGTGTTTTCGCCTATGCGGACGGACATGGGATCTGTAGTGTTGCAGGCCAAGTACTCAGTCTTCGCCACGTTGAGTTTCAGACCCCGTTCTCAAGCGATTCCTTCCATGTGTTAACACGTCTCACCAGCCGTCCCCTGTCCGAGTCCACCAGCGCGATATCATCAGCATACATAAGTAGCCATGGTGGCTGCTCATGGTGGTCTCTGATGCTGTCTGACAATACGTCTAATATCAGGCTGAAGAGGAACGGACTCAGGACGGAGCCTTGGTGTACTCCGACGGTTATACGGAAGGGCAAAGTGTCGCCAACAGCGGTCCTAACTACAGAATCGGAATCACAGTACATGTCTCTAATGATATCAACATACGTTTCTGGCACTCCCTTGGACCTCAGGGCCCACCAAATCATCGCACGCGGAACACAGTCGAAGGCCTTCTCCATGTCCAGAAATAGGAAGTGGAGAGGCGTGTTCTTCGTCCTGTATTTCTCCATGATGATTCTTAGGGCAAAAACGGGGTCCATAGTCCCGTGACCGGGGCGGAAACCATATTGACATCCAGAGACAGTGCACTCCTGACGGATTCGAGAGTCTACTATCCGCTCGAATAGTTTCATGGTGTGGGACATGACCTTTATACCGCGATAACTACCGCACTCTTGCACTGATCCCTTGCCCTTGAAGACCGGGGTGATAACACTCAGTCTCCATTGGCAAGGAATCCCGCCGGTGCTGAGTATGCGATTATAAAGGTCAGTTAGGATGCCCACACCACGACCACCCATTGCCTTCCAGGCTTCGATGGGGACTCCATCGGCTCCGACAGCTTTCCGATTCTTCATGCGGCGAAGAGCATTCTCTACTTCTTCAGGCGTTACCGGTGGCACAAGTCCAAGATTTGGAGGGAGGTCCGGTGGCTGCACTTCTCTATGCTGTTTATTTAACAGCTCGTGGAAGTAAGAGCGCCATCTCTCCTTCACCGCGAGGTCCTCGCATAGTAGGTTACCGTGAGGGTCTTTAACACAGCGGCACTTGGAGATATCCTGTGCCGTTTTGACCCTAGAACGTGCCAATCTATAGATAAGCTTCTGCCCCTCAGACGATTCCAGCCTATCGTAGAGCGGTTGTAGGTGGGCTCGCCTGGCTCTGGCAACAGCTTTCTTAGTTGCACGTTTTGCGGACCTGTATGCGTCGCGATCTTCAGGAGAGTTGGACGCTTGCCACTTTTTAAAGAGGGCTTTCTTCACCCTAGTCTCCCTCTGGACTGCGTCGTTCCACCACCAAGTCTCCTTGTCAAATTTGCGTCCACCCTTAGACGTGCCAAGCACTGACTTCGCCGCTTCGGTTATGGCTGCCTGAATCCTGTCCCAGTGGTTCTGAACTGGTTCGTTCTCAGCCTCAGCGCACTTGTCGCCGATAGCTGAGACGAACACCTGGGATTTGTTTTCGTCAAGCCGCCACCACCTTATTTGACGCCGACAGCGCTCAAAGCTTTTGGCTTTAGGCTTCACGCAGAGATCCATGACAAGTAGACGGTGTTGTGCAGTGAGACTCTCTCCGGGTATGACCTTGCAGTTGACTACTTTGCCGATGTGGTGCCTCCTAGTGAGTAGGAAGTCGATCTGGGTAGCGTGCCGCCCACTCCTGTAGGTGATTAAATGTTCAGGCCTCTTTTGGAAAAACGTGTTCACAATAGCAAGGTCGGCAGCCGAACACAAGTGGAGGATGTTCTCCCCTTCAGTGTTGCGTCTGCCGTACCCATAGCCACCATGTACACGCTCGAACTCCTCAGGCTCCTCACCCACATGACCGTTCAGATCGCCCCCCAGAACGACTCCCTGAGATGGTGGGATTCCACGCAGCACCTCTCCAAGTCTATCCCAGAATGAAGTCTTTTCGGTGTCGCTGCAACCAGCCTGTGGAGCGTATGCGCTTATCAAGTGGGTCGTAACCCCTTCGATAAGCACCGTTACGTCCATTAAGCGGTCGCTGTAGCGTTTCACCTCCAACACGTCATCCTGCAACTCCCCGGACAGCACTACCGCAACCCCGTTCTCTCCACTAGGTGCTCCTGTGTAGATCAGCTTGTAGTCATTCCCAATGGCCCGGGATCTGCTGCCTTTCCACCGAGTCTCCTGCAGGAACGCCACTGCCACCCTCCGCCTGGTGAGTACGTCGGCCAGCTCTCTCGCGCGGCCGGTAAGCGTGCCCACGTTCCACGTCGCGAAGCGGAGTTTCCGTGGGGTTGGGGCTAACGTCTTTAGCCGCGTCCGTCCCCAACGCGGTAGCCCTCGCCCACTTGCCACAGGAGTCGGGCGAAACTCCTGCGCGCCGTTTTGCGGCGGCGCCCTATCTCTGGCTCTTTTCCTTGCTTGACTTACCATTATTAAGTGGCGAGTTTCGCTTTTACGGGAGCGACTGCCGTCCGACCACCCAACCCCGAAGGGAAAGCTAGTGCCAGAGCCTCGTTCGTTGGTCAGCAGGGGTACGCACTTGCACGTGAGGTTGGCTTGGGCCCAAAGATCTTGGTAGGGCCCCATCCCCCACTTTTGGATATTTAATATGTTTCCTTAATAATTAACCCGGGGTTATGGCGCTCGCTGTTGCGAGTGCAGATACCGAGAATTCAATAAATTAAGGAAATATGGTAAAAATCTCGGAAATCCTCAGTTTTTTTCACCAAAAATCACCGTTATAACTCCTGAAAGAGCTGCATTCCGTCCATTAAACTCCAACCTCCCTCAAAACTTCAGTACCGATCTGCCCCGCACTCCATTTTGTCTTTCCATCATTAATTAGCTACATGGTCCGGATCACATTGCTATTTCCCGCTGGAGTCATCTTTGTATATTCATTCGTTTGATTGGCAAGGTTCGATTCGACGAATCTTCGTTTCCTTTGCAGAACTCATGCTATCTTCAGTAGGGCTACCATGAGTTTAAAACTTACGCTCTCGATATCGCCTACGTAAATATGTCTATGAAAAACTTGTACAGCGCCGCTGGTGGTTACGCGAAGAACTAAAATCGGCCGTATGAAAAAAACAACTCGATAGGTTTTTAACGTACGTAAGTTTTCTATAGCCAACTCATGGTAGACCCTCAGTTGGGTTGGGGTTGTATGTATACAGCAAAGGATTTTTAATAATCATGTTTGATATACTGCCCATTTTAACAAAACATAGCAACAATTAGATCTCTTATTGATTGTATTAGTTGAAGGGTCCTCTGCAATAATGATGAATGTCCATTGTCTTTTGTTTTAAGATAATTGGGTTTTAAATTTATAAATGGTGTAAAAAAACTCAGACCTGTTATCGTTAAAATATTGCATCGTTTACAGTTTAGTCGGTTAAAAAGTATTCTTAGTGTTTTTCCAGGCTCTAGACTGGTTGTGTACACAAACAGAGAAATTTCATTTAAATTGGTTCAGTAGTTTTAGCGTAAAATAACTACAGAGCCTAAGACGGGTATATTTTAAACCGTCTTACATTGAATAGAAAAATGTGTCCTGCTATGAACTACTTTACGAAGGCAGGCAAAGGCTGGTACTGTTTTTTTTTTATATTAGGCTAACAAAATGACCTCACTCCACCTAATGGTAAGCGGTAGTGAGATCCAAATATGAGGTCGACAGGCACAACTGATCATATTGAGCCTGGCGTACTCACCCTGAAGGCCTGCTATATTTACATATTATAAAATTTGCTATACAAATTTCAAATCAGGTTAATCCAATTGAGTCCCAGTTTAAATTTCGCAGTGAAAACGATACAATAATAATCAATCCAAGTCCGACATCATAAATAAATTAGTATCTGCATTGTAGTTCCAACTAGTAATCTAATATTTAGCCACAACTAGCGAACTCGAACGAAACATTTCAAACTTTTAACGTAATCGCCCTATCTCATGTCCCGTTCTATTTGAGTTTAAATCGATATGACTAGTTAAATATTCACATGTATTCTTGTAGGAGGCTTACTTGGTTATTTTACACTAGTACAAAGTAGCAATTTGACAGTGTGAAATATCACATTTTAATATGTAGTTCAGCTTCTGGACTATTTAATGTAAAATTTCAATGTACAGGGTAAATGAAAGGTTTTCTTTTATTCTTGTTGTCGATATTCGATTATAATGGGGTAATTGCGGGTGAATTCATCGCTAGAAGCGCTAGTGTAGCGTGAGGTCTTTAAATGTCACATACCTCTGTTTGCAGGTTTATATTGATAAACTTAGAATATTACGAATATTTTATAAGTAGTTTAGCAAAGCGGTACTGAGTAAGTTTTTACCCTATTGGTTTATAGCTTTGCGTGCTGTTGTATTTAGTATGATTTAATTTATATTTCCATTCCATTCATTACCGTAAACCAACTTTTACAGCCGTATTTTAAGGTGAGCCAAAAACTATAGCCCTCATTAACCTAACTCATAAATCTATACCATCCGAAATACTTCATAGCTAATTCTATAGTAGATCTAAACTGTCTCTCCAATGTTTAGTTTTAATATGTATCACTGATAATTTTTTTATTAAAGAAATATAATAAGCCGTCCGACTGTTTACGGCCATAGCGGCCGATTTCAAAGGAGATCAGCCAATTGCGCAGGACATATTATAGTGCACAAGTGTAGAGCTGGAAGTGATCTCTGCCTACCCCTTTGGGAAAAAGGCGTGATTGTGATGTATGTATGTATGTGTACGAGCAAACTGAAATGCACACTCCGTAGTTCGGTGAGACAGTAATCCACCATGACCTATCAGAGATTGGGCGCAGGACCCCGGGCTTAACGTGCTTTTCGAGGCACGGGCGTGCATTAGCCAAAACTCGAGGTAATTTCTTAACAGAAAAAACTCACACAAATTTTGCCCGACCCCGGACTCGAACTTGGAACCTCTCGGTCCTGACGCAGTACTTGCTACCAATAAAGCGACAATACTTTCTAAAAGAAATATATAGATGTTTTAATTAACCTATTAAATCATAGTCTTTACGACGAGTAAATTATAGAATTTTCGCATTAATAAAGTCGTGGTTCCGTAGGGACGCGGTATACGCTGAGTGAAAGTTTTTTGGGCACATTCTGCTCTAGTTTTAAGTCATTTTATATTTCTATTTTTATGACTGTGTAAGAATAGGTTAAATAAATATTTTTCTTTCTTCAAAAATAATAAAATTGAAAAATCACGCACTGTTTTCAATGTTTGGCCGATTTGAAAAGTAAAACCTTTTTATCGACTCTAAATTCATCTCGAACATTCAAAAACTTTTAATTTCAAGAGATAACTTTTCGAAATACGTTGAGGTAACAAGTGAATTTAACTTTTTCATTACAACAAGTTATGAAGCGAACAGTCTCATTACTTTGAATAGGATTCGGCCAAAATTTATATTATCAATTTAATAATACAAAACCTCTCATATTTCGCTGAGCTACCTTTAGTTATACAAATTCGACTTACAATGGATACCTAAATGGTTTTCGTTTGAACTGTCTTAGCGAACCACAACAAAAGCAACATTGAAATGGATAATAATAAATTTACACTTACTAGACGATTTCTTGACGTTAGAAGGTCTTTTATAATGATTTCGGATAGCCATAAATCAAATACTAGAGACAAGAGCAGTTGACGAAAACTCATAACTAAACTTACAAGAGAGTCTAATAAAACTTGTTCCATTCAGTTTTTTTTGTTTTGTTTTTGAAAGAAAGAAAGAAAGAAGGAAAAGATATTTATTTGGTATCTAAAACACATGAAATTACAGAATAATGAGATCAATTACATCATAAATTAAAAAATAAAACAAAATTACACAAATCATTATTAGATACCAAAAGGGTCTACGCTCAGTATAAAGTCGTAACAGCAAGTAGAGCTGTCAGGACCACTGGTATTCTGCGGAGGCCCTTTGTGCATAATTTTGAGTTTATCAGTTTCTTTGTTTTGTTCACGTCTAAGTTAGTTGTAAATAACGAATTTGTGCATTGTTCAATATTAATTTTTTTGTGTTCCAGAATAAGTACAAGTTGCCTTTTTCAAATTATTTAAATGTTTACCAATGCAATTGATAGATTTTTGGAAGTACCTTTGTAAAAAAAATAAGAAATAAAACATTATTTTTTACCAATTTCAGAAGCCAGGAATACAGCATGTTCGATGTGTTCATTATTATTACCTACCTATTTCATTTCATATCAACGTTTCTCCGGTAGAATTAGGAAATAAATGTAACCATTACCTATTTCATTCCGTTCCAATGTTTCTCTGAGCCACTGATAGATTTTTGGAAATACGTGGCTTGGCGACCTTTGAACTAAACCTTTCAAACACAAGCAATCCCTAGTTCCCAGAAAGTTGATATTGTTAAACTGTTTTATTTCCAAGAAGGCCTTCTGGGACGTTGGAAACGATACCGCAAAGCCGAGCGGTCTATCTCGACATAGCATTGATTTTTGGCCGGCACACTACCCGACTACCCGTATCTTTCGTTACTTTATAAATCATAAAAGGCCGTGTAATAATTTCACGTATGCTAAAATTATTCAGGCCAAACGTACGGCTTGTACCACGCACGGAATGGTACTCAAATATGTTTCTCGTATTTCCTCCATCTTACTACCATCCATGAATAAAAGATTAGGATGTAACGCTCTGGCCGATGATTTTTTTTGTACAAAGACATTGTGTCTGGGCCGTGATAGCGATCTGTGGTATTATGAACGTAATGTTCGGTGTAATTCGACAAATGAAGATCGCTTAGTTAGATTATTCACTACTAGATTTCGGCTCGCGAATTTGTTCGCATGGAGGGGTTTATCTCGTCAAATAGTCGGTTAAAATGACTACGTCCTTTTGCAAGACCTAGACTATCAGCGCACTAAATTTTAATTCATCTTCTTATCATACGGTTGATGAACAACCTACTGTCTGAGTTTAAACCGCCCGTAGGCCTAACATGGCTTCACACACCGTTGAAAAATCTCTCAGGTGTGCTGGTTTCCTTCACCGTTAAAGCGTCGAATGATGGAACATATGAATTTCAAATTTGAAAAACACATTGGTACATGGCGGGGTTTGAACTGGCGACCTTAACCACTCGGCCATCGACACTTTTTAATTAAAATCGATTTATAAAATTATGTGCAAAAGCGCAAAAAAAACGTACTGAGTTACAATTACATTTCAAATTTTATAGAGATTTGCATATTTCGAATTTTTAAACTATAAGTATCGTAAAATCTGTGGAATAGCACCAATTAAATATCACATATATAGCAATTCCAGGTTATGTTAATAAAAACTGTTCGTTTAGTTATTCCTATCATATTTATTGTAGTCAAGAAAGAAACCACCTAAATATATTTTTTCAATGCCATGTCACTAACCACCTGCCAAAACTAACAAAGATTAATCTTAAACTCATCAAAACATCTCAAAGTACTGAATCTTGTGAAGTATAGAAATAGACGTGAACCAATATTAAGCTAATAACATTCTAGCTCTTATCAACTCTAGATTAGTTCGTCACAGACAGAGACAGCACACACAAGTAGTGACGTCATATCACCCGCACTCGCTCACTCCGCATGTATAATTATGCCAAAGTTTCACAACAAACTAATTAAGAACTGTCTCAATCTCACTATTAATTGAAACAAGACGCGTGACATGTATATTCGATTGACTGGCTAGGAGGAACAGTGGTTTGTGATCCGGATTCATTAACTATGGCTCCAAGAGTCATAGGTTCGATTCCTGGACCTGGAAAGAAATTTGTGTGACGGACATCGGTGTTTGTTCTGTCCCTTATTGAATAGATTTAAGTACATTTGTGTATCCACTGTTGATTCTGATATAACGTAACATAAGTGCTTAAGCTACTTACGAGTATCACGGAATCAGATCAATTTGTTTATTTATTTCTATTATTAGCATTCTGTTTATAGGGAGGGTGCAGGCATATTCTGTCAGAGAATGGTCTAAAAATAACTATTTTTACACAATTTTTGTACCAAATTTCAAAAGATTTGGCGTGATAATATTTTCAAGACATCTCGATATCCGGCGATCTGACACCAAACTAAGCAACTTATACTTTGGTTGTTAGAGACTGATATACATGAAAAGGTAGTATCTTCTTCTTCTTCTTCTTCTTATCGTATGGTTGATGAACAACCTGGTGTCAGAGTTTTTATACCGCCCGTAGGCCTCTGACATGGCTTCACACACCGTCGAAAAATTTCTCAGGTGTGCTGGTTTCCTCACGATGTTTTCCTTCACCGTTAAAGCGTCGAATGATCGTACATATGAATTTCAAATTTGAAAAACACATTGGTACCTGGCGGGGTTTGAACTGGCGACCTCTCGCATGGCAAGCAACGACCTGAACCACTCGGCCATCGACGCTTTTAAAGGTAGTATTATAAATACATAATTAAATACGTAAGTAACATCCAGACACGAAAAGCTGAACATAGAGACAGAAAGGTAGAGCCACAGTAGACATTTATAATGTTCTTGACAACTTCGTATACTGATGACAATAATCTTGTAAGTAAAGAAACTCAAACAATTTTAATCATAATAGAATCTGTATTCTGCTAATAAAAAAGCAAAAGTGCCAGAATGATACCCATTGATGAATCGGTCTGTCGGTCTGGATACACAATGGCCAAAAATTCTCAAAACGTTATCAATCCACACAATAAATTTACAAACAACAAGAGATGCCAGAAAGTTGAAACATCGGGAATTGTGAGCCGACATCAAATTGTAATCTCTGGGAGTAGATCTGGATATCCGGAATGATAAATCCGGGCCAGCGGATAATAATATGCAGACTAGCAAGACGATTGCACGGCTCGTAACTCAGGGCGCTTTTTCTGATTCAGACGTATTTTGAAACTGTTTGTACTTGACTTACCTATAGATGATGTAAAGTGCTTTTAATAGTGCACATCCGTATTTCATGTTCTGTGTTTTACGAAAATAAAACAGACATAATTTATTATGTGCACAGGCTAGGACTTAACTTGAGTCAAATTTTATTTTTGCGAAAAATTATATGCTATTTGCTAATGATAAGATTGCTAATTTGTTGCATGACCATTGCAATGTTATTTTAAATTTGTTATTATTGGTAAGTAAGTTTCACATTTGAAATAAAATTACGTAAATAAACGCAAAATTAAAAAAAAAATAACGGATTAAATTCGCGTGTTTTGTTATTCTTTTAAGGGCCTGTGTCCACGAGTGCTATAAAAAGCTCAAAACGTCGGATCTCCAAATAATATGTTTAGAATAACAATACACGCGAGTTTAATCCGTAAAATAAGATTTATTTTTAACTTACAACCTTTAGTCTGAAAAATATCACAAAGCAATTACGGAGAATCAATAGTCTCAAGAAAAAAAAATTAAGCGTATGAGTCAAATTAACGCTTACACAGCCGTCTTTAAATTTAAGTACTCACAACATTTGCTAGAACCTTAAATTTATTTTTCAGACTACCACGATAAGCTCATCGAAGTGAAACAAACTATATAAAGCTCCTGCCTCCATCGAAGCTTTCCGCAAAATTAGCAAACAGAAAGAACTAAAAGCTAAATCATTTGCATGAAACATCCGACATCGGAATAGGCAGCCTCCGAAGAAATTGCTGACAAAAAAACGTAAACCACAAAGGCGCTCGAAACTCTATTTCTTTATTCATCGATGCAAAAATTCCTTGTTCGCAAACTTAGCCACCTATCCGAAGATATCCGAAGATGGATTCCGAGTTTCGCATCGACGATGTCTCGGAAAAGTTTGAATTCAACTGTGTTTATTTTAAAACGCGCTCGTCCCATTCAAACGTAATTGCTATGCGATGGAATATTGTGCATCGCAATTTTGTTGGAGTGATGTTGAAAACGTTTAGTGACTGTCAGAAACCCGTTTTATTGTTTCCTTCGATGGAAAATATGCAATGAATATGTTCGTATTGATTCGGTTTGTATGTAGCAAATATTTATATCAAACATTGCAATCAATTTAATTCGGTTGATGTTTTACGATTCATTTTTGTTTTATTCTTGATGATTTTGATATACCAATTTAATGTGTTTTTACCTTTAGTTAATATACACCGTGAAATTTGAGTGGTTGTTTTCCCGTGGCAGAACGATTTGTCTTTAGTAATACTATCGAAACATGCAAATTATTCATTGAAAAAAAAAAATTAATTTTTCTAAATAATTATTTTCCAACTCGAAAACGAGTAAAGCTATCGTTGTTTTTTAAGATGTGACGTAATCTGAGGGCCTACCATGAGTCGGCTATCGTAAACTTACGTACGTTAAAAACCTATCGAGTTGTTTTTTTCATATGGCCGATTGTAGTTCTTCGCGTAACCACCAGCCGGCGCTGTACATGTTTTTCATAGACATATTTACGTAGTCGATATCGAGCGCGTAAGTTTTAAACTCATGGTAGCCCCACTGGTACTGCTTGCCGCATGATATCGATACTTAAAGCTAAAGAAGCTCTACGCCCTAAGTAAAAAACGAACGTACTTTAAAGTTTCGATTATACCTTTCGTAAAACTGGCATTTATTGATTTTAATAAAAAAATAACTGCACAAATATATTGTGCTACTAAGGTAGAATAATTTTGCTGCGGGAAAACAACCACTCAAATTTCAAGGTGTAAATTGCATTCGCATGCACAATGTATGTGATATCACATACATTGATTCGATCCCGTAGTAGGTGCGTAAATAAGGCAGTTACTGTTACAGAAATCGGATACATTGGTATTTAATAAATAAATTCAAAATATTTTATCCAACCTGCTATAGTTTGTTTCATTCGTATTAAGTACATTCCAATTTCTCAATGTAAGTAATTCCAAGATTTGTCCCTATCAAAATAAGCGTAGATTCTCTTTTATACCGACAACATTCAAGAAATATTATTATCTAAAATTTACAAGAAGGATTTGTGAATATGAAAGCGTCGTAAGATGTCTTCGTGTGAGAATAAACACTGTCACAGTATTTCATATTATTCAGCAAGGTAACTTCAAAACACACAATTTAAAGTTTTAGAATATTATAAATATGTATCTTTCTGGTATATTTTCGAACATTGCGACTAAAATATTAAGATGTTTTAATGATGTTGTTATAATAATGATGTCGTATACAACATTATCTCATTGTATAAATTGTATAGCTAAGGAAGAGCGGAATCTCATAACACAGGTGATTATGTGCTTAAAAGGAGATTCCAATCACTACTATTGTTTGTAAACCTATGAGATAACGAATAACGAATAAAAGATTAATTTTTTTTATAACGTTAGTGTATTTTTTTTTATATTGGTTTTAGTCACTAATATTATTTTAGTTCTACTAACCTATGAATATTTTAATATGACCTAAATTAGAAGCCCATTAGACCAACTTGATTAGAAGGTATATTTGACTCTGTCTAGATTCATAGAGTTACAAATAACATTTTTTTAAATAGTTAGTATTATATTTTTATTTAAAACATTCATCATTAAGTAACTAGGTACAAAAACATTACCCTGGGAGGATATCGGGAGTTAATTAAAACAGAACAACTTGGTAAATATCTCGTACACACTCATTTTTCTAACAGAAATATTACACAACATCACATACATTGATCTGATCCCGTGGTAAGTACTTAAGTAGATTGTTAAGTTTACCTTTATAACAATAGCTCACTGCCCTCAATATCACTGTGTCACCAGTCTACGTTGCCTAGATGGGCAGTCATAATCAACCACGGTGAAAATGTATTCAGTGTACTCTCACAATATGTTATGCAATTGTAGACTCTACTGCAACGGAATAAGCCCGCCGCATGAATATTTTAGGATATTTTGTTGAGGTAGTTTGGAACAATGTCGTTAAAGTTTTATGGTATGTCTTTAGTGGTGTTTGGGAGTACGTGCAAGATCATCTTTTGTAGTGATCATGCATTTCATTATTTAATGCACTGCATTTGAACGAACATAAAATAAATGCAGTTTTTGAAATAAAACTGATTTTAAGGATTAAACTCGCGTCTAATCATTATAAGTTACTCATAATTATGTAATTTAGGGACCCGACGTTTCGAGTCTTGCCATTGATCAGGAGCGCTGTAAAGAGCTCTAATCGTCGAGTTTAATCCGTTAAATTAGTTTTTTTTTTTAAAGAAAGAAGAGAGAAAGAAAGAAAGAAAGAAAAACATTTATTGATCACATACAATGGCACGAGTTAACACACATACATAATAGTGATCAACAGGTTCTGCCTCAGCATGTGCTGCAGCGCCTGCTAGGACGCTACAGCGCTGATATTCTGGCAGAACCTTTGATTGGTTACTTAGAAAACCAAGAACATAGAAAAAAAAAATTAATAAATTAAATTTTAAAAAAAAGTTCGTGTTCGTGCAAAATATGATAATTTTCAAGTGCAGTATTATTCAGAGTCTCACAAAAAATACATTGAAATGCGCCTATGTGGACAAACAGCGTTTTCTTTTAGTAGAGTCACTTGGAAAAGGTAATGAACTAAGCTTGTTTTTTACTCAGTAAGACGATTTTTTTAAACTTTTAATTGGACCAAGAATAAAAAAAAGAATTATATTTAATCCTCCCGGAACTAGTAAACGTTAGATAATAATGAAAAATGTATACTGATCACGTATAACTCTGTATAATCCGTCTGCCTGCTCTTGATAAATTTAATCGTGTTATCATCAATAGCGTCATGGCTGCAATTAATTATTCTCTATATAAATATAACTAGCAACCGCCTACGACTTCGTCCGCGTAGAAATGGTTTTGGCAGCAATGATTTATTGGTCCCTATAATATACCTCGTAAAATTATCTATTTATTACTGTCAAAATTGGTCCAGCCGTTTCAGATATCGGAGGACAGTCAGTCAGATAGACATACAACATTTCAATTGTGTTTTTTTTTTTGTTACTACCCGATGTAGCCGTATACCCGTTTAGTAAAAAGTCGCTATTTTAATAAAACAAACAGACACTTCAATTTTATTCAGTTGTAAAGATATAGATTTGACCGATAATATAAAGACGATGATTAACATTGAATTCCCTGATAAAATGATTATGTAAATCATACGCAATGGCAACATGAGATAGAAATAAAATGCGTTATCACTTTAATCTCAATATACACCGTGAAATTTTAGTGGTTGTTTTCCCGCAGCAAAATGATTCTATCTTAGTAGCACAATATATTTAAGCTGTTATTTTTTATTAAAATCAAATAATGCCGGTTTTACGAAAGTTATAACCGAAACTCAAAAGTAAATTCGAACCACTTTATTGCTTAGGGCGTAGAGCTTCTTTAGCTTTAAGCATCGATTTCATGTGGCAAGCAGTACCTGATTACGTCACATCTTAAAAAACAACGATAACTTCTCTCGTTTTCGAGTTGGAAAATTATTATTTTGAAAATTTGAAAAAAAAATTTTTTCTAGGAATAATTTGCGTGATTCGACTGTATTACAAAAGGCAAATCGTTCTGCCACGGGAAAACAACCACTCAAATTTCACGGTGTATACCTAATGAAAGTTGGCGGATGCATGCCCGTGCCTCGGAAAGCACGTTCAGGCGGTGGTCCTGCTCCCGATCTATCATCGGTCATGTCGGCTTGCCTACTTACCATACATAACAGCCCGTTCACACGTCGTAAGTCGCATATGACTCGAATGCTATGGTCACCATACAAATGCGTCTCATCCAATGAGCTCAAACAGCTCTATATAAAGTGTATGGTAACCAGAGCATTTGACTTTTAGTTGTATGCGACTTACGACTAGTGTGAACGGGGGGTAAGGGAACTCAGAGTGCATTTATGTTTGCGCGCACACGAAGTGTGCACTACAAGATGTCCTGTGGAGTTGGCTGATCTCCATTGAGAACGGCCGCCATGGCCGGGATCGGTGGGACACCTTATTTCCATTACATGACAGAATATTATACACCGTGAAATTTTAGTGGTTGTGTGTAGTAATACTATCGAATCATGCAAATAATTGCGTGGAAAACTCGTTTTTTTTTTTCAAATTTTCAAAATAATAATTTTCTAACTCGAAAACGAGAGATTCTATCGTTCTTTTATAAGATGTGACGTAATCAGGTACTGCTTGCCGCCTGAAATCGATGCTTAAAGCTAAAGAAGCTCCACGCCCTAAGTCATAAAGCAGTTCGAAGTGCTTTCGAGTTTCGGTTAAACCTTTCGTAAAACGATGATTTTAATAAAAAAGAACTGCACAAATCTATTGTACGACTAAGATAGAATCATTTTACTGCGGGAAAACAACCACTAAAATTTCACGGTGTATATCACGGTACCTTAGTACTGTGTTCAAACGATTTGCACTACATATTACTGTTCATTAGTTGTATCTTCGCTCTTCAGACTTAAGACGTTCGTGACAACATAATTCCTTAATAAGATTACTAGGGAACACTGTGTTTGTAATTTATGCCAGCGATTCTCGCCCAAATCCGATTTGTATCATGGTTCGTAAAATAGTCTTAGTTCTACCGACTTTGATGGTTAAGTAAATAATGATCGTTAGGTTTATTATATAATCCAATAAACAAAAGTTATTTTGTGTGACATAAAAACCTATTTTGGTTTCGTACCTTTTCAGATTCTATGTCATTAGAAAAATTTAGTTGGTAGTTTCAGTGCTACAGTTTCTACACGACACAAAAAATACCGATTGTAACTATGATGATTAAGTTTTTGTGTTACAGATCAAAAACCGCGAAGATTGACACAAGTATAATCAAGTATAATCGAAACAGGGTCCTCGGTCCTTGCACACAGCGCTTGCTACCAATTATTATAGACCAACAAAGCAAAAAGACATAAAAAAACAAAGTGTATTTTTTTTTATAAAAGTCTAACAAGATGCCCTAACTCCACCTAAATGTAAGCGGTAGTGAATTCCACATATGAGGTCGATGGGTACAATAGACCATATTGAGCCTGTCGCACTCACCCTGAAATATCAGGTTTACTATTCTCAAAACTCTCAATAATCAATATAATTCACAGCAATAGATTGCCCCATACCGTATTTGTCAACATTGAGTGATGACGACCTTAGGACGTCATCTGTCCAATATGATCGATTACCGACCTCCTTGAGAAATTGATGTGGTTAATGTACGGAATGCAAGGCAAGGGTGTCATTAGGAGAGTTTAAAATAGCTTCTGTGTCTTACATTTGAAGGAATTTAAAATTAGGTTCCCGATCGATTTCGGCCGTGGCTCATATCTATGGGGATCGGCCAACTTCGCAAGATATTTTACAATGCACAATGTGTCTTTATATATCAAGAGTAGAGAGAACGTGTAACATATGTTTATTTATGTTTGATTAGCTCAAGTTCTTGTTACTTTTGTGGGTCAGGTTCCATGAATAATGATTTACTAATTGATATTATTATATGCTCATTATGTATGACAGATGTCACAAAAGATTTTTGCTAAAAATATAACCTCTTTCAGCTAGTTGGACAAGATTACTTAATCTCAATGATATAATAAAATAACAATAATTATATGATAATATTATTATCACTGTTATCAATGACAATTTATTCACTTGATAACCTGTATCTACTGTAAGAGTAATTGAAAATGTACATTATGAAGGGTATTGATTTTTTTTTTAACATTCACAATATGAATTACAACAAAACAGCGGTATATAGATTTAATTGAAATTTCAAATTGACGGGAAGACCACAGCTAAAAGCCAAAAGATTAATAATTTTTTTTTGTGTGTAAAGTGACGTATGAAAAAAATTATGCAATACATGATGTTATTTATGATGTCATTTAGTCCTGATTATTCTAAAAAATAATGACATGTGTTACAAAACACCAAAAGGTTTTTATTTCATTTCAGCATTTACATTTTACTTTTTTTTCATTTTTTAAAAACAAAAAAATGTTTTTTGCCTACCTTTATATATATATCATTCCTTTAGTTCATCTGGTTTTAAAATAATATACGAATGATATGTAGAAAATGCAAATAATTTTACGTTTTTTGGTTGCTCCGACCCGACCAGGCATTCTTAGGGTTAATATATTATCTTATAATCAACTAAATAAAATATATCAATACCTTTTTATTGCATTCTGATCACAGTAGATTTTTGTCTTCGGCCTATTGTAAACACTAGCTATGTTAGTTCTAATATCAGTATTCATCACTTCTTTATTACTTTACTTGTACGGCACAAGAAATTTCAGCTACTGGAGAAACAAAGGAATAAAACATGATCCACCTATCCCGTTTTTTGGTAATAACTTCAAGCAGTTGACCTTTAGGGAAGCCTTGTGCAACGTAATCTCAGAACAGTACAGAAAATATCCCAAAGAAAGATTCGTAGGCTTCTACTTTGCCAGTCAGAAAGTCCTGATCCTCAGAGAGCCAAGAGATATCCAACAGGTGTTAGTTACAGACTTCAGAAATTTCCATGAACGTGGCTTAAGACTCCATGTCGATGAAAAGGATACGTTTTTCCAGAATCTTGTCATGGCCGACGGAGATATTTGGAAACTTCTCAGGAATCGGATGATGACTGCATTCACACCTGGTAAGCTTAAAGCTATGTTCTATTTGATTGCTCAAACAGCTGAAAAACTGCAGAAATTGGCTACAGATGTGGCTGATAAATCTGAGGAAATAGACGTAAAAGCGCTTATGTCACGTTACACGATAAATGTCATTGGTGCTGTGGGTTTCGGTATCGATACTAGAACTTTAGATGATGAAAACAGCTCATTCCACAAACTTGGCAGAAGAATCTTCAAAGTAAAAGCGATGGATATAATAAGGAAGTTACTTAAAATATCAATGCCAATGCTATTTAAGAACTTGGATGCCGTTGCACCTGAGATTAAAAATGCTACTACTGATTTAGTTATGGGAATACTCAAGGAACGAAATTACGAGCCTTCATCAAGAAATGACTTTATAGATCTAATGTTGAAGTGTAAAATGGAAGGTAAAATGATCGGTGAATCGATTGAAAGTAGAAATCCTGATGGGTCTCCGATGATTATAGAGGAAGAATTAAACGATGATCTAATCGTAGCACAAGTCTTTGCATTCTTTGCTGCTGGTTTTGAAACTTCTTCTTCAGTAGCTAGCTTTGTTCTTCATCAACTAGCTTTGCACCAAAAAGCTCAACAAAAGTGTCAGCAAGAGTTGGACATTGTTTTGAAAAAATATGACAATAAACTTTGTTATGACGCAATTCAGGACCTTACTTATCTAAATATGGTGGTATTGTAAGTATATTTAATTTCTTAATAAAACTTAATGAAATTTATCAACTAGTCTAGCTCCCCGTTAACATCTATTCTTTGTATGTCAACAATTATTATGTATTTTTAATTTTATTTCAATTTTCAGAGAATGCATGCGACTGTTCCCGTCAATTGCCATATTATTCAGACAATCAGTATGCAGATATACATTTCCTGACTCTGATCTTACTATAGATAAAGGTGTCAGAATAATAATTCCAACACACGCTCTCCAAATGGACGAAAAGTATTTTCCAAATCCATATAAGTTTGATCCGGAACGATTTAATCAAGAGAATATAAATAAACATGAAAAATTTGCGTATTTGCCATATGGAGATGGACTGAGATCTTGTATTGGTATGTATTTAAATGTATTATTTTTATTAGAAGTATGGAAATTAGTCAGGGGATACCAGTCACAACTATCTGTCCGGTGGTTGGTGAACGGTATACGGGTAAGCGACCCCGGCTCCTCGAGCTACTATCGACTCAGTCCAAATCATCCGAGGCGATAGTATCCTTCCTCCCCTTTTCCTTTCCCCGTCATATATCCTTGCTACTCGTGGGAACGCAATGACCTTGTTAAAACAATGCACAAGGCAGAATAGCGGCGACGTGGTCCACAACCCGTCACGTCACGTTTCCCACAGAGGTGAAAAGTGGATCGCTGGAAGTGATCTCTGCCTACCCCTTTGGGAAAAAGGCGTGATTTTATGAATGTATGAATGGAAATTATCATTATTTATGTAATAAAACCAAAATCTTAATATCCATTTAATCTTGCCATAATTTCAGAGTTTGGAGACATTATATCAAATCTTTTCGTATTTACGTTTCTGTTAAATATTACGAAATCACAAGTTATCTTTGGATTTTTATCTACCTCTTGTCTTCATCAATTTAATTATCTTTTTTTTCCTCATTAAATTTATCATTTTAGTTCAGCATTGCTCGATTCGATTTGATAATGAAATCTGCAATAACCTTGATTGTACTTGTTTCAGGAAAAAAGTTGGGCAAAATGCAAGCGTTAGCAGGGTTAGCTGCAATTTTAACCAAATTCTCAGTGGTTCCATCGAAGAATACTAAAAGGGATCCTATAGCTGATCCCTTAGTACCTGGTATGGTGCAGATCATGAAGGGAGGAAATCCACTGAAGCTTATCTCAAGGAAGACAAACGGTTTCCATTAGCTATATGTCAGTGACCGGAAGAACTGAAAGTTATATAACAATAATTTGTAGTTAATTTACTTGTATTTATTGGCTTTCGAATTATGTAAGGAAATGTATTTATATACCTGTATTTTGTGTCTAAATTTGGATCAAAAACAAGGTTTATGATAAAAATAAAATTTTTTTAGTGTACCTAGTTAACATGATTACAATTAAGTCACCCATTAACTAAAATAAGATGTATATTATAAACTAGCTGTGCCAGCGACTTCGTTCGCGTTTCCCCCGTTTTTTACACATTTTCCATTGTATCTTTGCTCCTATTGGTCGCAGCGTGATGTTATATAGCCTAAAGCCTTCCTCGATAAATGGTCTATACAACGCAAAAAGATTTTTTCAAATCGAACCAGTAGTTCCTGAGATTAGCGCGTTCAAACAAACAAACAAACAAACAATCAAACAAACAAACAAACTCTTCAGCTTTATAATATTAGTATAGATTTCTGAGAAATGGTCAATCTAAAAGCAGTTTCATATCGAAAAAAAAAAACCTCTAAAACTGGAGATATAATAGAAAATAATGAAAGTGTGTCTTCACTCATATAGTAATTACCCATATATAGTTATTTTGCACAAATAATAAATTATTTGTCCAAAATAATTCAAATGACAAAATTTTTTGACGTTTATTGACTTTAATACGAATGTACGAAAGTTTCTTATACAATTGTAAATTAATATCTAGTACATCGGCAATCTGATATCATTACTCACAAACATGACATTAATTGAATCATAAAACGATCGATGGTATTTAATTATGAATATCAATTACACTGACATAATCGGTTGGAATCTAATTTCGCAATTTAATTACGAATTCTGCTATTGTAACATAAAATGAGATTTTCAAACAATGGATTCGAATTTGGGAACCCAATTCGGAATATTAATAGTTGGTGCAACCCTTCAGCACAATGGTGCGTATACCTTCTTGGAAACCATAGTATTTTACATATATTATGTTCATATTATATCCTCTAGTATTTATGACTATGTTAACGACGATTTATATACCATTATACCAAAGCCGCTCTAAGTTGGCCGATTTGACACTTTTTATTTTATATTTTGCATTTATCCTTGTTAAGAGGAACATATTTAGCGAATCATAAAGAACAACTTTTAAAAAGTAAGACGTTATTTCAAAATGTCAAATGCACCTAATTATCTATATATTTGTCTTTTATTACTTAAAATAATTGAATTATAAAACGAAAACGTACAATTTCCACTCTGTATTACGCTTTTACAAGGTTACGCCGTTTGACACGTTTTCATAGTGACGTAATGGGTAATACTCACTAGGTATTTTTTGAAAATAGGATGAAGGATTTAATAAGTATTGTTTTTAATAATAATTTTAAATAAGAAACTTCAATTCAATCTTCTGGATGTGAATAAATGTTTTTAATAAAAAATTGTTATAATAGGGTATTTGACAATTTTTTTATTTTGATATAGTTGGATGGACCACTCGAACACAAAGACACTGTTGAAAGTATCACTTTGATATCTGGATAACTCAACGAGATATTACAATTTTAATTGCACATTAATTGGTCGAGCTCAAAAATGCTCCATACAAACGTCGACTGGCGTGTGACGTCACACGCTAGTTTGTTGTAAGAAGTTTGTTCGGTAGGTTCATCAAAAGTTGCATTTATTGATATGTTTTCATAATGAAAGATGTGACTAATTCTGTTATTAATAAGATGAAAAAGAAATTTCAAATGATTTTCGCAATTTTGGAATGGACTTGCCCACCCAACTTTAAATTGTTTTTGTAGTCTCATTTCGCTAAAAATTTAAGTTTCGTTTTCATTAATAATATTGATTTACATAAATCTTACTGATTTTCATAAAAATGGCAAGCATAACAACCACAGTCGAATACCCTATTAGACCTTGATCTATACTAATATTATAAAGAGGAAAGATTTGTATTTTTGTATTTTTGTATTTTTGTATGTTTGTAATGAATAAACTCAAAAACTACTGGACCGATTGCAATATTTTTTTCACCATTAGAAAGCTGCATTATTCAGAAGTAACATAGGCTATATAATATTTTTAAAAAAATTAGGGATCCTTACTAAAACTCCAATAATGTAACCCAAGGTGTAAAAAATTTACCTGAAAAATTCCTTACGTCGCGTACGCTGCGAAAACTATTGATGATAGAACAAAATCATTTACTACGACTTTGTAGAACTTATCAGTATCTATAAAAAGTGTCGCGACAGCATATGTCTAAATATTATAGTTATGTCACAGTAAGCGGTTTTTTATTCGAAAAATTTAATTTATATGCCGCCACATGAAAAGGCTCTTTATTTGTACCTTGGTATTAATCCTTATCAAAATAAATTACTTTATATGCAAGACGGCTTCAATACCTATTTATGACTTTTTGAATTATTCAATTCGGACATTTCATTCGGAAGATATCACGAGTTTAAAAATGCAAGTATTAGAAAAAGTCGCGTGGTTGCCGCCACCGCGCTCAGTTAGCCAGCATGCGATGTAGGCTCCATGTAAGCATCACTGGGGTACGGGGGAGTCAATGTTATATGTAATATATGTAATATATATATATATATATATATATAATATTATAAAGAGGAAAGGTTTGATTTTTTGTTTGTTTGTTTGTTTCGAATAGGCTCCGAAACTACTGCACCGATTTGAAAAAATCTTTCACTGTTGGAAAGCTGCACTATCCCTGAGTGTCATAGGCTTTTTTTAGATAAAAATAGATTTCTCTTACGGGGTTAAAATATATTACATAGAGATAGAGATATCCCCGAAGCGAAGCGAGGGCGGGTCGCTAGTTGGTTATAAAGTGGAAATAACTGTTACTTATATACTTCGGCAATTTTACCGTCGTCCCTCACTAGTGCAGTCAGTCTGACATGTGTCAAATCGGCCAACTTAGAGCGGCTCTGGTATAGAGGGAGAATATAAACACATTTTCCATTTAGCAAGATAACCTTAACATCCTTAGTCCAATATCAGAAGTTACTACAGACGCTAGAAATTTTATTTTCTTTATAAATTATGTAACGTATTTATGAGACATACACTTGGAAACGGGGCAGCGTGTCAAAGCCAAGTTGAAGCAAAGGAACTGGCTAGCCAGTGACATACGTGTATCATTACACGAACCACTTTGTGCCACTTCTGACACCTCTACCTATAACTTAAAAATTTCATGACATTGTTATTAAATACACATTTATATTTTTATGTTGTCTAGCTGGAACGCAATCAATGAGAATAAGAACAGGAGATTATTTTTAGTCTTTTAAAAAACTTAAGCACCCTTTTGAAGTGATTGTTCCGTAAACCGTATGTAAGTATATAATTTTAAATTGTCATGGTTACACACATTAGAAAACTGAAAGTGTCCGGGATATTTACCATGCTGTTGTTTTTTTATTGAGCTCCCGATATTTCGGCACTGTTGCAAGCGCCATGATCACGGATGAACTGTAGGACTGCGAGAATAACGGTAGGTCTAAGGGCAGACATATCGGACTACCCTCTTTCTAAGTCTTTTATTACGCACCACACCACTACCCTCGTAGGTTTTTAACGTATGTAAGTATTTCAAACTTCGCATTCTAAATCATTATTTATAATTATGACATCCCAATATTTCCTAATACCTACCTGTATTTATTATAAAACATTTTGATTGAAATAAAAATATCACCGTCAAGAGTGAACAAACTCATCAAACGAATACAGTCGCCTAGAGAGTGATTGATCGTTTAGACAATATTTGTTTGTAATTTATTTTATCGTCTCAACTTTATTTACAAAGCCATTAGGCCTCAATTGATTTTATTAAATTTGTAATAAATATCATATCACAGTATATCCATACTTTGTTATGATTCCTAGAAAGGCAAGTATATTAAGAAACCAGAGTACAGTATCCTTACTAATATTATAAATCCGAAAGTAACGCTGTCTGTCTGTCTGTCTGTTACGCTTTCACGCATAGAGTACTGGACCGATTTAAATGAAATTTGGTACAGATAATGTCCAGAGCCTAGAAAAGGTTATAGGCTACTTTTTAACCGACTGCGCTATAAGGAAGTAATGTTTTACTATAAGGAAGTAGTGACCCTGGCTGGCGGTTCCAAGAATCGTGTGTTCGATTCCCACTCGGGACAATATTTTTGTTATGAACATTAGTGTTTATTCCGTGTCTGGGTGTAATATGTATTTAAGTATGTATTTACAAATATCCATGTAGATATATCAGTCCCAGACGCCGATAGTACAAGCTCTGCTTAGTTTGGGGTCAGATGACCGGTAATGTTCAAGAGATTTATTTTTTTATTTATTGAATTATCGACTGTTTTTAGACCTTTAGCGTTTCATTAACTTATAAATATGGGTACATACGCGATAAAAAGGCAGACGAACTCGGGCGGCGCTATTTCGCTCGCGACCATGATTGGTCGTCGGGCAGTAAGAAGCTATGTTTATGCTACTCCTTTTATCGCGAGTAGACCCGTATAGAAATACATTTTAAAAATATTTTTTTTTTGTGAAAAAGCTGCTGACCTCGGGATCAGATGTATTATGATATGGTTCAATTAATATTTAAAATTAAAATTTTAATAGCTGTGATGAAAAAGTATCCAGAAACCATTAAATTCCCATTACAGGAGAGACTTAATTGAAATCCAAATTAAACAGGATCAATTTCAAAGGTGGTGAAAGGATTTTGTACCTCGCACGGACCCAATAAAGGTCCCAAGACCGGTTTAGGTACGACCGACTCAAATTACAACACATTCATTACTGAGATTGTGATTCGGTTCGTAGGTATTGCCTTGAAGCAAACATATTTGATGGGTTTAGCAAGTAAATTAGTATTGAGAGGTAAGTGGCCCGAACAGAGACTGTAAAGTTTTTTAAACGTAATTTAATCTTGTTCATAATCGGGGTTCATAATCAATTTACAATTTTATTTTACTTGAATTTTACATACTAAACCTCAAAAGCGACATTGAATCCCTCATATAATAGGTCTTTTGACATTACGAAAACTAACTGAAATATCAAGTCAACAGGAATATCAGATACATCGGTCGGTAAACTCTTGAAGCTTATGAAAAATCCACGCGTTCTAATGACTCCGGTATATTCCAATCCAAAGGTAACATAATTTGCTTAAATCACAAATGAAGAAGTGTCAGAAATAACTGCAATAAAGTTGTAACAGACTAACATCTTAAAAATAAATAAACATTTGAGGAAATAGTAAGACATTAAAATAAGTCTTTATGGGTCTACACGCGATATTACGAGTAGCAAATTACATAGCTACTTACTGCCCGACGTTTCGACTGGGTTACACCAATCGTGGTCCACCACGTGTAGACCCATGAAGACTTATTTTAGTGTAATGGAACGCGAAAGTCTAAAATCTTACATAGTAAGACATTGCCGTGTACTCGTAGGTACATGACATAGAAAAAACTCTTACAAACCTTCTTCATTTCAGATTCTTGAAATAAGAGAAAAATCATACAATTGCAACTAGAAAAGAGAACATTCGTTGTCAAGCCTCATTTAAATTTTTATGAGTACCGTCAACTGCACGAGATATCTGAATAATTTCTTAATTTCAACAGGCAACAATAAATGAGAAAACTATTCAAATGCTGAATAAAATATGGTTTCACATTATGGTAGAGTTGGTCATGTTATAGCATTTTGGCAAGTCAAGAGGGAAATATGGACGTGCAAAATAGTATTGGTATGTACGATAATTGGACGCTTTAATGGTAAGGAAAACATCGTGAGGAAATCTGCACACCTATGAAAAGATTCTACGGTTGTCGACCAACCCGCACTTAGCCAGCGTGGTTGACTAAGCCACGTCGCCCTAGTTAAGGGTAACAATGTGGGGGTATATGAGCTGATTATGAAGAAAAATTCGTGTTAAAAAGAAAAATCATTGAATATTTTAAAGAAAAATACATAATTTGATCAAAACTTAATTGCTATGAATCATATTTAACTAAAGTCATTTTACAAGTTTTCAAGAAGTTTTGTTTCATAGGTATGGAATTTGTTTCAAAGCAACGGCTTTGAAGTACAAGTAACCGTCATTATGATAACTTTAACTAGGTCTATTAACTATTATTAGAGAGAACACTAACATACTACACTTACACTTTACTAATAAGGTTTTAATGTTAAGTTATGCCTTAAGGGAATATCCTGAGTCTATATGACTATAAAAAATTCATAGGTTTCAAACGGACAGACGTAAAACACTGTAATAAAATAGTAACCTAATTCCGTTGCTAATAATGAACTCTTTTACTCCTACGGCTATTGATTTTGTAGTATCACAGTACAATTGAAAATACTTTTAGATTCTAAAATTGTCCCTCGAGATTATGAAATGTTAACAAATTGTGACTTACTTTGAAGTAAATATTTGTCTTCATGGGTCTACACGCGTTATTAGGAGTAGCAAATACATAGCTACTTACTGCCCGACGTTTCGACTGGGTCACACCAATCGTGGTCGCTCGCTTATAACGCGTGTAGAGCATAAAGACAAATATTTAGTGTAATGGAACGCGAAAGTCTAAAATCATACTTACAAGTAAGTATGTAATAGTCATCGTCAGCCCATCTACGTCCCCACTGTTGGGGCACGGGCTTACCCTAAACTAGGGCGATAAGGCCTTAGTCAATCACGCTGGCCAAGTGATGATTGGTCGACTATACTCTTATGTACAACCTTAAAAATTTTATTAGGTTTGCAGGTTTCCTCACGATGCTTTCCTTCACCGTTAAAGCGTTGAATAATCGTACATATGAATTTCAAATTTGAGCCACAGTGGTACGTGGCGGGGTTTGAATTGGAAACCTCTCCCATGGCAACGACCTTAACCACTCGGCCATCGACGCTTTTTAAGAGTAAGTGAGATAATTTCTTGTTTTAACAGATTTTGTTTGGATTTCACATAGATTTTGGTGTAACGACTTTTCCTGTAGGGTCCATGGTCCAGTCCTGTACTGGTCTTCTATATGAAACCGGAGGGCCCAAAGTTTTGGTCCATAACTCAAATATTTGACTTTGACAAATTCTGATTTCAACTTTCATAGATTTTTTGGGAATGTTAGGTAAATCTTCTTCTCTCCATTTACAAATAATACAATCTCTACATTTACAAAGAGTTTTGACATGGTGGCCCTCAATCCACACGCACGTTAATATCATAATTAATTTTTGTTTTTGTGCTACTTACAGCTCTAATGATTTTTTTTTAAAAAGAGCGTCAGTCGCTATATCTCAAGATCGGTGATTCAAGTCCCCGTTAAGGCAGGGTCATGAATGCGATATTTTTCAAATTTTGAATTTAGCTAATCATCGTTTAAAATTAGCGATTGTATAACACAAATAATGATACCTTTTCTCAAAAAAGGTTGAACATTGCCCGCTTGTTTTCGGGCCCCGAAAAGTGGAAACAATAAAAAATACCCTTCGCATTTAGGCGGTAAACAATTCCTGTGCAAAAGTTGAAATTCGATGCGTTGCCATTGTATAAATTGAAAAAGCGAAAAGTCAGTGATCCGTACCCCAGGCTACGATTCAATACACGTTTTTGCGAATGAACGCCGGAGTATTCGCATTTTTATTTTTCATTACAACTCGCGTAAGTTCATTCAATCATTTTTTTTTCAATAGTTCGGCCCTGGCTTGATTGCCGTGTATGGTTTATTGATATTATACGGAAAAGTTCTAAAAGAGGTTTTACCAGAAATATTTTTAACTAACAACCGCTTGCGACTTCGTCCGCATGAAGTGGTAACTTTTGGCAGTAATGATATATTGAAACAGCCTTCAAGGTACTACTTTTTAAAATGAGCCGTTTGTAAGTGAAAGTCCCGTCAAAATTGGTCCAGCTTTTTCGGACAAAAGCAAGCATTAACAGATAGAAAAAGGTCAGTTTAATCGCTAATAAAATATTGTTTGTATTGTTACCTAATATAGATTCATACCCGTTGACTAAATGGGTATGATTCTTTTTAAAAGTATTTTTTTTTAAGTTTAGATAACTTAAATTTTATTAAGTTGTATACATACAATATAGCTATGCTCCACGCAGGATAATAATTCTATGTGTGAAACTATATTTCGAGATAGCAAATACACATAAAATTATTTTTAGATCGTAAGTACACAATTGTACGATAGGATTACTTCTAAGAATCTCTAGCTCGGAAATAGAAGGATACAGACAATCAAGACCCTAGAGAATATTAAGACTTATACGTATCTAGTTACTCTTACATAGGTGGTGAAATCAGAAGAGGTCCTGAGGGAATGAAGCAAGGTAGTAATATCGCAATTGAATCTTATGTAGTAACGTTAACAGAGTTAGAACTTTTATATACCAATGTATACTGTATGTATATGTAGTGACCCGTCATCTCTTCACTTCGTGTATATCTTTCCATTAAAAACCTTCCTTGAATCCCTCAATCTATTAAAAAAACACCATCAAAATCATACAAACAGACAGACGCGGGAAATGACTTTGCTTTATACTATGTAGTGACTATTGTCTATTGGTGGTGCCACGTAAAGACGGAGAGGTCGAAGTTTCAAGTTCCGGTCAAAGTGTGAGTTCTTTTGTGTCCTGGACCCTATCTCTCATCGGCCATTCCGAATAGTCGTCTTACCGAACTATAACAGTAAGATAACAAGGAATGCAATGCACTTGTGTTCGTGTAAACCTGTGCAAAATATATAAGGCGTCCGACCGATTTCAGCCATGGCGGCCGATCTCAATTGAGATCAGCCAAGTTCGCAGGACATATTATAGTGCACAATTGTGCGCGGAAACACAAGTGCACTCTCTATTCCCTTACTCTCATAATTCGGTGAGACGGCAATCCGACATGACCGATAAGAGATCGGGTGCAGGACCACCGGCTTAACGTGCTTTCCGAGGCACGGGCTTTCAACCGCCAACTTCCCAACTCCGGGCTGAGTAATTTCATCACATAAAACTCACACAAATTTTGCCCGACCCCGGACTCGAACCGGGGACCTCTCGGTCCTAACGCAGCACTTGCTACCAATAGACGAACGAGGCAGTTAATGTTACTGTGCAAATAATATGTCTTGTGCAGATGGCTGATCTACATCCAAATAGGCCGCCATGGGCATTCTCAGGAACACCGGCCTAATGTGCTTTTCGAGGCACAGGCATTCATCCGCTAACTTCCTGACTGCGGACTGAGTTATTCTTAACAGAAAAACAACCAAATTTAAACCGACCCCGGACAGAACTTGATATCCATTGACCAATGTGGCAGTGACACAATCATCATCATCATCATCATCAACCCATTCCTGTCCACTGCTGGACATAGGCCTCCCATACAATAATTAGTAACACATATTTCCATTCCATCTTATTTATTTATTAAGGTTTTCCAGCATTTGTTTACATTAAATCCATATTAAATATTATCATCAGTCCATATTTTGACCCAATACACGGGCGAATTGTGATAATTCGACGTATTATTATATCGACGGCAATATTATGATGTCCGTATTAGATCGCATAAACGGTTCCCGCAATTAGATCGAACGATACTATACATCCAAAACAGCCTACAAAGCATTATCAGTACCAAACTCCGAACCGATCGATCCTTATTGAAATTCAAATCATACAAAGACGTACTCCATGAATCGGAATCTTCGATCGAACGAGTGTTAACTCGATTACGAAGTTCGACGGAGTTTGGGAACAATGCGTTTTACAAGGAATACTTTGGGAGAGTAATTTGTATGCTTGTTACCTGAATAGATGGATTTCGAGTTCATTGGATCGGAGATTCATGTGGGAAAATAGAACAATTGGTATAGTTGGGTAACATACATACATAAAATCACGCCTTTTTCCCAGAGGGGTAGGCAGAGATCACTTCCTGCGATATGCTACGGTCCTGGCACACCACTTTCGCTTCATCCACCTAGTTGGGTAAGGTTTGCAAAATCACTAAGGCTGACAACACGCTGACCGTCAGCGCTAAAGGTCCACTATGCATAGAGATATAGGGACCGTTTTTAAGTAACACTGACCGGTCAGCGCCGATGCCAGATACAAAAATCTATCGGCGCCGAAGATCAGCGTGTCGTCGTTGTCAGCGCTGCTCTAAAATTAGCCTTTGAATGGTCTAATATTAAAAATGAAATTAGGTCTAATAGGTTTAATTTATTTTAGGTTTATTTTAGTCATCTATAAAATGGAAGGACGTCTCACAATGTTTTATGATCAACTAGCTGACCCGACAGACTTCGTCCTGTCAAAAAAATATGAAAAAGAAAAGGGCTGTTTTTATGGTATCCTGGCAATTATTCGATTTTTTATCTCGCCGTAAGAACCATCCAAGGACTTCAACGAACATTTCAAAAAAAGAATTGGCCAAATTGGTTCAGGCGTTGTTGAGTTATGCGCTTACCAACACATTTTGCGATTCCTTTTTATATTATAGATAAGTTTGTGAAAATTTAATCATTTGAACAACTAAAGTTACGCCCTAGTTTAGTGTAGGTTCGTGTGCCGGCAGTGGAGACGTAAATGGGTCTATGGGGTGTTCCATATTTTTCTATTGAGCTAACAGAAAAATATGGGACAGGTATCTTAAGGTAACTTGAGGTAACTTAAGGACTAAATATAATTATATCGTTTTGACCAAGTTATCAGCCCTATTTTGAATGATCTAATATAGTTGTTGAGCCACACGACATATTTAATTCTTGGTATAATAAATATAGACATGAGCTCACATTTAGCTATATGTATGGTCGCGGTGATAGAAGTTATTAGGGGCAATATAAATTTGTTACCATGATGTAATAGCTCGTGAAGGTCAATGTTATTTCTACGGTTTAGTTAGTAAATGTTTGACTATAAATAAATAGTGTTATTTATAGGCAAACATTAACTTACAGTTGCTGGTGTACCTGCGAATGTGTAATAGCTACTTGTAACCTTTTTTTTTATTTGGAAGAAATAAAGAAAGAAAGACAAGAAGGGTAAAAAGTACAAAAAACGTTGCACAAAGACGAACATGTAAATAGTGACAGTAATTATTTAAGCATTCTTGGTAACTTAAAGCTCTCATGTTTAGATCAAGTTACGTTAATGTCAAAACTTTTCACTAAACTAAACTGCATTATCTAAAAGTCATTTACTGACGTTGATTTCTTTTCAAATTCAAAGTTCCGCAAAATGTTAGGAAAAGTAAGACAACCCATTAATCAATCATAATTATATTCATAGTCATACTTTGAAATCTGTTAAACAGTTTCTATGGTCCCTAACTGGGTCAAAGAAATTAATTATAGGTACCAATCAATTGAAAACACATTGAAGCATGAACAAAAAGGAACATACCGCCATTTTTTTTTTGGTTTGAAGATATTTTTTGTTTAATGTTGCCCTGAAGAGAAATTTGGAGCCGACAGCTATCTGAAGAGCTATCACACTTTAGGAACCTCCCTAAGAAACTAGTTCTTGCTACTTCTGTGTACAAATGTACATTAAAAGGAAAAAATAACACTTGCCTTATCGTCTATCTTTTTTTCATGTTTGAGGTAAGCTTACCGTTCACCCGAAAACATTTTTGTGTAAATATCTCTGAAGTCGGTTACGATTCGCACTAGCAAAAAGTTGTCGGATCTTATGTTGCTCCGTTTCAACGTTTGTATAGACTTGTTTCATGACTGGGTGTTTATTTTCAAGTATACTAGTGTACCAGCTTATCTTTATACTGCCTGAGAACTTGAATATTTTTTTATTTTGATATAGTTGGATGGACTACTCCAACACAAAGGCACCGTTGAAAGTTTCACTTTGATATCTTATTAAAATTTGGGTAAGCTCAAAAACGCTCCATATAATCGCCTACAAAATTATGACCTCACACGCCTATATTTTGTATGCATCGCCTAGGGAGTTTGTTTGGCAGGTTCATCAAAATATGCGTTTATGGATATGTTTCACAATGAAAAATGTTGCTTATTCTTTCATTTATAAGGTGATAGTGATATTTTAAATGTTTTGCGCACTTTTGATACGGGCCACCCAAGTTAAAATGTCCTTTGCCAAAAATTTAAGTTTTAATTTCATTGCATTTCATTTCATCATCATCGTCAGCCCATGTTCGTCCACTGCTGGATAGGTGTCCCCAAATTAAAATTTCATTAATACTATTGATTTACTTAAATTTTACTGCTAATCATAAAAATGGCAAACACATCAACCACAGTCAAATACCATAATATTAAATTTTCAATTTACAGAGCTATTTACTTTTATTTATTCTTAAAAACCCTCTACTGACAATAACAAACACACAAAAAAAAGAAAACTGCCCACGCGTTCGGGCGTAATGCCGTGACCAAAGGTTAAAAGGATTCATCTATAAATAGAGTTGTTGTTACTTCTTTTGTTTTTGAGTTTTTTGTCACAAGTGCGTCACTAAAAACAAGTGACGATCTGTGAATTAGAGGAAAAGGTTGGTTGAATCGGCTTTAAGGGTCCCGTACCTAAGAGGTAAAAAATGGGACCCTGTTCGGTCAGTCTTTCCGTATGTTACCAAGCTGTATCGGTGTAGACGGTCATAGCTAGATAGTTGAGCGTACACAGTTGATGTTACGCTATAAAAAGAAATACTAAAAACAAAATGTTCACGATTGATGTATATTGCCGCTATAATAACAAATACTAAAAAACAAATAAAAATTAAATAAAAAAAATCTGGTACATTTCCACATACAGTCATCTGACCCCAAACTAAGCAGAGCTTGTTCTTTGGGCGGCAGTGACTAATATGCTTACATATATATTTATAAATACATTTTAAAAAACTAAGATAATCACACCTAGACACGGAACAAACACCAATGTTCATCACACAAATTTTCGTCCCGAGTGTGAATTGAACCCACGACTCTTGGAACCGCCAGGCAGGATCACTAACCACTGTTCCACCGAGCCAGTCTAACAAACATTGACGAGGCGTCCATTACAACAAACGTGTATTTTTAACAGCAATCCTTCATGCGGGAAGTCATACTCTCACTTATAATAACAATAATAATAAATATCTGGGACATTTCCACACACGGTCATCTGACCCCAAACTAAGCAAAGCTTGTACTATGGGCGTCAGACACTGATATACACACATCAATATTTATAAATACATACTTAAATACATACTCACACCCAGACACGGAACAAACACCGGTGTCCATCACACAAATATTTGTCGAGTGGGAACCGAACCCACGACTCTCGAAACCGCCAGCCAGGGTCACTAACCACTGTTCCATAGAGCCAGTCTTGGCCGGCTTTTTCCATTACCCACTAGATTAGGTAATGGATATTTGATCTCACTCAAGTCTGAGCTGGAAACTACAAATACTAACTTTTAACTACGGACGTTGGAACTTTTTGACGAATCGGGGGGTTAATTGAGAGGCCAGGCAATTAAGCGAGGATTTAAAATTCATTGTCTATTACACAATGTGGACGGGTAGGCTCGGAGTTAATGAAATTTTCATCAGGACTTGCACACTTGTTATCAGCACCCAACTTCCATGTGTGACATATTGGTCGAATTTTGGACAAAGTGGCTTAATAACCCACACACATGAAAGTGAATTATGGGGTACGCAATAATTATCATCATCATCATCAGCCCATATACGTCCCCACTGCTGAGGCACGGGCCTACCCTAAACTATGGCGATAAGGCCTTAGTCGACCACGCTGGCTAAGTGCGGGTTGGTTGACTACACAACCCAAGAATTTCTTCGTAGGTGTGCAGGTTTCCTCACGATGTTTTCCTTCACCGTTAAAGCGTCGAATGATGGTACATATGAATTTCAAATTTGAAAAACACATTGGTACCTGGCGGGGTTTGAACTGGCGACCTCTCGCATGGCAAGCAACCGCTTAACCGCTCGGCCATCGACGCTTTTTAATAATTATCATCAGACCGATATGTCCCCACTGGGGCAGGAGCCTAGCTTGAAGTAAGGCGATCAGGTCTTAGTCGACCACTCTGGTAAAGTGCGGGTTGGTCGACTTCATACAAACTTAGATTATTTTCCCAGGTGTTCCAATTTTCTCATGATGTTTTCTCTTCATCGTTAAAGCGTCAAATAAACGTACATATACACGAGTATACAATATTTTAAAAAATAAAATATCTGGGACATTTCCACACACGGTCACCTGACCCCAAACTAAGCAGAGCTTGTACTTTAAGCGTCAGAGACTGATAAGTATACGTACATATAGATATTTGTAAATACATGCTTTAATACATAAAAAAAATATATAATCACACCCAGACACGGAACAAACACCGATGTTCATCACACAAATATTTTTTTCCGAGTGGAAATCGAACCCACGACTCTTGGAAACTATCCTAGCTGACCAGTCCAAGATAAAAAAAAATGCAAAACGATTTCAGTTCGCTTGCAACCTTGACAATCTAATGTGTAGGAAGTAGTAACTACGTCTTTGCTACTCTTTTAACTAGACCCATAGAATATATAGTTTTTAGGAATTTCAAAAGGTTATTTATATCTATAGTAAAAGGATCTAGCACCTTTTCTTCCTAATGAATACGCCCAAATAGAGCAAACAAACCTTTGAGTTGCCTCTCATTTAGTCTAAAACACTAATTACAAATGAGGGCTACATAATAGGTAGACCAATCTACCTACGCTTTAAATTTAGTCAGAATAAAGGTACCTACTACCTACATAAAATACTAGGGATGACTACGGGATCAAACTTATTTCATTCTATTTAGTTCGTAAGTAAGTTATATAATATGTCCTGGAGGAAGTATTATGTACACAAGTATGAGCGAAAACACAAATGCACTCTCTATTCCTTTACTCTTATAATTCGGTGAGACAGCAATCCGAGATGACCGATGAGAGATCGGGCGCAAGACCACCAGCTTAACGTGCTTTCCGAGGCACGGGCGATCAACTGCCAACTTCCTACCTCTGGCTGAGTAATTAAATTTACTCACACAAGTTTTGTCCGTCCCCGGACTCGAACCTGGGACCTCTCGGTCCTTACGCAGCGCTTGCTATCAAAAGACCAACGGGACAGATACAAGTAAAACTAGCCTATTTAAAAATAGGTACAAGTACATAGAATATAGTATATTGACAAAAATTGTGTTTCCTATTAGGAGATTGAAATCTATTTTCGGTAGCGGCTGCTATGTGTATTAGTTTCATAGTATAGAAAACCCTCATCTATGTTGATTAAATTGTAAACTGGGAAGTGTACGTTTATACGGGGACCTCGGGAATGTTAGATATATCCACTTCGGAGTTGTGTGATGAAATAAAGTTGTATTCTTGTTGCTATCCCTATATTTTTGGTAAGACGGGCGTTGTTATCTAAGTGACTTACTTACCTAAGTGCTTTTAAGAAAGAAGGTACGTTATTTTTATTAAGTTGCAATATTAGAGAGAATATCACAACACGTTTTATAAAAGGTGGAGTTACATTAAATATTTGACAGATATATTTCAAAAGACTAAACTTATATTAAATTCATTACATTACTACACAGTGTATAACAAAATCACTTCTTCTGTCTCTATCTCTATGTATGTTAAAATCTTTAAAACTTCGCAACGGATTCAGTATACCAATAATAATATTGAATAAACTAATAATAAATGTGAATACCATGAAAGTCCATTAGACACAAGTATTATGTAGTATAAATGGCTCTACTTGGCTTGGCCACAAACAAGTTTACTGCCAACATCAGTAAGCCTAAGTAGTTTCGTATACCTGACCGAAATATATATTTTTTCTTACCCAAACTAGCCTCTTGGTACAATCTCGCTATTCCTCGTCAAAGGTAAATGCTTCGCGTCACGCCTCCGGTTTTCCCTCGTCAGCTTATCTTAAGCAAGGGCATTTTGACGCGAACCAGCAATCCCGTGAAATTGCAAACTCGACGGATTTATTACGGCATTTTTCACTGGAAATGCTTGTATTCGCCTTTTTTGCGAAAATATAGTTGTTTTAATTTAAGTAGCCGTAGATTTATTATAAGTTATGTGCCGGATTAATTTGTCGAAATATTTTGTAAAGTACAAAATTCTTCATTTTAAATTTAACAGAGTAATTTACCTGGAATGTGTAGGTGTAGGTGTTAATCGTATCGATTGTTTGATATTACCTGCTTAACTAGCCCAATGATCAATTTTAATGTGAAATGGAGATGAAAATAGTTTTAATATGAATTGAAAACATAAACAATTTCTATACTAAAGGATTTACTATGTTTTATAAGTAAACTACGAGTATTACAAACAATATTTTGTATGAACATTTGAATAAATGTGAGTTTTAGTGTTTATGGTATTTTCTAGATGTACTTTCGGGTTAATTTGATTAACTTTGTTAGCCTACTGCGATTCTAGTTCACAATAGCGGATTTCATCGAAATCCCGCCGTAAAAAATACCTCCAACTTAACCTGAAACATTTTATCAGGCAAACGAGTAAATTTTTAATTTGATCCGTCCAATCTCCAACATGACAGTACAAAGGCAAAAAAGGTTTTCCGGTGAGAGCCGGTAGGGAGATTGATGACGTCAGAATACGCAGAACAGGTGCAGTTAAGACGAATTTGATTTCGCATTTTTGCGGATACGCGGAATTGAACCGGAAATCCGTGTGGATACGCGGATTTTCGAATCGATTTCTCGTGAAAATTTTACCATCTTGTTAGTGAGCCGCAGAAACTTCTTGATTATCAAATCGTTACTAGGAAAAGGCCAGCATTGACCTATTTTTGTTACGATAATAGTATTATAACCTTACAGACTAAAAAATTCTAAAAATACGGTCCTTTTGCAAATCAATTTTGAGTTCCTTAATGCTTAAAATTTCATAACTAAACTAAACTTCATAACTAAGATGACTCTCAAAAGTTTAGAAATTCAATTTTAAATAATTTCCAGGTAAAACTTGGGTATTTGTAGGTATCAATTATAATTACAGTTATTTAGAGTCCCGACATTTCAAAACCTAGCAACCGTCTTGACTACAAGTAAGGGCAAAGGGCTTGTAATATCAGATCACTAAGTAATTATGTCATAATGTTATGCGAGATTTATCAGCAAAAATAGATTTAATTAAAGATAACTTACTTAAAAATTAGTTTTACTATAATTTGGTGCTTTTGTTAATTTCGTTTTCCATTTTTAAAAATAAATAATTACATAAACATTTAAAGTAAAAGTATCATACCCAGATACGGAATAAAAACCGATGTTCATCACACGAATATTAGTCCCGAGGAGGAATCAAACCCACCCCCATTAGAACCGTAGCCAAGGTTACCAACTATTGTTCCATTGAGCCAGTAAAATTAAGCGTTACATTAAAACAAAGTTCCACCTTCAAGCAAAAACTATCTCATATACGCAGTTCATATTACAAAACTGAAGAGTTTGTCTGTTTGGTTGAACGCCTCTGAAAGCTAAGAGCTTCCAAGCAAGAGCTTTCCAAGAAATTCTCTATAGTACAAAAGCTCATAAAACTCCGCCTACCAAAGAAAACTGCAGGATATAGTTACTTGTATTAAAACACTTCGTAGGAACACTGCTGAGAAAGATGAGAGGGTGAACAAAATGGGGTCGCTTCCTAGTGGTAAACCACTACCTTCCCTTTACTAAGGGATTAAAATAAAAACAAAGCTATATATATTTATATTCCCACACGGAACAAACACAGATGTTTGTTCCGTGTGGGAATCGAACCCACGACTCTTGGAACCGAAGCAAATGTCAATAGTTCCACCGAACCACCGGTTCGAAAAATTCTAAGTTCAAAAATGTTTTACCAGTTTCGATGTAAGATCTTTTCAATCTTATTAGAAGTCTGATTTTCAAATTTAACTTATCGTGTCAGTATCCGGCCCTATGGGAAAATACCCGAAAACGAGTCAGTCTTGACTCAAGTAGGTCTGCAAGCCCCACAATATGTGATCAGCTCACTTGGATGGTAGCCAAGTGCGGTGATTATGATTCGCAGAGCCTTCAGATAAAGTGGTCTAATTTGTTCAAAGTAGCGAACCATTAATAACTTAGGTATCTAGGGTGGAATAGCCTAGAATAGCCCCAGAAGGTCGTTTTAGTTTGCTCAAAGTATTTTCTATCGTGCCAGTTCTAAGCTAGGTAATTTACCTTATGTGTTTATGTTTTAGGTATGTATTATTATACCTGTAATATATAATGCCGGACTCTTTAACTGGCTTTATTTAGGTCCTGATCGATACATGTAGAGTTAATTAGAAGGCCTTTTTTCCAGCAATGGTACTGGTAAATCAAAAAAGTTCTTACTAACTTTAGATTAGGTTAAAAATTGTAGTAATTTTTTTTTATAAATAACTTTTCTAGTTTGACCTCCCTCCATCTGATGGTAAGCGGTCGTGAAGTCCAGATATGAGGTTAACATGGATATGAGGTTAATATACCTTATTGATTGATTGATATGGCGTAGGTGACGATATTATATTGGGAACATCTTTCTCTAGCGTGCGTCTGCTTGTCTCTTATTCATGAATTAGCTGTTAATATTTTAATAACTAAACACTGTGAAGTAAGCAATCGTTAAAATAAACTTCAATTACAGTTTGACTAAACAAAAGGAATAAAAATATAATCACTGAATGTACCCCTAGTCGCTTAACTGAAGAAAAGCTAAATCGACTGCGCTATTATTTTGTTATGTTCGTTATTATCAGATTCTAAGAAACAAAACAAAAAAACATCAGAAAATTGCAAGGAGAGTGAAAAAAAATTCGCGATATAAAATCAGCTGGGCCCACTACTTATAAATAAACAACGCAGTATACCTATGTTACACAAGTCTCGAAACGTAACTCGGACATGTTATCAATAATACACACATTTCGAAATGCCCATCTCTCCCACCTTTATTACGACCTAATGTCAGAAGTACAGAATACCTCTCAACAATTGGATGTTACGATAACGTCCACAAGGGCCGTGTAGACACGGCTTTACTTTGTACGTGACGTGAATAGGTGGGTAGTTACATAGAGCTGGGTATCCCATTTTTCATGAGTTATTATAACTCAAGCTTACACGATTGAAACAACTCATCGCTCAAATTTACCCCAATTTGCAGGCATTTTCCTAGAAACAATTTGCTTATCCGGCAGTGTCTGCGAGATTACTTAGTAATTTGTCTTTTTTTTACTTTATTTATCAGTATTTATAGCAGCATTGTTTTATCAAGGTCACTGCGTTCCCACGACTAGAAAGGATATATGACGGGGGAAGGAAAAGGGGAGGAAGGATACTATCGCCTCGGATGATTTGGACTCAGTCGATAGTAGCTCGAGGAGCCGGGGTCGCTTACCCGTATACCGTTCACCAACCACCGGACAGATAGTTGAAACAATGCAGGCAGAATGGCGGCGACGTGGTCCACAACCCGTCACGTCACGTTTCCTACAGAGGTGAAATGTGGATCGTTGGAAGTGATCTCTGCCTACCCCTCTGGGAAAAAGGCGTGATTGTATGTCTATGTGTCTATGTCTATTTATAGCAGCGGTATGGTATCCGACCAAAAATGTGTGAGTTTTTCTGTTGAAGAAATTACTCAGCCGGTAGTCAGGAAGTTTGCGGCAGACTGCTCGGGACTCAGAAAGTATGTGAAGCCGGTGATTCTGTGCCAATTATCAGTCATATCGGATTACCCATGTGCACTATACTCTGAACTGAGCAGATGGCTGATCTAAATTTAGACTGTTATTGCTTTAAATTAGTCGAAGACTTTGTTCTGAAAACTTCAACTTCTTTTAAAATAATACGTTGTAACATCCGGCGTTGAAATTCATTAACTGAGTGAGTTGACGCGGCGTAGTGCAATGAGTTAACTCAATGAGTTATCTCAGCAATGACCCGTCTCTAGTTACAATTTGGAATAGTTTACACAGTCGGATGCCCGTGTTTGTTTCCACATTTTTTTGTGGTGTGCTCTGGGATTGAACGGTTGAAATCTGTAAAAGCGTACTGAAAGCTGTGGTGGCTCAGGAGGTAAGTATTTCAGTTTGCGGTTTAGAGACATTTGTAAAGGAATAACGATTAATTTCACTACCAGCGACTCTGTTTGTATGCTTATTCATCGTGTAAGTCTTTTCTCTACACCGTGTTTTAGTGGTTGTTTTCCCACAGTAAAATGATTGTTATCTTAGTAGTCAAATTGATTTCTGCAGTTTTCTTTATTTTAATGAAAAATGTCAAAATCATTCCGGCGGCACAACCAGGAACTGCGGGTCACGGAGATGAAGATGCTGCGCTGGATGTCGCGAGTTACGCAAGCAGATCGCGTAAAGAACTCCCGTATTCGCGGCAGCCTTCATGTCCGAGACATCGCTGATAAATTGGAAGAGTGCCGCCAACGTTGGTACGGTCATGTTTTACATAAGTCTTAAACAAGTGTCTAGCTATGTCGCTACCGCCGGGTCTCGGCAGAAGGGGAAGGCAAAGAAGGCCTGGCTTGACGTCGTAGTGGATGACATGCGTGCCAACAAACTCTCCGTGAAGGATGCCGAAGACCGTGCGAAGTGGAGAGATAGGAGTAGGAAAGCGGACCCCGGGTTCCGCAAGTATGCAACCGGGAAAACGCTGAGATGATGACGATGAGTCGTCAAAATCATTCCAGCCGTTTGAGAGATTACCGAGAATAAACAGACGGACGAAAAAAAAATTAATTGTGTTTTTTTTACTGGTGCCGGATATAGATTTACACTCATTAAGAAAACAAAGTCCTTTTTTTATATTAAAAACAGACACTTCGATTTAATTTAGTTTTATAGAAAGATATGCACCATAACGCACGTATATTATTTTATTTCAAGTCTCCAATAACATGTGAAAAAATTGTTATATTCTGATGAAGTTATTAGTCACGTTTCTAATATGGATATCAAATTGCCGATCGCAAACATTTTGTTCAGAATTAAAATATTGTACGAGATCAGTATCAAATTTCGATGAAAATTATTATTCTTTCGACGTAAAAAATTATATCTGTTTACTTTGGCATGTGAATGAATAAAGTTCTGAGCTGTATTTGATAGGAAGATCCCATTTCAAAATATGTTTATACCGAAATATAAATTACCTTAGGAATTAAAGAATTGAAGAAAGAAAGATTAGAAAATTAAGTTAAAAAGCAGTTTACAAAATATTGTAATACATTATGTCCTGTACATACATAGTCACGCCTTTTTCCCAGAGGGGTAGGCAGAGATCACTTCAAGTCTACATATGAATTTAGGTATTTATCATGTTCCTATTTGTCTTAAAGTAATTTTTAAAGATTTTTGTTACTGTAAAGTTGTCGATCACCGGCCAAGGAGCGAATGGAGGAGGCCTTAGCCCAGTAGTAAAACAATATTAGCTTAATAGAGTAACAGTATAATAAAGAATCAAGTTGCTTTAAAGTATTCTGCGTAGTTATTTAATATAGTCAGTAAACAAAATTGAACTCAACACTGACTGCCTCGTTGGTTTATTGGTAGCAAGTGCTGCGTTAGGACCGAGAGGTTCGAGTCCGGAATTGGGAAAAAATTGTTTGAGTGTTTCTTTAAGAAATTACTAACTAACTCAGAGTAAGTAGAAGGCAGTTGCACGCCCGTGCCTCGGAAAGCACGTTAAGCCGGTGGTCCTGCGCTCGATCTCTCATCTCTCATGTCGAATTGCCATCTCACCGAACTATGAGGGTAAGGGAACGGAGAGTGCACTTATGTTTGCGCGTACATTTGCAATATACATATATCTCCTGCGCAGTTAGCTGATCTCCATTGAGATCGGCCACCATAACCGAAATCAGTCAGACGCCCTATATTATTTTTTTTTTTTTTTTTTATAATAGGCAAACAAGATGACCACACTCCGCCTGATGGTAAGCGGTAGTGAGATCCAAATATGAGGTCGACAGGCACAATAGATCATATTGCGCCTGTCGCACTCACCCTGAATTATTAATTTTAAGTCAACATTTATTACATAGAGGGTTTTGATAATAATAGCCACGGGGATAAAGCCTCAAATAAGGATGTTTTATGTTAAAATACGCTATTTCTGGGTTTAAGGAAACATCATAAGACTTGTTAGCACCAGGCCAGTGGTTGAGAAAATCGTCGTGAGAAAATCTGCAGCATACTTCTAAAGTAATTTGGTTTTTAACCTACTTCAAAAAATGGAGTAGGTTCTCAATTGTCTGTATTTTTTTTTTGCCGCCTTCAAACACATGTTCAAATTCCTACACAGATAATTTTAAATGTTCGTGTTACATTATTTTGTATTTTTTTTGACACAGATAATTTTAAATGTTCGTGTTATATTATTTTGTAATATTTAGTTTGTCGGGTTTTTGAAGGCGTTTTTTATTTTTTTTGTTAAAATTTTTTTAAGTTTCCTTACCCGATGTGAATCAAAGGAGAACCCTAGTAAATACATATAAATAAATATCTCACAACATCACATCAATCGATCTGAACCCATTTTGAGTAGCTTAAGCACTTGTGTTACGGATATCAGAAACGACAATGGATACGCAAATAAACTTAATTATTTAAATAACACACCCGGACACGGAACAAAAACTTTAATTTGTAAATTAATCTTTAATTTGTAGGTTAATCATGTTAATATTTGTCCCGAGTGGGAATGGGACCCACTTTAGGGGTTCCACTCCCCCGCTAGTCCAGTGAAGCTGCAGAATCCGTTTGATTGTACCAGCTAAGGCCTCCCGAAAAAAAATCGAACGACCCATAGAACCGCCAGCCATGGTCATTGTTCCACCGAGCCACTCAATAACCCTCCGTTGTCTTTTCTTTCGAAGTTTGTAATGTATTGACACAACGAAATTACAACACATTTACGTATTTTTAATCATCATAAAATTATATCTGTTTGCTAAATACTACTACAATACTGCAGGTTATCACATGACCCGGTTTATAAACCTAAGGCTAATAGGCCAAGAACAACACTCTTGATACCAACTAGCATACCAACAAGAATAAACTACACCTTATCCAATCTCATCATCATATCCCATTTACGTCTCCACTGTTGGTGCATGGGCCTACCCTAAACTAGGGCGATAAGGCCTTAGTCGACTACGCCGGCCACTATACAATCTCAGAATTTCTTCGTAGGTGTTTAGGTTTCCATACGATGTTTTACTTCACCGTTAAAGTGTCGAATATTCGTACATATGAATTAAAATTGTTAAAACACATTGGTACGTCGCGGGGTTGGAACTGGTGACCTCTCGCATGGCAAGCAAACAACTCGGCTATCGACGCTTTTAATAAAAAAAAGTCAATGTCCGAATGTTTAAGGTCGATGCTTTTCTTTTTTTTTATCCGATCTACATGTTACAAAAGAAAAAACTTAAAAGGATCTCAATGTATATTATCTCTAAGCTCTTTGTAATTTTACCTTTGGTTATGTTCCGTTATTAGGACTTTTACTTTGTAATTTAATGGCAAAGAGATGTTTTCCACAGTCTTTGAGATTAAGTTAATTAAAGATGGGAATGGACCAAATACGATGAGGAAATTTATTTCTACAAAGCATGTTAATTATTTTCGTTTATACTGACATTACTTTCTTTGAACTGTTTTTTGATTGTTTCCTTGCCTGTCTGATATAAATATAATGTACTAGATTGTAGCCCACGACTCCCTACGCGTAGCTTATCGCCCAAAACATTACTCCCTTATAGCAAAGTCAATTAAAGGTAGCTTTTGTCCTTTCTCACGTTCTAGACTATATCCTAACCAAATTTCATAGAAATCTGTTCAATATTTCAGGCGTAATTGTAACACACAGATTGACAGAGCTACTTTCGCATTTATAATATTAGTAAACATAAATGCTCTAGAATCAAAGAGTAACAAGAATTACGAAGACTCTGAGGTCCAAGGTTCGAATACCAGGTCAATAAATATGAGTGTTTTGTAAAAAAAAAAAACTTTACACGGAATCGGGAAGTTTGTATTGGAATATGTGTGCTACGGAAAACACGTTAAACCGTCGGTCCTACGGCTGATCTATCAAAGACCCTGAGCAATTGCTGAGAATTAAGAGAGTAAAGTAAAATATTATATCAAAGTTTGTATACGAAGGCAATATATATGCCAGTCAAGTGTAGGGAACAAGTGTCTAGCTATGTCGCTACCGCCGGGTCCGACAGAAGGGGAAGGCCCAAGAAGGCCTGGCTTGACGTCGTAGTGGATGACATGCGTGCCAACAAACTCTCCGTAAAGGATGCCGAAGACCGTGCGAAGTGGAGAGATAGGAGTCGGAAAGCGGACCCCGGGCTCCGCAAGGGTGCAACCGGGAAAACGCGGAGATGATGATGGTGTATACGAAGGCAGTAAATGCCAAGAAAGTGTAAGAGATTAATATAAAATATCAAATGAATATTGGACCTATATCTTCATTAAATTTTTATCAAATGCATATTAGACCTACTTGTTTATTTGTATTGTTTCCATACTGGCATAAAAACTGGTTTCCTAAGTGGCAGGTCCGTCCTAATTTGGGAACCTCTGGAAAAACTGTGAATCGCATTAAATCTTAAATTCAATATTTCCATTGTAAATCTGATATTGAAATAAATATTTTTGTTTTTATTTTTTATTTATTTGCCTCGTCCAAACAAGCTACACAAAAATCACTATCTCTATATTTTCGAATATAAGGCAGGTACTTAATAACTTAACATAGTATGTTTAGTTATTAAGCCATTACAGTCAATCACTTATTCATGACCAGACTCAACACGACACTCCGCTTATTTAAAAAATATTTAAGTTTATTTAAAAACATTGAACCATCAATTTCATAATTGAGTTTTACACAAGAAGTCATTGGACCGATTTTATTTTTGAATTTATGTCATTATTTTTATTTAATGCCACACTTAATTCAATTTCAAAGAAGAAATTATGTTAAGATAATTTTTCATGGTGATTTATTAAACCTTATTTATCATTTAATACTTTTTTTCTTTTCATATCAACCAATTAATTAAACTACAACCGCAGTTTAGATCAGATATTTGTTGGAAAAAATATAAGCGTATCCCCTTTAAGAACGTAGGAAAAAGCAATAAATTGTCTACGATAAAACAATTAATAATATCAATAATTGTGTAGAAATATTTTCTTATGCTGCCCTGAAATTATTAGGAACTTCTTCAATTGTACGTCGATTTATTAAGATCCTAAAACAACTGCACATCTTAAATAAGAAAACCTTACAAAATAATAAAAATAATTTAATTACCTTTCAATTTAAATGTTCAACAATTTCCAACTTCCACTGAGTCAACACTTCTAAAATTTAAAATCAACACTGATATTAATTGTAATTTAAAATAAATAATCTGTCTCAATTTCAATTCGAATAAATTCACTTGTCACAAAGGCGTCACTATTAAAAAAAAACTTTCCCGCTAAAACTCAAAAAAAGTAATAACACAAAAAGGTTTGCATTTGAAACTAATGCTGGCCACTGCACATTCAAAAATACGATACGCGAGCGTTCTCAATTTGAAAATTACACAGCGACCGTCTGACGCAGGGGTTCAAAACGCACTGGGCTGTCTATTCCTCCTCAGATGAGGGAAAGAGAGGGCGACATTGCGGGAGTGGGGTCGCGAGTAAAATCTAAGTAAAGGTTATAATCTGTCCACAGAAATACTGAGAATTTATATCGTTCGATTCGGACATCTAGGTGTTAACGGATTTTATGTTTTGCTGAACTTTTATCGATGCTCAAAGGAATCTAATAATACTGCCGGGGTGGCCAGCGCGCGTTTTATGGAAAATACTGAAATGGCGTATCTTACCTTTGGCGTTTAAGTATTTTTCATAAAACGTTCCATATTGAAAACGTAAATGAGTCCGGATCTCGAGCTACGATATTGAAGCTTTTGCTTATAATGAGATTTTGCATTGAGTGAATTAGTAAGCAGATGAATAATTGATAAGTAGTGGGTATAGGTAGAGTTTTGGAATGTTGAAAATGATTCATTATTACTTTAAATATGTATAATTCAAGTTTCGTTTGTAGTGTAAAAATAATGGTGTATACCATTCGTTTATTTTGTAGATGCAGATGAGAGCTTTTTAAGTTTAACTGTATTATAATACAAATTTTGTTCTATTTCTGTTGAGAACTCTCTTAGATACGCTATTTTTTTTTGAAATTATTTCTACACTAAAATAATGATTTTTCACCTGATGTATCAGTGATAAGTACGTCCAAAGGATGGTATGGCCTACCCACTTATGACGTAAAGTACATTATGAAACTTTAAACAGCTTGTAAGATCGTAAAGTTAGATGTGAAGGGATGGTGGTACTAAATTCTCTACATGTATTTTTTATTTTCCCCTAAACAACTTTCACATGATGTGTTCAAAAGGTTAACAGCCTCTGATTTACGTGCGATTTCTGCGAATCCATTTTCTAACTTTGTTGTACATTTGTTTGTGATATTATTATTCCATATTAAGAATGAATTTTTGTGCTGCTTTATTTATTTATCATATTCTTCTAACAATAATTTATGCTTTAAATTGTTTGAAATGTTTTCATTTTAAATGTTTTGAATTATTAGACACGAAACATACGATCATTGTATACAATTTTAAACTGTCATGGCTACATTAGAAAACTGAAAATGTCTAAGATATTTTCCATGTTGATTCCATGTTGTGCTGCTCACAATCCTTTAGTTTTTTCGTGATCATGGCGCTTGCAATAGTGCCAAAATATCAGGAGCTCATTAAAATAGAACTACATGGTAAATATCGAGGCCATGGATTCGGATTTTGGATTATTTTTTACGTAAACGGTACAGATTGTATTTGACATTATTTTATGAATTTATGTGGCTAAGATGGTCTATAAAATCTCGTGTAGAGTAAATGAGACAATTAGCCTTGTGAATGAGGTTTATTTCGGTCTCCATGGACAACAAAAGAGGTAACAAATCTGTGTTTGAGAACATTAACTAATCCGGATTTACGGTTTATTGAAACTCAAAACAAAACAATGACAATGGAATTAAACACAATGCCCTAAACGCAATTTAAAGGGGCGAAACTTGAAGGAGAAAACGTACGGTCTAAAGAGGGTTTAGCCAAAATTTATAGTTTCTTTCGCGGTCAAGGAATAAAAAGTGATAGGTGCGATCCCTTCTGCTACATTTGCATTCTCATGCATCTTATGCCTCGGTAATAGAGGACATATTTGCATGAAGGGACGATTTGAGGGCCGCCCGCCAAGTGTGCTTACTTTTTACGATCTTTGGGAGCTATAGGAAAAACAATGTCACATAACATAAACATTCCTTATCTTGATAAGGTATATTTTATTTATATTTGAAACCCTTTTGGAAAATGTAGACGTTCTAAAATGCTTTTTTAAGGCTTTTAACCTAATTAGTATTTGTCTCGAGTGGAGATCGAACCCACGATCTCCAGTTCAAGATATTAAATAGCATTAAAACAACAAATTTTTTTTTTTTTGTGATTTATTACCAAACTACCCCGCGACTTCGTACACATACAATACCTTACTGCTTCGTTGGTCTATTTGTAGCAAGCGCTGCGTACGGACCGAAAGGTCCCCGGTTCGAGTCCGAGGTCGGACAAAATTTGTGTGAGTTTTTTGTAAAGAAATCACTCAGCCTGCAGTTAGGAAGTAGGCGGTTGCACACCCGTACCTCGGAAAACATGTGAAGCCGGTGGTCCAGCGCCCCATCTCTCATCATCATGATCATCAGGTCATGTCGGATTGCCGTCTCACCGAACTATGAGAGTAAGGGAACAGTGAGTGCGCTTGTGTTTGCGCGCACACTTGTGCACTATAATATGTCCTGCGCACTTGGCTGATCTCAATTGAGATCAGTCGAAATCGGTCGGACGCCTTATATTTTGCTTATTTTTACAATACTTACATAGAGTAGAGTAAATGTACGAGTATTACTCGTTACTTTACTCTACTCGTCGAGTCCTTCGTAGTGGAAAACCTTTGTCAGTCAGCAGTCAGATTTGGACCTTACAAAATGCACTTTTCTCTCGTTTGAACGTGATAATTTATAGATTTGAATCAGTGCCAACGCCGAAAAATGGTCTGTTCGTTCTTTCTTATAGCAATCAAGCCTTTATAGATTCACTGGTGCCAAAGTAGAATTGTATTTCGTGTAGTCAGGTACTTTTGTAGACCGTGGATGTTTAACTTAGGTACCTTTTACTAAACTAAGGTTTTTAATATAAAAGTTTTGCATGAAACGAATTTTTAACCGACTTCAAAAAGGAGGAGGTTACCTATATGTTCGTTTTTAGTATCATCATCAGCCCCACTGCTGGGGCCCGGGCGTACCCTAGACTAGGGCGATAAGGCTTTAGACAAAGAAATATGATTATTGATTATTTTATCCCGACATTGTTTTTTTTTATCTTACCCAAAATAAAACATAGGCAATAATAGGCATATACTTTTTTCGTATTATATTTTATTAGTCAAATTGTATTTTCTAATCTAGAGATCTAAGGTATCTCACTAGCTTAGCCTAAGATTTTAGACTTTCGCGTTCCATTACACTAAATATTAGTCTTTATGGGTCTAAACGCATTATTAGGAGTACCAAATTACATAGCTACTTACTGCCCGACGTTTCGACTGGGTTTAGACCCATAAAGACTAATATTTAGTGTAGCTTAGCTTACTTCGAAAACAGAACAATGTACTTGTACATGTCATGTATAACAATGTATGTGTGCTTTACAATAACTCTTCCGGTGTATACCAGGAACGTTAGATTTGTCCCGCGTGGGAAGGAGACTGACCTTAACCCCTATGTGGGTGGCATGTAATCTGAAGTTTAATCTTGAAGTACAAGGTATGTTAACAAATCATCTCTACATATAATGAAAATTTAACGGATCGCTATATGTAGTACATGGATGATAAAATATATTATAGGAGACCTTTATCTACGCCGTTACACTCAGTTACTACCCAAAACAATGATTTTAGGAAGTCTGTTTATCGGTGCGTTAGTAAACAATATCTCAGAAACGCCATATCCGAACTAGGTGTAGTTTTCAGTAATATATTTTGGTTAACTCTACTTATTATTGTTGTATCAAATGCCAGGATCCACAATGGGTCGCTGTGCCATATTAGTAATTAAGTAAGTTGACTTGACTGGCTTGATGAAACAGTGCGTACGTACGTTACCGTACATTATCTCTATCGCCCACATAAATACTGACTTTACAAATCAGGCCACCAGAACCAGAGTGGCCCAAACCACAATTTTTCATATTTTTAATTAACTATGGCAATGTCCCCTTTCAAACCCCTAATTTCGTAGCCACAATGACTCAAAGATAAAATCAGTAAATAAACGTAGATAGCAATAAAAAAAAATTGTGGCATTTTGATTCTAATTCAATATTAAAAGAGCATAGTGGCCCAAGTCACTTGGGCCACTATGGCATCGGCCGCCATTACGGCTCATGTAACTCGGGCCACTCTGGCCTTTGATATTTACCTGTAAATGTTTAAGTATTTGCGGTTACAAAAATGGTCTTTTTATTGAAAAAAGTAACCAATTAAATAAATATTTGGAATATCTAAACACACGCAATGTGATCCCATACTAAGTATACTTTGGGTGTCAGAGACTGATACCACATATGAATAATTTGAAAATTGACATGCAAAATGCGAAGCAAGATAACGATACTACGTTCATGATCTTTGACTTAATCAAGACTCTTCCATGACCAGTAATTACCACTGGTATTTGCTACTAGCGTCAGTTGTGGACCTACTGTTTAGGAATTCACAATGCTGGTACAGACAAAATGTTTATGTACGTCTGGGATGAATCGACAGCATCCAGGGGACCACAATTTTAAGAGAACATGTAAATACAAAAATCCCGGCCAAGTCCGTGTCGGACTCACGCACAAACCACTGATTTATGAAATTAAAGGTTGTATGAAAGATTACGCGCCAATAAGCGGTTTACGATTTACGAGGTATTAAATAAAACTACACATCTCGTTCAAAACAATTTACGTGGGTACTTTATATAGTAATGTACATCATTTTATTATGTTCTTTTAGATTTCTCATCTGCTCTCATTAGGAGGGGGAGGGGGGGGGGGGGAATTATTATTAGCGTTTTTTCCCCTTTGGAAACGTCTGTCACGCAAACTATTCGGTTTAGAAAAACAATATTTTAGAAACTCCGATAAAGTTTTGAAGACCTATCCATAGATACCCCACATGTATGTGATTGTCGAAAATATTTTTTTTGGGTTTCTGTTCTAAGTAAGGGGAGCCCCCAATATTTATTATTATTTATTTTATTTTTGAATCAAAATCTTAATGCGGTTCACAGAATACATCTACCTACCAAGTTTCAACAGTATAGCTCGGACAGACAGACGGATAGACAAACAGACATGACCAATCTTTAAGAATTTCGTTTTTGCCATTGGGCTACAGAACCCGAAATAGGCTAATCATGTACTCAGACCTGTGTGGCGTAATACATATAGTAAATTAGCGGCCGCCCGTGACTTCGTCCGCGTATTAATGGGTTTTAGTACCAATGATGTTTAAAATAGCCTACATGCCTTGTAAAATTAGTTATTTTTAATGAAAATTCCGTCAACGCTCTCATACAAAGTTTCACCCCCCCCCCCCCCCATAATAGAGATAAACTTTTAACGTCACGGTGTTTTTTTGTGGTATATGATCCTTTTATTATATTTTTAACCGACTTCAAAAAAAGGAGGAGGTTCTCAATTCGTCTGTATGTATTTAATACTGTATACATATTAAGACTACTAGTTATAATATCAGTAGCATTACAGGTGAGCTAAACTATTAGGTTGACCAGTCTAGGATCTGATGATGGGATCCAGGAGAAATCGAGGGCAACCCTCAAATTTTATAGGCACATGTACCGCGTTTTACATATTTTCTGAAGTTATATTGGCATTGCTTCTTGCAATCATAATGTTATGATGCTGAGCTGATGATGGAAGGTCAACTCCTTAATTGTTTGGAGTAAAAGGATAATTCTTTCAATTCTGTATACATATTAAGACTACAAGTAATAATATCAGAAGTATTACAGGTGAGCTGAACTAATAGGGTGAAAAATATTGTATCACTAAAAAGTATGGAAAAAAATTGTAAACAAAAAAAAACCGCCTTCAAAAACCCGACTCACTAAAAATTACAAAATAATATTTCTGGGTATGAATTTCTTATGTTTTTGAAGGCGTTGCCAGTGAAAATTTTGAGGAAAATGAAGCACTCTGTGCTTTCTGCATGAGATATAAACGGCACCGCCTTCAAAAACATAACAAATTCATACCCAGAAATATTATTTTGTAATTTTTTGTGTAGTAGTAATAGAAAAATTCGCAATGATGACTCAACACCTGTATACGAGTAGCTCAGTTGGAAGATCATCCGACGCGATATCTGAAGGTCCGGTGGTTCAAGTCCCCGTTCAGGCGGGGTCATGAATAAGAATTTTTTCAAATTTTTCAAATTTTAAATTTGCGAATGGATTTGCAAAACACTTGTTCTATATAAACGCGCATTTTTTATTTTAAAAGCGACCACTTAGAAGGCATTATAATAACTCACAAGTTATTATAATAGAATCATTTATTAAATTCTTGAATGTTAACCCTCACAAGATAAATCGGTATTTAGGAGTCAAATGAAATAAGCCATAGCAAGTGGAGGATAAATCATCTATTCAAAGGGTTTTCTTATTTATTAAGATGAATGGCATCTTTATTCTTTTAACCACTAAGAATTTAATGCATGACTGTAAATTTATCAGTTCGGCGTACATTTTTATTTTTTTAAGTCTCGTGTTATTTTGAGACTGATAAAATTATCACAGCATTGCGGCCTCACGTGACTTCGTTTGTTAGAAGTTAGTTATTGTTACATCCTTACTAATATTATAAATGCAAAAGTAATATTTATGATATTATTACTTAAGCCGTTTTAATGACAAGTTTTGTCGCTAAGTATTAAAGATATAAATATTAAAAGGGATATTTCTGTTCTATTTGCAGAGTAAGCTGAGGGCATGAGTCGTCTTATCTCTTAATTACATTTTTCTTATTAATTTCCAAAGGGAACTATTATTAAATTTTATCTCATTTGAGTACAACTAAAAAGACAGCGAATTCGGAACTATAAAAACTAATTTCGTTTACAAATCAACTCTTAACTCAATATTAAAGTTCAAAATAGCACTATTGAAAACAACTTTCAATAATACCGTTTTCCAATAAAAAAAATTGACGTACAAAAACCTCTAACTTTGGATTCATTACTTTAGTATCAACTTCGTGGCTTTTAACAGAATTGCTTTAATACTGTTGGAACATAGAATATGGATTGATGTTCAATATTTCTAATACTCTTTGCACAATATTCTATGAACCATTCAAACATGCGCGTGTAGAAAAAGTAAAAACAAAGACATAAAATGTGGAAATTTTTAACATTTTTTTTTATAAAATGATAAGCATGTTAACTTTAACATGTTTTTTCAAGGTAATTTCTTACAAAGTAAACACGTTTAAAGTACGTATGTTTAGTTTGAGGTAATTTTGTGCCAGAACCATAGCATTTGGCAAGAAGTTATCTCTGCCTACCACCTCTTCGGGGAAAAGGCGTGAAGTATGTATGTATGTGTGTATATGTATTTGTTAAATAATTTTAGAAAGTTGTACCAAATACGCGATTATTTTTTTCTACGCTATTCTAAAATACAAATTAATGTTACGACCCGAAAATTACTTTATACTTTTTATTTTGTGACTTGAAATTATTTAAACTGTTGGCTCGTATTTGAACTTGAATTTTAAAGTTGTTTCAATACGCCATACAAACAGCTTAAACTATACCTACGCGCAAGAACTTTAGTTCTAAGTCCTATTAAAATAAATGCTTCAGTCCAATCAATAAATCCAAATAACTCCAGCATCATCATCACTGCTGGGGCACGGGCCTACCTTAAACTAGGGCGATCAAGCTTTAGTCAACCACGCTGGCCAAGTGCAGGTTGGTCGATGATTTCTCACGATGTTTACCTTCACCGTCAAAGCGTCAAATTATCGTACAACATCATCATCATCATCATCATCAGCCTGTTCTTGTCCACTGCTGGACATAGGCCTCCCCAAATGCACGCCACTTCTCTCTGTCCTCGGCCACTCGCATCCAGCTCCTACCAGCCGTCCTGCGCAGATCGTCACACCACCTAGCCTGCGGGCGTCCTACACTACGTTTGCCGAGACGCGGTATCCACTCCAGAACTCGTTTACCCCAGCGGTTGTCGGTTCTACGGCTGATGTGGCCAGCCCACTGCCACTTCACGTACAACATATGAATTTCAAATTTGAAAACAAAGTCGTTAGTGGCGGGGTTTGAACTGGCGACCTCTCACATGGCAAGCAACGCCATTAACCACTCGGCCATCGAAGTTTTTTTTACAATATCCGTGCAAACACCAAATTGAATCCACCAACAACTAGACCCTATCATCAATCATAACACGCATCTGATATTAATCCACACCGACTTAGGGTCTTCCCTCCCTTATGTCCTGTGGGAGTTTCCTAACCTTACTTTTCCTTATTTCCGGCCTCCACACTCAATTTGTCTTGTCTTCCGGTGTGGTTACGATATTGTGTAAAGTTTTCTTTTACATATTATGTGGTATATTTTATGAGTTCATCTAATAAGCCAAATATATGAATAACACTCCTAGACAAGGAATAACATAAATTCTAATGACACAAATATTTGTACCGAGTGGAAATCGAACTCACGACTTTTTGGTCAAGAGACAGAGGCACTATCTAATGCGCCTTTGAGCCAGTTTTTCCATTGAACCAGATATTCCTGCTATGAAAACAATACACAGAGCCAGCCAATATTGTATGTGATTATGTCTAAATATAGCAATGTTGTGATCTAGTCAACGAAGCGATTACACAATAAAGAGAATACAGATCCAGACAATCAAAAAGCTAACCCTCCAAAATATCACACTCATTTCTGTACGAGCAATCATGCAAAAGGAAAAACGCTTAAATTGCTCAGTCAATATGATTGCGAGGTTTCTATTCCATTGGTTCCCTTGTTTTTGGGGAAACGAGTCGGTAATTCATGTGAATTATTGCTCGGAGATTGTATGAGCGGTTCTTTAGACATTGAATCGATTAGGCACTCGATTCGTCTCGATCAGCTGCGTGCGAAGCTAGATTTATATCGAATTGTGACAGTCCACTTGGCGATTTTGAGGTATGAATAGATTTGTATTATGCATCTCTTGAATTTTTTTACAAGATATGCACAATAAACATGCTTTAATCGAATGAAAGCAGAAGAACTAGTCTACTCTCTTAAATTGTTTGCTTATTGCAATGCCCTACGCGGTGTTATACGCATAAAATTTCATAGAAATAATATGCAAATAAATAAACAAATAACATGGTTTGAGTTTTATAATTTCCAAAAAATTAGTCTAATGTTTATGTCAAATCTCACATTATTCAGCATAACGATGAATTGAAGTACGAAGTTACGAAGAACTTGATACAAGGGTTCAAATAATACAGTATCTACGGGGCGACATTACCATTAACAATAAAACTTGTTAAATTTTTCTGGGCCCGTGATTATAACACTTCCATAAATCACTATTTGGATGATTCGTTTAAACAATTTCATTGTAAGGATCTATACCTACCCTTACTTTGCTCAGAAACATGGGTGATATACCTTCAAATTTCAGTGAAACATCAATTTGACATGGGAGCAAATGCTGCGAAGACCTATCTAACCAACCGTATCGTACAGTCTAAAGTAGTAACGTATCTTTCACTGCGTACTTTCTGAAATTGTTGATTTTAATTTTGTAAAACCCTATAGGCACACGTTTTGGAGCCAGTCATTCTCACATAAAGCCCCTCAGTCTTTACGTTACGCTTGACATCAATAGACCAACAACACAGTCTGCGCTTTTGACGCGACATACCTACCTACGAATGACTATGTACAACTAGCGCTAGTTGGGAACGTACCCGTTTGATAAAGTCACTCGCGCCTCGGGCTCCCGCACTCAATATTACGGCAATTTGTGCCTACACCGACGATCCTTTTGTGTCATTTCACAGCCTTATTGGTGTCGTATAGACACTGCTATGTAGACTAATACATTTATGCGACAGGCAGATTTCTTTGTGGGCTGTGGATTTGAAACGTAATAGCATATTTGATACAGTCGTATAATTTGATTATATTAATACTTTCTACTAGTAGAGACTCATAAATAATCTTGTTAGGTATATCAAGTAGTAAAACTTATTTAAGAGATGAAACTCTCACGTAATAAGATGTTATGATGTTGTGTGTTCGAATGTATAGTGTTCGCCCAAATAAAAGATTTATTTTTGATATTTATTATTACTATCTTTGATATTAATCGTATATTCAGGTATAGTATAGTTCACACAAAATTATTTGAAAATTTTCAAGTATTTTTTATCTTTTTTGAAGTTACTGAAAACAATACATCGATTTAAAATGTCGAATGACGTTGTACTTGGATACAATACAATCATACAATGTAGATAGTCCCACTCCCCAACTTCATCTCAACAATTCCTTGTTAAATTTTCACTGCAAAAAGACGTGTGAAATATTTTTTTATTGTCGAAACTGACAAAAAAATATTTTAGATTTTGAGAAATTTATAGACCTAGAAAAATCCATTGTCATGAAAAATGTTATCATTAAAAAAACATCGATTTTATGAGTTTGAAAACTTCATTGGCCAGTAACAATAACATTACAATATCAACTGTACGACATAATGATCAAATAACATGACAATTTCAATTCAAGGACTTGGACTTAGAATGGAGTGATTCTAAAGGCTAATAAAAACATAATTCTCAACAAGGCCGAGTTCACAATGAAACTCGAATCGTGCGCGCTTGAACGCTAGTGATAACGCTGAAACTTTTCTTTGTTTCAAATGGAAAGTTACAAATTTTCCTATCGGTTGTAAGTAGAGATGTCCAGGGAAATATATCGATGGTTAAGCAGACTGGCTCGATGGATGGTTAAGTGATGCTGGTTGACGGTTCCAAGAGTCGTGGGTTCGATTTCCCACTCGGGACAAATATTTGTGTAATGAACATCGATGTTTGTTCCTTGTGAGTGTGATTATGTATTAAATCAACATGAAATCAAATCAAATGGACAGCGCTGCCATCCACATACAATGCAGGCGCTGGTGGCTCGGACAAAGAGGTTTAGCTCCTCATTTCTGCCCCGTGCCATTAAGGCATGGAATGCCCTTCCAGCTCATGTTTTCCCTCCCTCCTATGATCCCGGGCTCTTCAGGCGGGGCGTGAAACGGCATTTAAGCAGGCCTTCAGGGTGAGTGCGACAGGCTCAATACGATCTATTGTGCCTGTCGACCTCATATTTGGATCTCACTACCGCTTACCATCAGGTGGAGTGAGGTCATCTTGTTAGCCTTTTTATAAAAAAAAAAAAAAAAAAATATTAGTCTTTATGGGTCCTATACGCGTTATTAGGGGTAGCAAATTACATAGCTACTTACTGCCCGACGTTTCGACTGGGTTACACCAATCGTGGTTGCGAGCGAACTGGCGCCGGCCGTCTTCCCCCGTGATTATGTATTTATAAATAAATGCGCTAAAAAGAAAAAAATAAACTTTTACACTATAACTTTACTGTCAACTTATAACATTTCAAATTCAACATATTTGACACAATTTATATGTTTTAAAAGCTTGTCGCGAGATTTAAGTACCTACTCGTAATTTTAAAAGCAAGTTTTAAAATACCTGCCTATTAAAAATTTTAAACTAAGAAAGTAAATACGAGTACTTAAATCTCGCGACAAGCTTTTAAAACATATAAATTGTGTCAAATATGTTGAATTTGAAATGTTATAAGTTGACAGTAAAGTTATAGTGTAAAAGTTTATTTTTTTCTTTTTAGCGCATTTAAATAAAAGCTTGTTTTTAAAGATTTTTTTACCTTAATTTATTTTATACTTTTTAGTTTTCACCTTGTAAGTTCCTAAGTCTGTTCATCTCTCATCTAGGCGAATCAAACGAGCCCAAACTCGATGGGGTTGTGTCGTTTAAGTACTGAGTTCCTTTGGCTGTCTTCCGGCTCCATCATCAGACCCTGGTTACCATCTAGCATCTAAGTACTCATCTAGGCGAATCAAACGAGCCCAAACTCGATTTGGTTGTGTCGTTTAAGTACTGAGTTCCTTTGGCTGTCTTCCGGCTTCATCATCAGACCTTGGTTACTATCTAGCACCAAAGTACTCATCTAGTCGAATGAAATGAGCCCAAACTCGATGTGGTTATGTTATTTAATTACTGAGTTGCTATGGCTATCTTCCGACTTCATCATCAGATCAGCTGCATGTCATAATAATATTGCATTGTCATCGGATATACACGTGCATGCAAAATTTCAGCTCAATCGGTTGAGGGCAAGTGCCTTAAAATTGAGTTATAAAATTCCACCCGAACACACAAACATACATACATACATTGCAAGTTAAATAAAAGCTTGTAATATACCAAGATCGTGGGTTCGAGTCCCCGTCCAGTCAACATGAATGTGAATTTTTCCAATTTTTAATTTACATTAAAAATATAATTGCCAGGTGCTTCCAGTGTTGATTGCAATCGGCGGGGGCGCCACCCGTGGCTAACGGGTAAAGTGACGTAAAAATTCACATACATGACGTAACGCCTGGATAGTATAATTGGTAGTACGTGGGGCGCTTAATCCCAAGATCGTGGGTTCTAGTCCCCGTCCAGTCAGGCATGAATGTGAATTTTTGCAATTTTTAATTTACATTACAGCTCTGTGTAGAACTCAAATCACAATTAAAAATTATTATTAATGTTTTTAGTTGTTCAATCGATAATTTATCATAGCATCGACATATTCCTACCTCTAACTGATTGTTTTCCACCGTATTTTTGTTCCAATAATGTTACTGTTTTCGTTCCCCTGTTTGTGTAGTTCAAGCCGCTAACTTTATTCGATTGGACAACTTTAAAATTCAAATATGTTCGTGTTTGTACTATGTCGGTGGATTGAATTTTTAATGCAGAACCTTCAATGTAAATTTTGTTATGTTATGTCTGTTACCGAATATAGTAGTATCTAATGTTATCTAACCGACTTCAGTCCATCATCATCATCATCAGCTCAAAAACGTATGTTCCCACTGTTGAGTCATGAGCTTACCCTAAACTAGGGATTTTTTTTTTCATGGAGAAACTCTTGACGAGCTGTCACTTCGGGCAGGGGTTTGTCCGGAGTGGTGTGTGGGACTCCCGGCTTGCCGGAGACTGGGACTTCCGCCAAGCTGCTCCTGAGAAGGTGTCTCAGGGGTGTACCCACTTAAACTCTGCGAAACGACGCTTCTATCATTGGTGGTTCCGCGCGAACGGATGTAAATCCACACTTCGGCCGTACCACCAGACGATGTTTTCCTTCACTGTCAACCGACTTCGGTTACAGTTAAGCAATATTATTACTAGTGTAAGGGCAAATATTCTTTACTAGTGACCCGCCCTCGCTTCGCTTCGGGTAAATTTTACATACAAACCTTCCTTAAGAATCACTCTATCTATTAAAAAAAAACCGCATCAAAATCCGTTGCGTAGTTTTAAAGATTACAAGCATACATACGGACATACAGCGAAAGCGACTTTGTTTTATACTATGTATTGATGTCCGCTGGTTATTCCTCCGTCCGTGTCAAGTCATTTAGTCATAAATTTATACTTACAGAATAAATTATTTCATTTTAATCGCATGAAACATTACTTCCTTATAGCGCAGTCATTAAAAAATAACCTGTGTACCAGGATAATTTGTGTAATGAGTAAATTTAATTTCATTCGTTTTGGCTTGAAAGCGCGACAGACATACAAAGTGCTTCTTCTTTTTATAACATAACTTAGGATTAGTGAAGAACATTGTATAAAAATAATAGGGTATTTGACATTTTTTTTTATTTTGATATAGTTGGATGGACCACTCGAACACAAAGACACTGTTGAAAGTATCACTTTGATATCTCAATAGCTCGACGAGAATTACAATTTTAATTGCATATTATTTGGGCGAGCTCAAAAACGCTCCATACAAACGGCCCCTGGCGTGTGACATCATACGCAAGTTCTTTGTATGCAGCGCCTAGGAAGTTTGTTCGGCAGGTTCATCAAAAGTTGCGTTTATGGATATGTTTTCAAAATGAATGATGTTACTTATTCTGTTATTTATAAGATGACAACAAAATTTGAAATGAATTTCGCAATTTTGAAATGGACTTGCCCACCCAACTTTGAATGTCTTTTGCTGTCTCATTTCGCCAAAAAATTAAGTTTCGATTTCATTAATACTATTGATTTACCTAAATCTTACTGATTATAAAAATGGCAAGCATAACAACCACTGTCAAATACCCTATTGTGGAAAAAAATTTGACAAACTTCAAAAGTTTTGCATACACGGACAATCGGGTCAATGTTTTATAAAATTATCACGTACGTACACAATAAGTACAAAAGCGTTTTAAAACAAAAATGGCGGATGTAGGTCGGGCAGTTTGAAACTGAAATAGTCACATCTGCCGTTTTGCCGTCCAACTGCGGGAACCAAACCGTAATGTTGCTACGAGTCAGGAAACAAAACGCAGAAATATTCGGAATATGAATAACATGTTACCTGATATTAATGGCTTAGTGGCGCATTTTGTTTTGTGCCCCTGTCACTACCGCCAGGGGTCAGGAGTTCGATGTTCATTATTATGATCGTTAGGCATGAAGTTGTTTATTGAGTGAAATATTACTCTCTAGCAGTTTGATCTGCTTTTGACTACATGTGTACCAAATTAGTGCAATTGATTGAAAAGTAACTTATGCCGGATACTCTTTACTACATGTTCACAAAATTTCATTTGTATAGGTTTAGCAGTTTACATTATGTGCGCGACAAACATCTGTTTGTCTATCTATGAACCATGTCTATGTAAGTCTATCTAAACTTGAGTTATTTTTGCATTTATAATAAAGGTATGGATGAATAACTTTTTGAATTAGTTCTATGGCTAAGTGTGTTTATTATAACTCTTTCCTCCTCTTCTTCTTTTCTGCAACCTTTGTTTTGTTAATATGTGCAATAAAGTATACTAACTATATATTTTGTACCGATGCGATACAAGATAGATAGATAGGTAGTAATAATATGGTATGTGAAACAAACTGGCACAGACTATAATTTCAGCCATGCAATTCTCCTAAGGGCTCTATCAAAAGTGTAAAGTGAAAAGGAAGATATCAAATTGTCTAACCAAGACCGGAAATTGATCTGGTTTCCTTCAGTTACGGAGTCAGACAGCTCAAATTGCTCCACTGTAATTGGTAGCCTTGTTAAAACATGGTTCATGGTTAACGCACGCTGTGTATTTCAAGGGGAACATTTACATGAGAATGATTAATGAATTTCTTGTGGTAATTGAGGTGGTGACATTCTAGATAACAGTTAAAACAGCCTACGTGCGATTTGGACTCGCAAACGGAAGGTCCGTATATCCGTACCATCATGTTACAAAAAAAATATTATGTGAAAGTTACTAAATTTTTTTTTCCATTTTTTTATTTGATGGTTTAGCGGCAATGTGTTTGTTATTTGCTGGCTGGGTGGAATAGATGCCGTAGACAAAGTAACAATATCAAAACGTTAACGAAGTTCGAAAATAATAAAATGACATTGACACTAGACGCGATGAATCACGTGGTCAATCTAATGTCAATCCCATACATTTTATTATTTTCGAACTTCGTTATCGTTTTGATATTATTACTTTGACTAAGGCCGTTGTAGTTACTAGCCCTGACTACGGTTCCAAGAGTCGTGGGTTCGATTCCCACCCGGGACAAATATTTGTGTGACGAAGATCCACTGTTGATTCTGATATCCATAACACTTGTGTTACTTAAGCTAACTTACCAAGGGATCAGATCAATGAATATGATGTTGTGTAATAATAATTTAATTTATTTATTTATAATTATACTTTTTATGTTTATTTTTTTGGTCATCAACCAATCTGTAATATGTGTGGCAGAAAAACAACAGTGCCATATTAACTGGAGCCCGTTGACACCCATCAGATAAAACCATCTCGTTCCTTCATTAATTATCACATTTGACCAAAGTCCATACATAGTAAGATAACGAAAAATTTAATTTGAAAAATCTGTCCGAATTACACAAACATATGCTCGCGATAATACACTCTTTACCTAAAGCAACACGATCTAAATTCGCGTGCATACGATGCATAAATTCTAGCTCTTCATTCACACTCCCTACAGTATTTTTTCCGTCTGTTGCATTTAGCGTTTCCTTCGTTAGCCACGTTTGCTTTTTGTTTTTGTGCCAAATTGGTCTTGTCCCCATTCCGTATGTCTGATCTTATGCAGGCTTTAAACCATTTCTGTCCAAGTGTCCATACTTTTTTAAATGTTTAGAATTTTCTATTTGTAAATAAAAAATGTGCTTTTCTTCTTTGCAAGGTATACACATATGGCGTCCGACCGATTTTGGCCACGGTGGCCCATCTCAATTGAGATCATCCAAGTGCGCAGGACATATTACAGTGCATAAGTATACGCGCAAACACAAGTGCACTCTCTGTCTTCTTGCTCTTATAGTTCGGTAAAACAGCAATCCGACATGACCGATGAGAGATTGGGTGCAGGCCTACCGGCTTAACGTGCTTTTTGAGGCACGAGTGTGCAACCACCAACTTCCTGACTCCGGGCTGAGCAATTTATTGAAAGAAAAACTCCCACAACTTTTCACACACAGGCTCTCAAGATGATCTTACTCCGCCTAATGGAAATATGGCTATGTGTCTGCATCTATATTAAGTCTGTCGCACTCACCCTGAAGACCTGCTTAAATGCCGTTTCACGCCCCGCCTGAAGACCCCGGAATCATAGGAAGGAGGGAAAACACGAGCTGGAGGGATTCCATGCCTTAATGACACATGGCAGAAAAGAAAGAAGAAATCGTCATTAAATAGGTCACTGTATGACATAAAAATTTCAGCCCGGACTTATTTTGGTCATCTGTCAAAATGAACGAGAGGCAACGTGATATGTTAATTCAATGCGGGATCAATTCCCACCGGTTTGGAATAACAAATATTTATCAGCGGAATTATACGGATTGACAGCGGTGTGTACAGTCACGTGCACAAATATGTGTACAGTTTTATTCAACTTTAAACTTTATCATAACGTAGTAAGGACGCATGGTGTACATATTTCAGTGTACGCGACTGTACGTACGTGTGTGTAGAATGTAGATCATGTTGTTCGAATATGTCAAATTGAAAAGCCTTTTGAAATAAATCTGAGTACAAAAATTGAGTTTAATGAGATGTTAAACAGAATAGGGTAGTAAGACTATTTTTGGTTTTACGTCATTTCATTGTTAGCAGTAAGATTTAGGTGAATATATTTAAAATGTTTAGAAAACACACTTATACATAACATTAGAAATCTTTACCTACATATATGATGGGAAAAAATATAGGAAAACTTTATCAACATAAAAGTTCTCAAAATAATCTTCAGTGTGACTAAGAACGCTGTTAGGATAGAGCTTAAAATGTCGAAATAAATATTATTGTACGCAAGTTTCATTCGTAAAATGAGTTATTTGTATTTGAAATGTGTAATGTTCGGACAAATAATTAGCACTAATGGAAAGTTCTGTTATGATTTATGTTTAAAGCTTAATTATAATGAGCTTTAAATTGAAATTCCCACACATTTGTGCACTACAATGACCTGCGCTTTACTCATTATTATTAATAATACTCTTATGTACGGTCGGGAATTTTGGCGGTAGTACACTTTTCAAACAGATTTCCTTAAACGCCATTAGCCTCGCCCACTAGTTATTTCCGCCAATAGAAGATCACTTCGACCCTTTGTTTACGAATACGTTCCAATAGTAGGAGAGATAGCAAGAATTTTTTGGTAGGTATTTGAGGCAAGCTGAAAACTTATCCTGTACCTCTCCTATTATATCCCAGCACGAAACTGCAGACCTGGCTGGTGAGTAGCGGGGCTAAAGCGAACCCCCAAGAATATCTTTCATCTTTTTATTTATAACTAAAAAATAAGACTCACTAAGACAAATCATTTCGATGGAACTTCTACCTGTCAGGTGAACTGACAAATTATATTTTTTTGGATTATAAAAATATATTCTTAAATAAACAAAATTGGGGGTTGGTTTAGCCCCGCTACTCAGCCAGGTCTGCGGTTTTGTGTTAGGATATAATAGGAGAGGTACAGGACAAGTTTTCAGTTTGCTTCAAATATCTACCCAAAAATTCTTGCCAGCTCCTTGACTACAATGGGTCGAGGCTTGTTCTGACTGACGCGTAAGCGCCATGCGATTTTCACCTTATAGGTGGTCGACCGCCAGCGTTGCTGATAGTACGTCACTAAATATTTACTGCTGATTACAATGTGTTACACGATTTTTATACCTGATACCAATCTTCTTCTTCTTATCGTATGGTTGATGAACAACCTGGAGTCAGAGTTTTTAAGCCGCCCGTAGAACTCTGACATGGCTTCACACACCGTTGAAAATTTTCCAGGTGTGCTGGTTTCCTTACGATGTTTTCCTTCACCGTTAAAGCGTCGAATGATGGTACATATGAATTTCAAATTTTAAAAAACACATTGGTACCTGGCGGGGTTTGAACTGGCGACCTCTCGCATGGCAAGCAACGACCTTAACCACTTGGCCATCGACACTTTTACCTGATAACAATTAACTTTATTTTCGAAAGTTTTCAATGTGCTAAATATAATTATCTTAATTATATTTAGCACATAAAAAGTCAAGGATAAACATGAAATTAAAAATACAAAAAATGCATTTTGTATCACTTTCTGAGACATGTAGCTAAACCTAATTTTATATTTTTGCGATACTTTTAAAGACTGCCATTTAAGTTCACTACACCGTAGGGTTTGCTTAGTTATAATTTTTCTACTTCAAAGATCTTCAGCGCATCAAAAATTTTAGAAAACTGTAATTTGTATGCAATGATGAAAATGTAAATCGATTTTTGTCGACCTGTGTTTTGATTTATGTATTATTATTAGAACCACAATAAATTTCGCACGTCAAGATTTTTGCCTTCAACAAGGTTAAAAAAAAAATTCAAAAAAAAAGCGTCAATGTCCGAGTGGTGAAAGTCGTTGATTGCCATGCAAAAATGCCATCTTGATGCCATCGCCAGTACAAACCCCGCCCCACGCACCACTGTGTTCTATAAATTTTATTTTCATTACTAGCGGCCGCCCGCGACTTTGTCCGCGTATTAATGGTTTTAGTAGCAAATGATGTATTAAAGAAGCCTACATGCCTTGTAAAATTTCTTATTTATTAGTGAAAGTTTTGTTAACGTTCTCCCATAGTACGTCCCCCCCCACCAAATAACTTCCATTGGGGTCGAATTTTGAAAGTAACGCTGGTGTCTTTCCAGTGTGCCATCTACCACCATACCAAGTTTTATGAAAATCTATAAACACGTAAAAGTTCTCCAATACTAATTTTCACCCCCCCACCCCCCTGAGGCTGAATTTCGAAAAAAATTGCGCCTTTGTCTCTCCGGAGTGCCAGCTACCTCCATACCAAGTGTTATAAAAATCGACAAACACGTAAAAAATCTCCCATACTAAATTTCTAGGTAGTAGGCCCGTGCCCCAGCAGTGGGGACGCATATGGGCTGATGATGAAATAATATTCACATATTCATTCATAGCTAACTGCCCTTACAGAATCATCTAAAGTGTTAAGTCCCAGTGAAAATTAATACGTAAACGTAAATCCACCTGGAGGCGAATTATGACCTCTTGATTCCAGTCAGTTTAAGAATGGACATTGACTAACTTCATGTATCTGGTACAATTAGTTGTGCGCTATGGTTGTGGAATCATACACAACATATAGATATAAATCTTCCATCTTCAAAGTAAATTAAAAAAAATAGTAATAACAGCTTTTTGCCATAAAGCTCCGCTGTCCATTTTAAACTGACTGGAATTATGATGTCATAATAAGCCCCCTGCACATTTGTTGACAGCTAATATGAAGCCACAGTTCGAATACGCCGCGTAAACTCCTTGAAAAGTTAAAATGAGATGTCAAACTATTTCCTCTGCAAGCTCCACACGTGTATAACATAAGGTTAAACTGAATCCCATCTTATATACTTGGTATAAGTGTGTCACTTCTCAGGGGACCCAAGACTGGTAGACGCTCCGCAAAACCTATTGTCTCTAGCTTACGGGAAACTATTGAAACTGCAGCAAAATAGCCAGTGTTCGGATAAAATTTTACATTCCCATTGTTTTGACTTCGGCTCGCTGTAGTATCAAAAGCTTTCAGTTGCAAAGGCTGTGTTTGTGTTATTATCTTCTTATTATATTGGGAAGGAGGGAGTTAGTTCTTACAAGTTGAGTCTAGGATTTGATCCCACCTAGTGATTTTTCTATACAACGTTAAAGCTATGTATCTACATCATGTGTAAACCGAATGTTAATGTTACGCGATAGAAATGTTATTCAATTTTGCTGCGATTCTTTAGTGCTTAAATCGATAGACTTTTATCGAATAATATTAATTTGTCCTAATTATAATTTGTAACCATAAATTCTTTAACAAAACATCTCTCAAAAAAAATTTGCCGCTTTTCGCTATGTTTAGCTTACAATGAAAATTAATTCGTATATATTTCACTTTCAAATACATGTACTAAATGTTGGAAATGAGCCAGCACCGTGCTTACAGAAATGCCTAAAAACACAGAGGAATTACAGGAATTATTTCGGCTGCAATACACGGTCTGAAAAGGTTTTAATACCGCGGATAGACGAAAGCGTAAATGAAAACTAAACACTTGTATGAATTACTAACTGTTTTAATTTTTTCATTAGTCGGTAGACTGTGTTGTGATTGGCTGTTGCATTAATTGGTCGCTGACCCAATTTCAACCTGATTAGAAACTTATGCTCTCTGTCTTTACGTAGCGTTTATCACTTATAGACGATGAAGTTTCTTGTTCATAAATTAATTAATGAGTTGCGACGAGTTTTCGTCGATGCGTGGATGGCCGAGTGTTTAAGGTCGTTGCTTGTAATGCGAGAGGTTGCCAGATCAAACCCCGCCACGTACCACTGTGTTTTTCAAATTTTCAATTCTTATGAACGATTATTCGATACCTACTTTAACGGTAAAGGAAAACATTGTGAAAAAACCTGCACACCTACGAAGAAATCCTTATGCTCTGTTGATAACCAACCCGCACTTGGCCAGCGTGGTTGACTAAGGCCTTATCGCTCTAGTTCAGTTCAGTTTAGTGGGGACGTAGGTATATGGGCTGATGATAATGATGACCTATTTTTATTAATATTTGAAATATGTAAGTTCACATATTCTTCTCCTGGAACCAGAGATACATAAACGCCTCAGTTTTAAGAGACTAGATAAAAAAAATACAGTGTACTGCCACAATTGTAGTAAATAAATACATCGTTCAAGCATTTTAGAACATAGTTTTAATGATTCAAGCCACGTTTGACAACATCGGCGGGGGTTTACCCAAGTCCGTTGGAGCAGGTAAGGGGATTACCGTATGACGGCCTGTCGTCCGACACTCCTAAGCCTGGTACTTCAGACTGTGTATTATAGATAGGTATGATTCGGAGTAGGGTCTTAGAGATGAACGGTTGATCTGCTTTGATACTGTTAGTTCTGTGTAGATTTTTTAGCTTTTAGGACTTACGCCCACGTTCTTAAGGTCTTGGGCATTTATGTGAATTTTCCCAAATTTACATTTGACTTCTATGTAACATTAAACACAATTCAAATAAATCTTCAACTCTTATACACTAAAACAACAAAATCTTACAAATATAGACAGCCTATTGGACTGACTCTGTGATACAGTGGTTAGTGACCCTGGTTGGCGGTTCCAAGAGTCGTGGGTTCGTTTCCCACTCGGGACAAATATTTGTGAGATAAACACCGGTGTTTGTTTCGTAACTAGGTGTGATTATGTATTTATAAATATCTATGTATGTATATCAGTCTCTGACGCCCATAGTACAAGCTCTGCTTAGTTTGGGGTCAGATTACCGTGTGTGGAAATGTCCCAGATATTTACAAGATATTAATTGTCCCTATCAACTATAATCATAGCCAAAAATATCTACCACAAAACAAAAGAATCCGAACGTGCCATAACAGTCCCGCAAATAAATTGATCGTCCAGATAATTCGAAGCGAGCGTGTCCCAAGAATCCTTGCGGGACATAACTCATAGAGGCCGATAGGAGTCAATATATCAAGACTCACTGGACAATGGACTCGGACTATATTTCACATAGGACCTCTTTTGTTCACTTCCCATTGAACGGAGGAATTAAGATAGCGGGCGAATGGGCTTTATTAAAATGCTCTCTGATAGACTTACGTAAGCTGTCCTTGTGAGACTGTAGGTCAATGGTGATTAATAAAATGGTTGATTCATTAAGAAACCGAAGGCGTTGGGAAAAATAAGGAATGTGTTCAACGATAGTATACATAGTAAGAATTTCAATCAATAAGATTGGTCGAATCAGCAAATAGCCTCAAAATTTCTTCGCAATAAGTTATCCAAAAGCCCATTATAAATTGGTAGGATTAAATTTACGCAATCCTCAAAATAAGTTGGTTAATTTTATTCAAGTAAGCATTAAGCATCAAAATTGGTCACCTAGTGGCAGCCGAACGGTCGTCGGTCAAGGGGAAGACCAAAAAAGAGATGGCGCGACGATCTCGACTCCCAACAACCAAACTGGCCATCTCTTGCTACCGATCGACAAACATAGAGTAAATTGGGGGAGGCCTTTGCCCAGCAGGGTTTGAGACTCTTGGAAATAAACAAGCATAAAGGAATATATTGAGTTTATTGGCAGAGGTTGAAAAAAGGACTGACGTTAAGACAAAGTATTTTTGAATATATGAAATATGAATGGAATGCCAAAAACTCAAGGATTAAAAAGAACTATAAATAAAATAAGTGAGCACAAATTTAGATTATAAAAAAGGAAGGTATCTACAACAGGGACATCATAGGCTAGATAAAAAAAAAGCATTAGGCAATCATGCCACTTCAACTTCCCCGTAACTTTTTGATCCTCCCACCCCCTTTTCTGCCAACGTAACAAAACTAGCACTATATAATTTTATTTTTAAACTGTCATGGTTACACACATTAGAAAACTGAAAGTGTCCGGGATATTTACCATGTTGTTTTGTTTTAATGAGTAGTAGATCTACTAATTACTTTATATACCAAGGCGAATACTACCTCCAAATAGATGGTGTGGCGATGGGCAGTCCTGTGGCCCCAGTAGTTGCAAACTTATGGATGGAACATTTTGAAACCGGAGCCATTGCCACTGCCCCTTATAGTATTAGGATTTGGAAAAGGTACGTGGACGACATTTTTGGTATATTAGAGGGTGATGAAAGCACCGTGAAAAACTACTTGGCTCACTTAAATAGCATCCACAAGAAGATGAATTTCACGTACGAGATGGAAGATAAGAGGAGCATTGCCTTTTTAGATGTATGAATATATATGAATAATCGGCACACTGCTACAGTCTACAAATCGTGAGTCGTGAACTCAAATATTTTCTTTGTATCTCGTCCATGTAAACACGCCTTGACTCAGTAAGGGAACGTCTTGCCCATACCACTTGTTCACGGAAGGCGAGTGAAATCGAGTTGTTATCGAGTTGGTTGGCAAGTGAGAATGAGTTAGGAGCTGAGGTTACTTGGAAAGTAAAAATAAGAAAAATAACTTTTTAGCTGAAACTTTTAACTTTCTTTGAAGTCTTTTTTATACTCCAAGGATGACCTTATTTCACCTGATAGGGTGCAGTCGTGAGTTCCACATATTATGAGGACATAAGTCAACTGAAATTCCAAAACTTTTATCTTGATTTAAAAAAATATATTCTGAATGGATAATGCTACTGTGTCTCAATGTTACAATAGTACATTATGTATTGGCATGATGAATATATTTGTAAAACGAATTTATATTTTACTTTTGAACTTGAAATTTGAAAAACGTATTGGTACGTAGCGAGGCTTGAACTAGTGACCTCTCTAATGGCAAGCAACGTCCCTAACCACTCTGCTATCGACGTTTTATTCAGCAACGTAAAAAACCAATCGTAATAAGTTATCACTCTAATTAAAGATTTACTAGTTAGAAAGACACTGAACTTTTACATATACATGGGAACATAAAACTTTTTCCACCTTACCTTACATAGAACTTAAGCTAAGCTCTACATGACCTGAAAGATTGCCTAACTTGCGAGCAAACATAACAAGCCAGGAATTGAACTAGGTCAGATATGCCAGGACTCAGACAATGATTGATTGTTATCTTACTGAACTGGGAACCAACTTTACTGGTTTGCCTAACTGGAATTGATTTTGTGTGCTGTATACCTAATCTTGGGTATTTTGGCGTTAGCTAGATATTGTAACAAGCCTTGAAAGTATTTGGTGGAAAATTTCTTAAACAACCACAATTTATTTTTGTTTAGGTTCAGATAGCACAAAAAAGTATTTAACTAAAATGATGTTTGAAACTATTTATAAAATACCATTTAATGTTCTCATAATTCAAAATCATACCAGAACGGAAATACTCGTAATATTCATTTAAAGTGAAAGAAATTTGTTATTTTTTCGAAAATTTTATACGATTAATAGTAATCATAAATAACATATACCGATTGAATTAGCAACCTGATTATTTCATGTGATCAGATCAATGTTTTCCCTCCCTCCTTTAATCCAGGGCTCTACAGGCGGCGTGAAACGGCATTTAAACGGCAGGCCTTCAGCGTGAAAGCGAAAGATTTAATAAGGTTCATTGTGCTTGTCGACCTCATATGTGAACCTCACAGACCTCACAGCCGGATACTATAGAATGAGGTCACCCTGGCAGTTCTTTTTTTTTTAAATGTGATATAGTAAGAAAATGTAACGGATTTCAAGTTTTATAGTAGGGGCAGCGTTGAAAACAAGTTGACTTTTATTGACTTTCGTATTTAGGAAAAACGGTACGTGCTTCAGAATTTGCTGCGGGTATTTGACGGATATTGATCCGTATTCTGGTTTACAAATTGATTTAGAAGGAGCAATAGATCAGCACTCTATTATAATGCCGTTGATTTATAAATACTTATAATATCATAAATGCGAAAGTTTTTATGTATGGATAATAATACGTTAATCTTTCTTGTTAATATTACCATAGGGATTTTGATGAAATAAATTTCATATAATTTCATATTAAAATTTATACATAGGCTACGATTCTTAAATATATGTATTTATGGCATATTATCAAAATTATAACAATAATTAACTCCAAGCGTACGAAGCAGAGGGGATCGCTAGTACATAATATGCGGGCATAGCTGCCATAAAAACACTACTAGTAAAAAAATCAAGTTTCGCAACTCAGTTGTTCTACCGTTAAAAGTTATGAGATCCAATCCAATGTAAGTCTGTTGTAATATAGATTACTTAAATATAATAATCTTAAATATAATAATCTTAAATCCTTTGGCGCCATGTCTATTGACGCGTAAAAAGAAACTAATTTTTAATCTGTGGTTGCATCCACTTCCGTCTGTCCCTTTGGTCTGCAAGAACTGTACTCGGCAAGAACTAAAATTGTGTTGTGGCTTAAGTAAGCAATAAAAGAAGTGCTATATACAAAAGGATTTTATTTCAACATGGTAGCAGAGCGTAGTTATCGCTAAAACAAGTGTAAAAAGTAACAGCAAAAACAAAACAACAAAATCTGCGAACGGAACACCGGCCGGCACCAACGTGGTCATTATAACCTTCTACTGTGAAAACGTGTTATCTAATCTACATTACCTATTGTTACAATGGCAAAACAAGCGAGGATCGAAGATATAATGATACCAATTTTCGACGGATCAAGCTACTCAAACTGGAAACTAAGGTTAATAACCTTATTGGAATATAAAGAATGCCACGAGGCCGCCATTTGCACAATGCCGGCGTCTATCAAAAATGAAAACGCAGAAGCAGAATGGAAAAAGAAAGATCTAAAGGCGAGGACCATCATAATGAGTACAATATCTGATAAACAATTAGAATTTGTCAGCGAGTGTAATACAGCTTGTGCAATGATAAAAAAGTTCGACAAAATGTACCTAACGCAGTCTACAGCGTTACAAATTATATGCCGAGGAAAAATTGAAGAAATTAGACTGAACAATTATACAACGGTTGAAGATTTTTTTGTGGATTTTGAAAAAACAATTAACGACTTTAAAGCGGCTGGAGGAAAGCTAGAGGAACCTGAAAAAGTTAAGATATTTGCTTAGAGCACTCCCATCTAGCTATAGCTTCATTGGAGATTTCTAGACGTAATTCCAGAAGAACAAAGGACAGTTGACTATGTACAGTCAAAAATTAAAGAAAAAATATGACTACTACTGAACCAAACAATAAAACCAATGTGAGTACATTTTGCTACTAAAACTAGAGCACAATGTTTTGTCTGTCGAAAAACTGGACACATGAAGAAGGACTGCTGGTACGCACAGAAGAAGTTTCAAGGTCAACAGAGCTATCACGGAAGGAATAATTTCACTTCAAGTCAGCGGGGAATGCAGAGAGGGTTCAACAGAGGTGGATCCTACAGAGGTCGCAGCCAAGGCAGAGGCAGAGGTCAAAGCTCACTCCATAGGTGAATCATCAAACTTCTCATCGGAGTCGTGGACAGCTCAAGTATGTAATTCAGAAATTGATCAGGTTAGTGAGTGCACAGACAAAGACGATTGTGAAAAATATTAACGAAATTAATTGGCTTTTGGATAGTGGTTGTACCGATCATATAATAAATAATGAATCCTATTTTTCTCACTCCATAGATTTGAAAATACCTGTCGATGTGAAATTACCCGATGGAAAAATTTTAAAGGCTACTAAGTTAGGTACTGTCAAGGCTTATTTTAAAAATTATTATAATGTGAAACATGTGGAATTAAAAAATGTTTTTTATGTCAATGGTATAAAGCAAAATTTGTTAAGCTTTTCTAAGATAACTAAAAATAGCACAATAGTAGCCAAAAATGAAAATGCTAAAATTTATAATGGGAATAGGGAATTAATAGCTGTTGCTGAAAAATTAAATAATTTGTACTGGATTAAAAGTTATGTTTCAAACACCAGTAAAACTGATAGATATGCACATTCAATTAAAATATCTCATAAAGAAAAATGGCATAGAGCACTTGGTCATGTAAATTTTCAATACTTAAATAAATTAATAAATAAAAATTTGGTAGATGGTTTGCCAGATAAAATTGAAAACACAGAAATGAAATGTTCAAATTGTATTCAAAGTAAAATGTCAAATGTGCCTTTTCAAAATAATAGAAAAAAGTCTAGTGAAATTTTGGAATTAATACATACTGATTTGAATGGTCCGCATAACACAACTGGATATGGCGGTGAAAAATATTTTTTAACTTTCATTGATGATTACAGTAAATGTACAAGGATCTTCTGTATCAAGCATAAATCTGAAACAGCGAATTGCTTTAAAGAATTTGTAAATTTAGTAGAAAATAAATTTAATAAAAGGGTTAAAAAATTACAGTGTGACAATGGCAGGAATATTTAAATAAAGATATATATGCTTTTATTCAGCAAAAAGGTATAGAGTTGTTAACATGCCCACCCTACGTCCATGAATTAAATGGAGTAGCCGAAAGATATAATAGATCCGTTATGGATATAGGTAGATGTTTAATGAGAGAAGCTAAAATTCATAATAGGTATTGGCCTGAAGTAATAAAAACAGCTGCCTACTTAAAAATCGCACAATTGCCAACACGGCAGAAAATAAGACTCCTTATGAGATATTTTTGGGATTAAACCTAATGTGGGGCATTTAAAGATTTATGGCAGTAGAGTCTTTGTCAGGGTTCCTGAAGTTTTAAGAAAAGGTAAATGGGATGATAAAGCACAGCTAGGTATTTTAGTGGGTTATAATGAAAATGGGTATAGAGTTCTATTGAATAACAAAATAATAAATGCTAGACATGTTCAGGTAGTTGAAGATAATATTAACTTAATTTGTTTAGAAAAACTAGATGATCAAATAGAGGATAAAAATTTGGATTCTCATGTAAATTCAGATGTTTCAAATGAAATGTGTAAAAGTCATTCTGATAGCGATGAAATTTTGACAAATACAGAAAAAAATAATAATAACTTTAATGATAATAGAGACGAACTTGTACAAGTAGAAGCACCTAAAAGAAAAATAACCCCAGTGTCTAGGTATGGTAATCCCGTTACACATTATATATATATAAACTTTGTTGATGCAAATGTACCAAATACATTTGAGGAGGCGATAAACTCCTATGATTGTAAAAAATGGCAAGTGGCAATGAACTCGGAAATAAATAGTCTGAATAACAATAAGACCTGGCAACTTGTTGATAGGCCAGAAGGAAAAAGGGTTATAGATGTAAAGTGGATTTTTAAAAAAGAAAAGTAATAACATGTATAAAGCTAGATTAGTTGTAAAAGGATTCCAGCAAAAGGAATTTATAGAAAATGTTTATTCACCAGTAGGTAAAATGCAAACATTGAAAATTTTATTGTCATATGGTTGCAAAAATAATTTGTTTATTGAACAAATGGATGTAGAGACAGCGTTTTTAAATGGATATATAAAGTCAGAAGTTTATGTAAATCAACCAGAAGGTTATGAAACCGGAGACAATAAAGTTTACAAGTTGCAAAAAGCACTCTATGGCCTTAAAGAAAGTCCTAGAGTATGGTATGATTGTTTTGATAAATATTTGAAAACATTAAGTTTTGTTAGAAGCAACTATACTTATTGTTTATACGTAAATAGAGCAAGCAAGGATCCAATATATATACTAATATTTGTCGATGATCTTTTAATTTGTTGTAAAGATAAAAATAAAATAGATGCAATTAAAACAAGTTTATTGAAAAGATTTGCAATGAAAGATTTAGGTAAAATTAAAAGTTATATTGGCATAAATATAGATTATAATGATGATAGAAATGTGATGACATTAAGTCAAACTAATTATATTGAATCGTTGGCTGCAAAATATGAGTTAGAATATGCTAAACTGTATGATACTCCAATGGAGACTAATTTAAAATTAGAACAAGCTCAAGAAGTAGATGAAAATATAAAATATAGAAATATAATAGGTGAATTATTGTACATTAGTTCAGGCACAAGGCCAGATGTATTTACAGCGTAAACTATTTGAGCAGATTTCAAAGTTGCTATAATCAGACACATTACAAATATGCACTAAGAGTTTTAAAATATTTATATAAAACAAAAGATTTAAAGTTAACATATTATGATAATTTAGAAACTGAAGTATTGGATTGTATGGTGGATTCTGATTATGCAGGAGACAATGTTGATAGAAAGTCCACGTCAGGCTATATTATAAGATTTTTTGGTAACTTAATTTTTTGGAAAACACATAAACAAAATACTGTAACTAAATGTTCAACTTTTGCAGAATATATTGCTATGTCTGAGGCCGTAACAGAAGTACTTTTTTATTAGAAACTTATTAAGTGAAACATTTGGTATTAAATTTTATGAACCAATAAATATGTATGAAGATAATTCAGGTGCAATAGCAATTGCTAAGTTTGGAAACTTTACAAAGAATTCAAAACACATTGAAGTACAGTACCATTATATAAATGAGAACTATGAAAATAAAATAATCAATATTGTTAAAATTGATACAAAATTTAACTTAGCCGATATGTTAACTAAAAGTTTAGACAAAACAAAATTTTTGAAAAACAGGTTTGATTTAAATTTGATTCAAATAAATTGTATTGTATACTTACCTTAGTATATAATATTATTATATACATAACTGATTGTAGTATTTTTCATACATAACTGATTGTAGTATTTTTCATACATAACTGTTTGTAGATATTAAGATTATAAATTTAAGGAGGCGTGTTGTAATATAGATTACTTAAATATAATAATCTTAAATATAATAATCTTAAATCCTTTGGCGCCATGTCTATTGACGCGTAAAAAGAAACTAATTTTTAATCTGTGGTTGCATCCACTTCCGTCTGTCCCTTTGGTCTGCTAGAACTGTACTCGGCAAGAACTAAAATTATGTTGTGGCTTAAGTAAGCAATAAAAGAAGTGCTATATACAAAAGGATTTTATTTCAGCAACAACAGCTATAATTTATTCAGACCCTAGTTTAGGCCTTCTGTCTAAAGATTTTACGTATTTATCAAACCTTACAACATCTTACAGTGGCCACAATTATCAATTCAAAAAATTTATAACCTATTAAATAAATACATTGACTCGGCCATCTAATCCAGTCCGCAGGTATTTTTGCTCTGCAAAAGGTGGAGTAGAAAAGGTTTAAGCATCCTATTGCTTGGGTATGGCTGCCTAATTAGAATCCAAGTTTTCGACCTCGGGGGGCGCATGCGCGAGCCGCCATCTTGAATTAAAGGTGTCGAAATTCGTTTTTTTCTAAATAACGTCTAAACAGTTAACTGTATGACTAAAGTGTCTATGAAAAGCATAAAGAAGACAAAATTACTTACATTTCCTTCATACATATTTATTCTGTAAGTCTTATAGGTAAAAGTTTACAAGCGATGGAAAAACAACGAAATTTGTTGATCATCGATACAGCGATTTCTTTGGCTGCAACATTTAAAAATGTTTATATCGTTGGTGAAGACGTAGATCTTCTGGTTTTGATGATCTACCTGCTTAAACCCGGTAGAGGCAAAACATCTGAAAGACTATACTCCACTAATAGTTTTAAATACAAGGAAGCTATTAACAACATTCTTTTTCTACACGCGTTTAGTGGCTGCGATACCACATCAGCCCTCTTCAATCAAGGGAAAATGAAATTTTGTTCCCTTGTTGAAAAAAACACTCGAATTAATGATATCATTGACATCTACGAAGATAGTCTTTCAGCTGTTTTGCCTCTACCGGGTTTTAGCAGGGAGATGTTGCTTTGGGGTGGCGATAGTGCTGTCATCAAAACCAGAAGATCTACGTCTTCACCAACGATATATAAACATTTTTAAATGTTTCAGCCAAAGAAATCGCTATATCGACGATCAACAAATTTCGTTTTTTTTCCATCGCTTGTAAACTTTTACCTATTAGACTTACAGAATAAATATGTATGAAGGAAATGTAAGTAATTTTGTCTTCTTTATGCTTTTCATAGACACTTTAGTCATACAGTTAACTGTTTAGACGTTATTTAGAAAAAAACGAATTTCGGCACCTTTAATTCAAGATGGTGGCTCGCGCATGCGCCCCCCGAGGTCGAAAACTTGGATTTCTATTAAACTGCCATACGTAAGCAATATAACGCCAAAACATTTTCTACTCCACCTTTTGCAGACCAGAGGCTTTTATATGTCCCCACAGACTGTACTAATCGCACGATAACACAATATTTACTATTTCAAAGGTAATACACTGAAAAATTTTATTAACCAAAAATACATGTTATTAATAAAATTTTCAGTGCGATGAATAAATTACGTTTTTGCTCGACTTGGCGGGGGCACTGCGTATCCCCAGATTTTCCTTTGTAATTTATTGACGATAACCACGAAAAAGAAAATGATATCCTTCAACTATACTTGATAATTCTACTTAGTAGAAAACGGAGTGGATTTATCTCATAGATGGAGACTAGGGCAAATGCAATTTCTATTAATAAGCTGTCTTCATAATATTTTAATCTACAAGAAAATCTTCTCTGAAGAGAAAATCCTTAAAAGATATGCAAAACTGTGTTCGTTTTGTTCGTATGTTTATTACCTCACTTTTTCTATCCATAAACCTTCTTGAAATTCACACGTATACTTACTTACTTAAAATTGACTAAGACAATTGAGAACTTCTTTAGGTTCCACTAATTTAATTTTTAATTGTTGTTTTACTTATAGATGGCGCTATTTTTGCAAAATGCAAGATGGCGTTGAGTATATTTGATTTTAAACGGTCTTATTTTAAATTATTATCATCAGCCCATATACGTCCCTATTGCTGGGGCACACGCCTACCCTAAACTAGAGCGATAAACCCTTAGTCAACCACGCTGGTCAAGTGCGGGTAAGTTGTCTACACAACCTAACAATTTATTCGTTTGTGTGCAGGTTTCCTCAAGATCTTTTTCTTCAGCGTTGAAGCGCCAAAAACACAAAGTTACGTGGCGGGGTTTGAACTGGCGACCTCATGCTTGGCAAGCAATCGTAACCACTATAATAAGTATTAGAAATCAATCAAGCAAAAATGACTAATGATTGACTGGCTCAATGGAACAGTGATTAGTGACCCAGGTTCACTACCTGCGGTTCCAAGAGTCGTATGTTTGATTCCCACTCGGGACAAATATTTGTGTGCTTAAGCTACTTACCACGGGATCAGGTCAATGTATGTGATGTTGTGTAATATTTATTATTATACAATTTTAAACTGTCATGGTTACACACATTAGAAAACTGAAAGTGTCCGGGATATTTACCATGTTGTTTTGTTTTAATGAGCTCCCGATATTTCGGCACTGTTGCAAGCGCCATGATCACGGGTGAACTGTAGGACTGCGAGAATGGCGGCAGGTCTAAGGGCAGACATATCGGTCTACCCTCTTTCTAAGTCTTTTATTACGCACGACACCACTACCCTCGTTCACAATATTGTCACTCCGAATTCGATCACGACACACTACACTCACGGTATCACTTCTTTCTTCCTCGAAAACGGACACATTTTTGTTTTTACATAAACGTATTACTGGATGCCATACATTCGACAGTTGAAACCCATCTTCACGATTGAAGTTTTTGAATTTCTTAATTTCAATAGCTTCTCTGACCAGTCGTGGTATGTAATGGCGTTCTGTCGAAAGTATCTTAGGGTTATGTAACTCAATCCAGTGGTTCGTTCCCGATTCTAAAAGATGTTGAGCGATTGCCGATTTTTGTGCTTCGTTGTTTTTGACTGCCCTGATATGCTCTGGTCTTGGTGGGTGGCACCACATCGTACGTGAAAGATTCCAGGCATTTTATAGACATTCTGCGACTTAATAATATCAATAAGAACGAAGTGATGGTCAGCTTTGACGTAGAATCACTGTTCACAAACGTTCCCATTACTGACTGCATTGAAGTCATTAAGCGTAGAATGGAAGAGAATGATATCCCTATGGAATATGCCAAATTGGTGCAACATTGCCTTTCTACTAATTACTTTATATACCAAGGCGACTACTACCTCCAAATAGATGGTGTGGCGATGGGCAGTCCTGTGGCCCCAGTAGTTGCAAACTTATGGATGGAACATTTTGAAAACGGAGCCATTGCCACTGCCCCTTATAGTATTAGGATTTGGAAAAGGTACGTGGACGACATTTTTGGTATAATAGAGGGTGATGAAAGCACCGTGAAAAACTACTTGGCTCACTTAAATAGCATCCACATGAAGATGAATTTCACGTACGAGATGGAAGATAAGAGGAGCATTGCCTTTTTAGATGTGTTGGTTAAAGTGCGTGAGGACGGTTCTTTTAGCCATTCGGTATACAGGAAGCCAACTCATACCGATCGCTACCTACATGCAGAATCACATCACCATCCACGCCAACTGAACTCTGTAGTGAGGTCGCTTACTGACCGCGCATATAATCTATGTGACGAGGAACATATAAATGATGAGCTTAAACACATAAGTGACGTCCTACAGAGGAATGGATATAGGTGGGCGAATATCAAGACTGACACGTAATAAACGCCTGGATTATAGGGTAGACCGGCATCCAGCTTATTTGCCATATGTAAAAGGAGTGACAGATAAGATCTCGAACATACTTAAGAAATTCTCCGTAAAAACTATCTTCACTCCTCTTAAAAAGGTATCGCAGTTTCTACGCTCACCGAAGGATAGTTTTCCTTTGGAAAAACCAGGCGTTTATAAAATTGACTGCAGCTGTGGGAGCTCGTACATAGGGCAAACGAAACGGACGATTTCGTGCCGGGTGAAAGAGCATATCAGGGCAGTCAAAAACAACGAAGCACAAAAATCGGCAATCGCTCAACATCTTTTAGAATCGGGAACGAACCACTGGATTGAGTTACATAAGATACTTTCGACAGAACGCCATTACATACCACGACTGGTCAGAGAAGCTATTGAAATTAAGAAATTCAAAAACTTCAATCGTGAAGATGGGTTTCAACTGTCGAATGTATGGCATCCAGTAATACGTTTATGTAAAAACAAAAATGTGTCCGTTTTCGAGGAAGAAAGAAGTGATACCGTGAGTGTAGTGTGTCGTGATCGAATTCGGAGTGACAATATTGTGAACGAGGGTAGTGGTGTCGTGCGTAATAAAAGACTTAGAAAGAGGGTAGACCGATATGTCTGCCCTTAGACCTGCCGCCATTCTCGCAGTCCTACAGTTCACCCGTGATCATGGCGCTTGCAACAGTGCCGAAATATCGGGAGCTCATTAAAACAAAACAACATGGTAAATATCCCGGACACTTTCAGTTTTCTAATATTTATTATTATTTACTAACAATAACTTTTGTACAAAATTTACACGGTTGAAGCCGCCGGTAAAAGCTAGTACATTAATAAACTATGCTCTACCATTTAAGATTTATGATTACAACAAACGGGTCTCACTTTTCATAAGTCCTTCACCTTTTCATTTTTCACTTGAGATAAATTGCGTAGATACCATATTGACCCCTAAAGGTGCGTATATCATTTTTATTGCGCTTTTTCATAGACATAATAGTTATTATAATACCTGAAAGAGAAAAGATATTGAATAAGAATACTTGTATTTGGTAAATTGCCTTCTATTTTCTTTATTGGTAATATTATATGTTAGAGGTGATATCTATCTAGAGTAAAAGCGGTGCGATACGTTTTAGTCTATTTCTGTAAATAAAATATCAATGGGCTCTCAAATTATGGTACTAATTTTATTTCTTTGAAAACTCAGACACTTTCAAAGCCTATCAGTAATTTCGTCCATCCGTCCAGCGGACTGGCCAACTCGGACCCGCACAGCTCAATGCGAGACTCCACGCCTTGTGGGGCTACCATGAGTTTAAAACTTACGCGCTCGATATCGACTACGTAAATATGTCTATGAAAAACATGTACAGCGCCGGCTGGTGGTTACGCGAAGAACTACAATCGGCCATATGAAAAAAACAACTCGATAGGTTTTTAACGTACGTAAGTTTACGATAGCCAACTCATGGTAGGCCCTCTGGTCTCGTTGTTGCCGCAGCAGTGGTCTCCTCTTTAAGCGGGCTTTCAGGGTGAGTGCGACAGGCTCAATATGGTCTATTGTGCCTGTCGACCTCATATTTGGACCTCACTACCGCTTTCCATCAGGTGGAGTGAGGTCATCTTGTTAGCTTATTTAAAAAAAAATGTTTTAGAACTTAAGGCGATAAGGTCAACAATTTTTTTGCAAGAGGTTTACATTTGGTTACATTATTGAGTGTTTTTTTATGTATAACAGCTTTCTCAATAATAGAAGACACCTGTCACGAAGACGTTGAGACTCACGGGCCACCATGAAGGTTTGTTTACTTGACCTGAACACTGCCAGAGTTCGCAAACATTTTTATCACTAAGACGCGATCGAATCGATCTCCAAGCTGCTATCACAGTTTTTATTGGTCGAGTAACGCGACCGTAGTACAGATAAAGCTAACCAACCATAAATTGTAATGGTTCCCCTTCCCATTTATCAAGGGGTCGTTATTGAATCTTCCGTTGGGGTGCATACTTGCGATTAGTGGTAGCGTTTTTTTTTTATTTCGCGAACGACTGGGTCGGTGGAGCAGTGGTCTAGGTTTCTAGGTCGTGGGTTCGATTCCCATCCTGGACATAATATTTGTGTGACAAAAATTGGTGTTTGTTCTGTGTGTGTCCACTGTTGATTCTGATATCTGTAACACAAGTGCTTAAGCTACTAACCACGGAGTCAGATCAAAATATGTGATGTTGTGTAATAATTTTGGTTTTTTCTCAGTAAGTGAATTTATTGTATTGAAGTCTTAAGCCTTAAGCTCTTTTTAAATATAATTCTATTTATTAAATCGTATTTAATGCTAAAAGCCCTCGGTTTGCACGGGTGCAGTACCGATAAATGAAAAAAATATTGCACTTAATAAAAAACTTAAATATATTTTGCGTGCTTTTCATTACAATCATTTATTAAATCTTTATTTAATTTGTCAGTAAAGTATGAAAAAATTGCACGGTACCGATTTAAAACGCAAATTACTATGAAGGTAACATATCAATAGATTCTTATCTTCATCATCATGATCATCATCAGCCCATTTCTGTCCGCTGCTGGAAAGGAAATAGGCCTCCCCAAATGCCCGCCACTTCTCTTACTCCTCGGTCATTTGCATCCAGCTCCTACCAGCCGTCCCGCGCAAATCGTCACACCGCCTGGACTGCGGGCGTAATGTTATTATAACGTAACTAGCTTTCCGCCCGCGACTTCGTCCGCGTAGAGAGGTTTAACGAGTAAAACATTACTTCTTTATAGCGCAGTCGGTTAAAATGTAGCGTCCTTTCACAGGCTCTGGAATATATTTGTACCAAATTTCATTTAAATCGGTTAAGTACTCTATGCGTGAAAGCGTAACAGACAGACAGACACAGATACAGTTACTTTCGCATTTTTAATATTAGTAAGGATTATTCTCTGTACTGACTCACACATCTCTCTCAATAGTTATACCTTCACACGCCAATTAACAAAAATAAAAAAAAAAATATAAAAAAAAAACGCTCGTCTGTTTGATGTGAGGAATAATCTCGCAATATTTTGTGCATGACGCTGTGAGGGGCGTTAGTAACTCAAGACATGTCCTTAGTTATCTCCCAGTTGTAATACAAAACCCTCACTGAGAATTGCTTGATGAAATCTTTGAAGTAAAAAACCTACGAAGGGCTAGTTTGGCTCGCGCATAGAGGGTTCCGTACAAAATTGTTGGTGTTATTTATAAAAAAAAAATATTCCAATCATGTGATATTTTGTTCCTTTTATTTTATTACCTTGTGCAATTTAATAATAGTTTATATACATTTATTCAGCTGTCCACACTTTGCAGTGCCCTTACAAGGTGTCATGCGTAAAAATGTACTTTCATATTTTGTTACCATCATCATTGTAAACCATGTGATGCAAATAAAATAAATGTTACTTAAATTTTCGGCTTTTGCAATTTTTCCATTATCTTTTCTTGACGTTAGGCGTTGCTTCGTAACTTATTTTTAGATTCTGTGTCCACGAAAATACCCTGTAAGTAATCTTTTGATTGCATTGGCTTATGAGTTAGATATTTATTAAAAAGCTTGATTCCTGCACGCAATTCAAACCAAAAAAGGACGGAAAACAAAGTGATTCTATAAGGGTTCTGCTTTTCTTTTAAAGATACGGAACCTTAAAAAGTAGTTTTTCTTGTATTGGTGCCGAAAATAGTCCACTTTGATTGAAGGGCGATAAGGTTTTCTCTTTACCATATAAGTCGTTAGTCTTTGTGATAAGAGGAATGAGAGAGAGGGTAGCGGGACAATGCCCACAAAACAAAAATGGCAACAAAATAGGTATTCTGTCATTATACGGAAGGAAAAATAGTGATTTTCGTCATATTTGACATGATTATTAAAGCCATTGATGTCTGATAAGTATTTTTAGAATGTCAAAACACATTCTTTACCTTTGGAATCTTGACACGAGTCATTTTGCTTTCCTCATCTATCAGCAACTTATTTCTAAAAATATACTATCTGTGCCCGCGACTACGTTCGCGTGGAGTACAGGATTTTGCATATAACAGTTTTTTCCCAATTGCAACATTTACTAAGCTTTAAGGTTACTAAGGTTACAGAGGCCAAATTTCAAGCGTCTCACTTAAATTTCAAGGCTAGGTTGTGCATTGATATGTCGGTCAGTCAGTTTCTCCTTTTATAATATTATTTAGATAGATTTGCCCATAATCAACTTGCCACTTTGTATCACGTGTACAACGTCCATCAAATCGCACGTCTGTCTCCAGTAATCTGAACCCAAGCTTATTTTGTCTTGAAATATAACGCAGGACACGACCACTACAATCCATCTGAATTGGTGCGTGACTGCGTTTTGCAGTTATGCAATAATGGACATTATCCCATTGTTATAGCAGCGACAATCCCATCCGGCCTCCCAAAGGAGCAACCAAGGTGAAATGGTGACATTTAATTGGAGCAAACGTCGTAAGAGGTTCTACGAGTCGTAGTCTGACTTGCTACGAGTGCTACGAGATTTTGTAGCAGCTGGGATTGGAAAGCTTGAATTATTGAATAGTAAAGTAGTTCACGGTTTCAATAGGGAATTGAATGTGATTTTATAGAGAAGGATCTGTGTTTTCTTATGATTTTTTAACGATATATCACATTAAAATAAGGATGAAAAAGAATCCATTATGGGATTACGCGCGATAAAAAGAATAGCAAATACATAGCTATTTACTGCCCGATGTTTAGACTGAAATGCACCTATAATAATATCATAAAGGTGTCTTAAATATCATTAAGGAGGCTTACAAAAGCTTGTACAAGCTTTAAAGTACCGGGAACATTTCCACATACGGTCACCTGACCACAAAATAAGCAGAGCTTGTACTTTGGACATGCTCTGCTAACACATGGATATTTATAATTACATGCTTAAATACATAATCACACCCAGGCACAGAACAAACACCTATTTTCATCACACAAATATTTGTCCCGAGCGGTAATCGAACTCACGACTCTTGGAACCGCCAGGCAGGGTCTCTAACCACTGTTCCACCGAGCTAGTTAAGTTTTAACTACAGTGTCACTAGTTTGTAAATAAAACTACTTCGCCTTGAGTAGAGCGCCAAAAATGCCACCTTCCACCTAATCCCAACTAGGTTTCACGCTTCAATGCCCTCGAATGGAATATATAAACACATCCATACCTAATACATAAGCAGGGTGAGCCGCGAAATGACATCAAGGACTGCCACACACGCTCCCTTGGGACCTGATATTCAAACCACCTATCACATATTGTAGCCTCCAATGCCAATCCAACTTGACCCCTCATGTCATCTATTACATCTTTGAACAAAGGTCTTAGACCACTGGACGAGAACACGTAGTTTCGACCAACCATTATTTCCTGAAATTCGGTTTGATGGCGAAACGTCGAATGGCGGGGCTACAAAAAATTGGACGCCTTTCCCTCCTCAAATTGAACGTAACGTTATCCATCAAAATATTTTGTGTGAGATTCTGAGTAGGTTTAAGATATTCAAATGCGCGTGTCAGATAATATTTGAGCTTTTTATTTAGTTGTTTAAGTTGCGAGCGCTATTATTGGTCTAGGATTGGTTCTTGAGTAGATCAAATCCACTTCAATTTTGGTTGTTATACTTGTTTTTTACATATTGATCTCTATTCCATGAGCTCTCTTACAAACTAGGTATTTCAGTTGGCAGAAAAATGCTCAAATTCACTTGAATTTTATATTATTCAACTGCATAATAAACAAACATTTAAAAAATGCTCACAAATTACCATACCCAAGGGCTAAGGTGCCAAAAACAATTTTATTGTATTTCACCACTTCAATAGTGTTTATCTTAAACATTAGATAGTACTAATTCCTACTACTGCTTAAAAAAATAAAGGTACACGAATGCTTACAATAAATAAGTTTAAAAAGAAAAGTAAAAATACGAGGAGAGCTGAAAAATAATAAAAACAGATCCGCGCTAAGTCTCGTAAAATTACCTTGATCTAAATCCCCATTGTCCTATCATATCCGTTCCTGATATTAACAAGCGTATAACCTAACCAAAAAAAAACAAGCTCAACAAAACACGAAATAATAACGGGCCAATTAACAACTTCAAGCGTCCGGTTGAATCTGGGAAAAATCGACTATAGATACCTTCAATTCAAGAGATAAACACCTGTAACGCGATGACGATAGAGCTCAAATTCCGATAAAAGCTAACAGCATGTGCGTGACCATGCTAATCCCTTGAAAAGCTGCTACGACGGATGTAATCCTAATACGGGTCAAGCAGACGTCGACCTTATTGCAAGGCATTAAGGGTGATAGGGTTTCATCAATGTGCCAGCAATGTAGAAGGATTTAAGGGATATTAGAACATTGTTACAATAGGGTTCTGCATGGTTGCAAATCTGGTGAAAACGAACATCTGTCAATCAAATTATAATTCTTAGAATAATAATAATAATATTGTTATTAGTATTGAATCTTTTGAAGATTTGTTTCCTATGTACATGTAATTGTATTATTTTATCAACTAATGATCTGCCCTCGCTTTGCCTTGGGGTGAATTTTATATAAAAACCTTCTTTTTGAATCCCTCTATTTAAAAAAAAAACTGTATCAAAATCTGTTGCATGGTATTAATGATTTAAGCTAAAGATTACAAAGGGATATAAGGATAGAGAAAGCGACTTAGCACTATTCTATATAGTGATATTTTGATATGATAGATAGATAGTAGGTGGGAGACATTTTGTTACAGGTGGGAGATGTTTTGTCGACCGGTTGCTGTTACCACCATACAGTTGCGTAAAACCCGCTAAGAGACTTTGGCCTCTCTCGGTCAGGTCGCGTTCCGTGATCTGCACTGTACGAACCCGAGCGAGGGGGACCACCATTGTTGCGACAGGCTTAATATAGTCTATTGTGCCTGTCGACCTCATATTTGGATCTCACTACCGCTTACCATCAGGTGGAGTGAGATCATCTTGTTGCTTAATATAAAAAAAAAGATAGGTATCCAAATATTTAAATCTGATTCCTTAACAAATTATTTTAAGATGATGTGAACTCAACTAAAAAGGATTGAAACTTAACTTTTAAAAATACTGTAGTTAACACAAAGCAACATACAGCCCGACGTTTCGACTAGGTTACAAGAAATATGGCGAGAGAACATTTTCAAATTTAGTGAAAAATACAATATAATTTAACATCAGCGCAAAACACAAAACATGATTTCTAAATCAGTTAAGTCATCATCTTGACCTAAAACCCCATATTCACCACGTCATTCCAACTTTGAATTCGGATAACGTATGCCATGTCATCATCAATCGTTTAAGTTAAGAAAACCAGGGTATAGTTTTCGGATTTCGGATCCATTTTCGACGTGTTATGCATTAGGGGGCTATGCATCTCTCTTGACAGAAGATAAGAAAGACGCATATTGATATGATAATGTGCCGAGATTTTAAGCGAAGGCAATATCCATGTTAATTTGATTTTTAACCGACTTCAAAAAAGGAGGAGGTTCTCAATTCGTCTGTATGAATGTATATATTTTTTTATATTCCTTCTTATTCGCCTTCAACAACATGTCAAATTCATACCGAGATAATTATAAATGTTCCTATTATATTATTTTGTAATTTTTAGTGAGTCGGGTTTTTGATGGCGGTGTTTTTTTTTGTTTACAATTTTTTAGTAATATTACAACGCAAATAAGTCTACATTGGTCGCATTTTCCATAGAATAGAATAAACGCCTATTTAATTATTTTTTTTTATTCCAATTTTTTTCTTTTTTCTCCTAGTCTTCTATTTAATTCACTGATGTTATTCACTTTTAGCATACGTGTATCCAATTTATTCGCTGAAGCAGTAATATATTAGCATCATATTTATTGAAATGCAATGAAATATGTTTCACATAAAATAGTGTTACATGACTTAAATTTTTGATGCAGTTACAGTATTGTTTTGTTTTGTACATCTCATGTGAGGACGGGTACCTCACGACCTCATACCATCAGGTGGAGTGAGGTCACCCTGAGGGTGCATAAAAAAAATCTAGAGCCTAAAAATACAGGCTACTTTTTAACCTAGTGTGCTTTAAGGTAGTACTGTTTTAGCTTTAAGGTAGGTAGGTAGTAAGGTAGTGTTTATCGTGATCAACAAATGAATATGAACGGAATCGCGGGCTGAAAGCTAGTCATAATATCAATATACTTGGGAGAGAAATATGCTTATCCGTCAATATTACTCTACCACTATTATAACTATTATATATGTTGATGTTGAATTAATCAGTTGACCAGTGATCATGGTGTACAGTACCGTTCCGAAATTTTGGGAGCTCCTTAATATAAAACAACATGGTAAATATTCATGTTCACTTCTCTGATTTAATTATATAACTATAATTATTTTGTAGCTTCACTACATAGTATAAGGCAAAGTCGCTTCTCGCGTCTGTCTGTCCCTATATTTGCTTAAATTTTTAAAACTACACAACGGCTTTTGATGCGGTTTATTTATAAGATAAAGGAATTTTAGAGCAAGTTATAATACTCCCAAAGCGAGGCGACGGCGGCTCACTAGTATTCTATAAGCTCAATTTTTTTTTCCTAACTGACTAACGATGATGGCTTGGAGGAGCCTTGTCATCATCACCGGGCTTGCGGGGAAGCAGATGGCTCTCACCCCTAAACAATAAGCTCAAGCATTTCCAACTAGACCAACAAGGAAGCAATACTTCCCCCAATCAATTCTAACCTCGATTTACCTCCGCAATCGTCACAACGGAACGGCCGACAAATAAAGTCGCGTTCAGAACGACCAGCAGTAAAACGCAGCGCTCCTAACGGTGGCCGGAGCTTATTGCAATTTATATCTTTCACACAAACTTCACGCGCCGGTGGCTCGGGCGACCGCAAAAAATAAAACACTACAACAAATGAACTGAAATACTTCCCGGGTGCGCATTTGTTTCGCGTTAACGCATAACGATCCGCACAGCCGTGGCTGGCGGGCCACAGACTAGAAACAGAGGCTAATGTGTCCTATCTTTGTAACAAAACTTAACTGCCACAACCACAACCAAACATTAAGTCGATTGTAACTTTCATTACTCTGAATCGAATTTAATTTCACTGGTCCAAAATACAAAATTTATTCAAACAATTATAAATTTAAAAAAACAGAAAGATTCATTACAAAATACGTTAGTGTCCTTGCTTGATGCACTCGATAGGTTTCAGCGACGTCCTATCCGTATTGTAGGTGATGTAGAGGTGTCCGAAACCCTGGCGCTTCTACAATTACGTAAAGACATTGCCGGTCTAAGTGTTCTCCACCGTATCTTTAATGGGGAATGCTCTGAAGAGCTATTTCAGCTAGTCCCTCCCTCCCCTTTCCACTCCCGAACGACACGTGCTGGACAGCGCTGGCATCCACATACAATGCAGGCGCTGGTGGCTCGGATCAAGAGGTTTAGTTCCTCTTTTCTGCCACGTCTCATTAAGGCATGGAATGACCTTCCCGCTCATGGTTTTCCTCTCTACTATGATCCCGGGCTCTTTGGGGCGTGAAACGGCATTTAAACAGGCCTTCAGGGTGAGTGCGACAGGCTCAATATGGTCTGTTGACCTCATATGTGGATCTCACGACGGCTTACCTTCAGGTGGAGTGAGATCTTTTTTGCCTATAATGAAAAAAAAACCGATAGATTATTAAAAAATACACAAAACTCATACAATAAACATCTAAATCATCATTTAAATATATTGTGCGCCCTATTTTAGGGATATAATCCCTTTGTGTCGAGTCCCGTTATGTCGAGTCTGGAAGTCTACTGTTTTGATATATCAGAGTTTTCGACTCGACATAAAGAGAATATATCGTTTTAGGTGTGTGGCTCTATATTGTTTTATTTACTTATAATCTTCTCTAAAATTATCCTCGCACAAAATTCATTAAAAAAAAACATGGCTTCTGCCACGGATCTCACCTACTCTGTGACATTACGTACGCTAGTGACATCAAACTTTTTGTCTCAAAAAATATCTCATATCTGCCGAGTGATGAATAGCGAGCGGCACTGTCGGTCTGTCCGTCCGTATATAAAGTTTTTATAACACCCTCTATGCGTAATGAACTTGGTAAAACATACACAGTTTGTGTAAAGTTAGGTTTTAGAAGCGTATGGAGTAGTAGTAGCTTATTTCTGTATTGAATAAAATATCTGGGACATTTTCAACACGGTCATCTGACCCCAAACTAAGCAGAGCTTGTTCTGATTGGCGTCTGAGACTGATTTACATTATGTAAATATTTTACATATATACACCGTGAAATTTTAGTGGTTGTTTTCCCGTGGCAGAACGATTTGCCTTTAGTTATACTATCGAATCATGCAAATTATTCGTCGAAAAAAAAAATTTTTTTTTTCGATTTTTCAGAATAATAATTTTCCAACTCGAAAACGAGAGAAGCTATCGTTGTTTTTGAAGATGTGACTTATTCAGGTACTGCTTGCCGCATGAAATCGATGCTTAAAGCTAAAGAAGCTCTACATCCTAAGCCATAAAGCGGCTCGAACGTGCTTTCGAGTTACGGTTAAACCTTTCGTAAAACCGGCATTTATTAATTTTACCAAAAAAGAACTGCACACATCTTTTGTACTACTAAGATAGAATCCTTTTACTGCGGGAAAACAACCACTAAAATTTCACGGTGTATATTTATAAATACATACTTAAATAGATATTCACACCCAGACACGGAACAAACACCGATGCTCATCACACAAGTATTTTTCCCGAGTGGGAATCGAAACCACGACTTTTGGAACCGCCAGCCAGGGTCACTAGCGACTGTTCCACCGATCCAGTCAAAATTGGTTGCAAGAAACCGACCGAGTTGTTGGTTTGAGTCTCGGGTAGGGCATAATTTACTTATTTTGTAGCTGTCTGTTGCTTTCGCTCCAAAACGACTTAATCGATTAAAATTACATTTGGTACACCAATAGTCTTGAAAATAACTAAGGAAATTAGGCTTTTTTTAACCGACTTCACTTGAGGGAATAATGATTTACGCGATAAATAATATTCAAGTCATTATCAGCCCACATACATCCCCACTGCTGGAGCACGGGCCTAGCTTAAACTAGGACGATAAGGAGTCAGTCAACCACGCTGGCCCACTGCGGGTTGACCGACTACACAACCTAAGAATTTCTTCGTAGGTGTGCAGGTTTCCTCACGATGTTTTCCTTCACCGTCAAAGCGTTGAATAATCTAAATTTAAAAATTTTAAGTGCTAAAGCTTGCACTAGTTGTTCTAATATATAGAAAAACGGACAAAATTCAACTGCCTCTCCGCGGCCCGGGGTTTCGAACACCCGTCCTTCTAGGAATCGCGCCCAGACGTGCATTACCATCACACCAGACCAGCAGCTATTAATTGAAGCCGTCGAATTTTTTCCCTGTTGACTCACTGGCATGTTAATTGCCAGTGTGTCATCATTTTCTGTAGTTTACATTTCTGTAATGAAATGTCTAACGGTTGTCAGTGTGTATCACAGATAGTAGATGGCGCCACCTGTGGCTAACAGGTCATATACGGGAAAAATTCGACGGCTTCAATTAATAGCTACTGGTCTCGTGTGATGGTGATGCACGCCTGCCTGCTGCCTGCTGAGCCTGTCGCACTCACCCTGAAAGCCCGCTTAAGAGGAGACCACTGCTGCGGCAACAACGAGACAAGGCGTAGAGTCTCGCATTAGTATTAAGCTGAGCGGGTCGGAGTTGGCCAGTCCGCCGGACAGAAGGGCCCCCGTTTCTATGAGGCTGGCGGGCTGACCCGCTCCGCTCGCACAATACCGCCGCTAAGACTCCACTGGTCCGGCGCTTGCCCCAACAATGGTCCCCCTGGCTCCGCTTCGTACAGTGCTGATCCGGAACGCGACCTGACCGAGAGAGGTCAGAGTCACTTGGCGGGTTTTACGCAACTGTATGGTGGTAACAGCAACCGGTCGACAAAACGTCTCCAAATCTAATTTGTTGATAGACCAGTCATTCAAAAAGTCAATGTAACTTAGCATTATCTGCTTATACGACTAAGCCCATATCCCATGTCATTCATAAAGATCTCGTCGCTTATTAAACCCTCTCATTAACATAATAACGGTGAACAGACATTTTGCGTAAATCAAAACTTATGACGTCATTAACGAGGGTCTGTTGATGTCAAAAAACATGTGCTCGATTAAAATCTCTGTTTTTTTTTTTTTGTTAAATACCAATTTTGGGAGCATACATACAGTAGTATTTTTTTCTTGTTTTAGTCATTGAATTGATGTTATTTAGATTACTTATCTTCCCGTAAAATACTTTTATATTATCTTCTTTAAAAAAAGTGTAACTGATGTCATAAAAATAATCTTAGTTTATTCGTCACACGACATCGTAAAATTATTATGATCAAGAAAATAATAGGAGTGTTCTATGTGCGAATGTGTTTCTTATTTGATTTAAATGTCTTCCACTTTAAGCAGACTTTCTTAATGCAAAATAACAAATTTTATGAGACAAATCATTATAATCACTCAAACAAACTTCAAAGCGTCTTAAAGTACTTGCGTATTTCATTTTCATTGAATAAAAAACAAAGTTTGTTTGATATTTGTAACAGTTCTAAGTATTCTCAAAGAATATAAGCTTATTTTTTATGCTTCTGATTTCAAGTAAAGTACAAATCCATTCAGCTTACTGCTAAGCTAAGTGAATACGATATACGTACCGATTCCATATGAACTTAAGGGAAGTTTACACATTACGATTACAGGTAATTTTTCGATTAACAGAGAATGTTGTAAGACAGTTCCGGCTTTACCATTGCCTTTTTACCATTACCATTTTCAGGATTAAAAGCTATTTTCAATAAATTGAATTTCCATAGGCAATGGTAAAGCATAATTATCTTGATGATAATCGATGCCGTATGACGAATAAACTAAGATTATTTTTATGACATCAGCTACACTTTTTTAAAGAAGATAATATAAAAGTAATTTACTGGAAGATAAGTAATCTAATTAACATCAATACTATTTATAGGCAATGGTTTCAGGATTAAAAGATTCATTCAAGCTTTACAGGATTAAAAGCTTTTTCTTCAAGAAACTCTTCGTAGATGTGCAGTTTTCCTCACGATTTTACTTCACCGTTAAAGCGTCGATTAATCGTACAAATGCATTTCAAATTTGAAAGCACAGTGGTACGTGGCGGGATTTGAACGAGCGACCTTTCCCATGGCAAGCAATCCATCGACGCTTTTTGTTCTTTAATTCTTTTAATACTCCCATAAAAGTCAACAAAATGTAACCTTTGTCTATTAAATCTTGGCCACCTATCTACCAATTATATTTATAAAGTATAGTACATTTTACACCATGAAACTATTCGAGCGGATAGTAGACTCTCGAATCCGTCAGGAGTGCACTGTCTCTGGATGTCAATATGGTTTCCGCCCCGGTCATGGGACTATGGACCCCGTTTTTGCCCTAAGAATCATCATGGAGAAATACAGGACGAAGAACACGCCTCTCCACTTCCTATTTCTGGACATGGAGAAGGCCTTCGACTGTGTTCCGCGTGCGATGATTTGGTGGGCCCTGAGGTCCAAGGGAGTGCCAGAAACGTATGTTGATATCATTAGAGACATGTACTGTGATTCCGATTCTGTAGTTAGGACCGCTGTTGGCGACACATTGCCCTTCCGTATTACCGTCGGAGTACACCAAGGCTCCGTCCTGAGTCCGTTCCTCTTCAGCCTGATATTAGACGTATTGTCAGACAGCATCAGAGACCACCATGAGCAGCCACCATGGCTACTTATGTATGCTGATGATATCGCGCTGGTGGACTCGGACAGGGGACGGCTGGTGAGACGTGTTAATACATGGAAGGAATCGCTTGAGAACGGGGTCTGAAACTCAACGTGGCGAAGACAGAGTACTTGGCCTGCAACACTACAGATCCCATGTCCGTCCGCATAGGCGAAGACACGGTCGAGCGCACGGACCGGTTCAAGTATCTGGGATCTGTACTCCACGCGAACGGCGACATCGACTCCGACGTCAAGGCACGCATTGCTGCTGCGTGGGATAAATGGCGGGAGGTGAGCGGCGTCACTTGCGACCCTAAAATGCCGGTTAAGCTGAAGGGACAGGTCTATAAATCCATCATTAGGCCTGTTCTCTTATATGGCAGTGAAGCATGGCCATTACTTGAGCGGCACAAGCAGGAACTGCGGGTCACGGAGATGAAGATGCTGCGCTGGATGTCGGGAGTTACGCGAGCAGATCGCGTAAAGAACTCCCGTATTCGCGGCAGCCTTCATGTCCGAGACATCGCTGATAAACTGCAAGAGTGCCGCCTACGTTGGTACGGTCATGTTTTACGAAAACCGGCAAACTACGTAGGGAACAAGTGTCTAGCCATGTCGCTACCGCCGGGTCCCGGCAGAACGGGAAGGCCCAAGAAGGCCTGGCTTGACGTCGTAGTGGATGACATGCGTGCTAACAAACTCTCCATAAAGGATGCGGAAGACCGTGCGAGGTGGAGAGTTAGAGGGGGGAAAGCGGACCCCGGGGTACGCAAGGATGCACCCGGGAAAACGCAAAGATGAGGATGATGATGAGTACATTTTACGTTAATTTTTAACATATTTTTTTAAAAGAGCTTTTTCCTCTTTATTATTCCGTCACATTCTGCAAGCAATAAAACTAATGTACAGTTTTTAACCACCAATTAAAATCTTTCTATGCAAAGCGTTTTAGCAATTGCTATCGGAACTCTCAAAGCATTTCACCTGTCCCGAATATACACAGTATTACACAGTCCTGATTTTCAGATCCTAACCTCAACATGTGGAGCTCTCGCCACCATTTTGGTTACTTCAAATGAGGTCCTGAATCTTGTAAATGCCTTTGAATGTTCAAATGTCAGAAGTCCAAATTTACGCCTCAAAAGGTTAGTACATACCTATTCTGTGAATTAATGGTAAGTACTTCAATTAATGTCAGTAAATCTAAGTTAATAATGGATATTATGTGATGAATTGCAAGATAAAACGTGTGCATTTGCATCTTAATAGTTAAAAGTAATAATATGCAGAGAAGATCTTTAGTAATGATTTAAAATGAGGGTTAACGTATATGAGAAATTCATTTAATGGCAACACATAGACGTGAGGTCCAACTGCAGCATGATTGGTTATTTTTGATGTGACATTGACAGACACGTCCATATTCACCACTCATGCTGCAGTTGGATTGAGTTCCACCTAGAGACCTACTTATTCCCATCTAGTGAATTTCTCATACGCGTTAACCCTCATTCGGTGAAACAAGCTTTTAGTTAAATAATTTTTGTAATGGAAAAGCGATAAATTATTTAGAACTGAGTATCGTTATTGTGGTATCAAAATTAAGTTCCTTTAGTAATCTTGCAAAAAACGAATGCCATATTTTTTTCCCTTTGCCATATTTATTTAGTTGAAATAGGTTGTAAAATCTAAAAAATAAACAAATTAATCATAGCTTGAAAATTTGCAACAATATCATTTTTAAAATTAAATCGAGATATTAAGTAATATTTCCTTATTACTAGACAAGATTCTTAAATGCCTGACCCTCTGGGGACAAGGTGTGATTTTATGTATGTATGTAATTATAAATCTTAATCCCATCAAGTCAGGACGTTGTAACATATTTAATACGACGTAGATATACTAAGCTAAGAAAAAAAAACCCGTGAATTTTTCTTTACTGCTCCGCTCACCATAGCGAACAAGGAAAAATACTCACAATATCCAACAATACCTAGCAACAGGTTCTTATTCCACATTAACTAAAGTCTTATCGGTTACTCACTTAATGAGCTTTCCTTGTAACGTTTTTGGTGAAGGTAGAAAACTAATAAAGAAAATCTTTGTGTTACTTAACATTTTTTCCTCTGTCTAGGTTGCTAGAAATAAGCCAATGTTTGAAACTGAGTGACCGGCTCGATATTTAATAGTGCTCCTATTTCTGGTGCCGAGAGTCGTGAGTTCGATTACCACTCCATACAAATATTTGTCGATGATCATCGGTGTTGGTTTCTTGTCTTGGTATGCTATTTATATCGATACCGGAAATATCAATTAAGGTTTTTTTTTGGGCAAAATGAGTAATATTATATCATTGAAATCGGCTCGTTCCGCTCTATCGACTGGTATACTTAAAATTATGATATCTTTTAGAAAAAGGACCTGTAAGGGTCCTTTTTTAAAGATTTTTTGATGGACTAAGAAAATTTTAACAGAAAAACATAACCCTTTACCTTAATTGATATTTCCGGTAATGTTAAAGTAGATTTGTGTGCGTACCACTGTTTTTTTTTTATATTCGTTACACAAGTGCTTAACTAACTGTGTATGATATTAGGGGTCCGAGCCATCCACTCCCCCGAAAGTCCGGTGCTGATGACGAGGCTACTCCAAGCCAACATCGTATTTCAGTTAGGAAAAAAAGAACTTGTGTGTGAAATTCATTTTTATACTCAACAGTCGTCATTTTTGGCTGGCTCAAAGAGTTTATAAATTAGAAGATTAAAAATCAACTATTGCGCAAATCAAGGATACAATAGCAGAAAGCGTACTCAATTGCTTAAATTAATTTGAGATGTTGTAATGTTTAAAAATGTAATAAGGTCCCTTAAGTAGGGACCGAATAAGGATAAAGTTGTAGTATTGAGATCTGATTTAGAACAACCAGGACATATCTCACAAATGGAGTGTTTGTAATGGTTTGAAATGGACACTATTAAGGTGTAAAAATATGTAATTAAAGATAGAAGGTCCCTTAAGTAGGAACTGAATAAAAAATAAGATCGTAGTATCAATACTACCCTCTCAAGATCTGATTTAGAACAACAAGGACATATCTCAAACATATTATCTCACATCACTCCGCAAAAGCGTCTTATCTCTCCACAACAGCTGTACCGTCATTCATAAATCCAGCCCGATGATCCAGCCATACCGTTCACTCAACTCTCACATGATGAATCGACATAATATCCAAACGAGAAAAAATCATAATACCAAATTAATAATTCAATATACATATATGTTTTCCTTATGAGATATATAATGTTTTCGGGCAATCAGCAAGTCAACACTATTTATAATGTTAAAAATTGTTTTACTGAAATGGTCACAAATCAGCTGCTTTTAAGTTAAATAAATATGTAACTAAACATAGAAGCCCCTACTTACAATAAGATCGTAGTATTGAGATCTGATTTAGAACAACAAAGACATATCTCAAACATATCTCACAACACTCCGCAAAAGCGTCTTATCTCCCCATAACAGCTGTACCTTCATTCATAAATCCAGCCATACCGTTCACTCAACTCTCGACATAATATCCAAACGAGAAAAAATCGTAATACCAAATTAATAATTCAATATACATATAATTATGTTTTCCTTGTGAAATATATAATGTTTTCGGGCAATCGGCAAGTCGACACTTTTATAATGTTAAAAATTGTTTTACTGAAATGGTCACAAATCAGCTGCTTTTAAGTTAAATAAATATGTAACTAAACATAGAAGCCCCTACTTGGGGCTGAATAAGGAATAAGATCGTAGTATTGAGATCTGATTTAGAACAACAAAGACATATCTCACAACACTCCGCAAAAGCGTCTTATCTCCCACAACAGCTGTACATTCATTCATAAATCCGGCCACACCGCTCACTCAACTCGCACATGATGAATCGACATAATATCCAACCGAGAGAAAACCATAATGCCGTTATAAATAATCATTCTGTCAACGCAAGAGGCGGCGAGGCACAAATTGGAATTTACATCGCCCGAACAAATGAGTTTTGGTATAATTGATTTATAGAGACTCTACTCGCTTGAGGGTTTTGATTCGGACGAAAAGTTCTTATTTGATTTGCCGTTTTGTTAATGAACGCGTGCGGTAGTTGTTATTTTGAAGCGTTGTTTAGGTTGATTATTATTAAAATTTAGTCCTAAATGGTTTAACATGTAATAAAAATAAATCTATTCATTCGTTATTCATGAATTCAACTTCTGATTATTAGCGAGGATAATTTGTGATTTTTTATTTATGTAAAAGCTTGACAAAGCCTAGATTTTAAATCTTTAAACTTAAACTTAAACTTTAAGACACTAATGAACGAGACGTTTTATCTTATGAATTTAATTAAATACGACATTACATACTTTTTATGCTACAATTCTATCCCAATTTATTATGTTTGCAACTTTGACAGTTGATAGTTATTTAGAACACTAGATAAAAAACAACGAATATAATTTAATTAGAATAAAATTATAACAATGCGAACTAAAAATTTAAAACCATAACAAAAGAACACAACAAACAATTGAAAAGAAATAAAAAAAATACTTTCGTGCAACTTTAAAAAAAGTCGTTCAAAAAAGTCTACGTCTAATTTGGAACACCAACCCATAGATAAAATAGAGTTATCCCCTCTTTCTATGCTGAGATCAGATAGGCACTGTTTACTGTCCAGTGTGTGCGAAATCTAGGCAAAGCTAGCTTTTTGCTGGCTAGCCGGTGTCCTAAGGTCACATGAAATCTAGATTTTGTACGTGAGAGTTTTAATGCTGAACGGCTTTATGATAACTATTATTTTCTGAGCAAAACGTAAAGTTTGTTTTATTTACCCGTTAAAGAGAAATTAAAATGTATTTTTTATAAAAAAAGCATTAACTTATTTTTATTTTTCTGGAAAATGGTAGTGTTATGTACGTACATACATACATAGAATCATGCTTTTTTCCCAGACGGGTAAGCAGAAATCACTTCCTGCTATGTGCTACAGTCCTGGCACACTACTTTCGCTTCTTCCACATTTATCAACGTCTTCATGCACGCTCGTCTATTACGTGGTATGTATTACATATTACGTTGTCGATATTCAAATTGTTCAGATGTTCAAATACACTTTATAAGTAATTTATATCTTCTCAGTAAAATACCCCTACCATTTGTTAATTCAATTTATCGTAAGAACAACTAATTTATTAATCGAACGGAGAATAGTACAGTATTTAAGTGCGTTCGTACACTAGTCACTAACCTTTAAGACGTATTGTTAACAATCCACTGTGTTCACTTACATATACAATATTTTAAATTAAATTTATTGAAAGGAAGAAGATGAAACTCACGTTTTAATACAATCCCAAACAAATCAGTGTCAGTGATATACCTACATTATTTATTTATATTGAAATATACACCAATTTTTACCACATTAATGCTTGTCCAGGATGGAAATCGAACTCGTATGGAAATCAAAATCGAACTACTCTTGGAACCGAAGCCAGGGCTACTTATCACTGTTCCATCAGTCATCTTTCTAAGTTAACTACTTTTACGTTACTCACATTACTTTTCTACAAGTGAAGAAGTAACTCTACCTAATGAATTTATATCGACGTAATTACGAAACTTGCAAATATCAGCTCATAACCAACTCCCAGCCCGGTGATTCAACGCATGAAGTCCGTGAAATTGAGCGCCAAGGGGCCACATTTAATATTGTGGATTATAGAGATGAGTAACGCAACATTTGTAAATTAAAACCCTTTATATAACTTTGCCAGGTCAAACCCCGCCACGTACCACTGTGTTTTCAATTTCGAAATTCATATGCACGTTTATTCAACGCTAAACGGTGAAGAAAAACATCGTGAGGAAACCTGCACACGTGATATGAAGAAATAGTAAGGTTAGGTAAGTTATCTACATCTACACTAATATTATAAAGAGGAAACATTTGTATTTTTGTATGTTTGTAATGAATAAACTCAAAAACTACTGGACCGATTGCAATAATTTTTACACCATTAGAAAGCTGCATTATTCAGAAGTAACATAGGCTATATTTTATCCCGGTACGGGAAGTAGTTCCCTCGGGACGCGGGTGAAACCGCGTGAAACAGCTATTTTATAATTAAAAGACGTGTGTATTGGATAGCATCGTCCGATTTCGGAGCAGCTCGTCTCGATTCGTGCGAGTTTCGTAGAGTCCGTACAATACGTCTAACCGCACGCACACAAACACCGTGCCGAAGCCTACCGAACTGAAACGACGTTAGACGATTGTGAGGTTTTTTTCGTTACGGAATTTCTTGGTTCGGTCGCCGCGCTCAAAGCCCGCGATAAAAGCTATGCAATAGCTTAATAACATATTTACATTTAAAATATTAAATATTAAATAATAAAAAGTATTAAATTTATTCGTAAAGAAATGTGTTAACTTAAACATAATAATTTGCAAACATCTAGAACTCTCAGGATGCGAATCTGATTTGTATTTATATTTTACTAATGAGTGTTTTAACTGGCTTGATGGCGCATTTGTTAGTGTCGCTTTCCCTTACGCCAGGAGTACTGGGTTCAATTTCTACTAGGGACAAATATTTATGTGATGAACATCGGTCATTTTTCATGTTAGATATTAAGTTAGCATTAGCTAGTTACCATATTTACATAAATATAAACCGGTTTGTGTATACCAAAAAACAATGCATAAGGCAGAATGGCGGCGACGTGGTCCACAACCCGTCACGTCACGTATCCCACTGAGGTGAAAAGTGGATCGCTGGAAGTGATCTCTACCTACCCCTCTGGGAAAAAGGCGTGATTTTATGTATGTATGTATGTTGTGTATACCACATGTGTTGATTGTTTCTCATATTTGTAGCAAAAAATCTTCATCAACTTATCACGGTATCAGATCAATATGTGACGTCGTGAAATATTTATTGATGCTTCCCTAACCACAACGATTGAACTGATGTGACAGGAAATTAAGTTCAAAATGACATTAATATAATATATTAATATTGTCAATATTGCAGATTGCCCCAAATAAGGATGGAGCGGTTATCGCAAATTCATTATGGATACTGTCGATTAATATTTTACCAGCCATTCGAGCGTGCTAAAAATTTCGATGTTTTCAGTCGAAACAACATTTTAAGCGGGTCCATTGATATTCTCAATAATTATTAAAATATTATGTCACCCTGTAATAACGGTGGAAATATATTTTTGGAAAAATTTTGCAGAACACTTTAAAAAATACTAGTTACTTATTATTACCCCGCTCCTTTTACAAGAGTTAGGCAAAAACTAAGTACAGCTAGTTCTTTCAAAGTAAAAAATATTTTAGAAAGAAAGAAAAATTATGTTTATTGACCACGACATTGATACGAAAATTTTCAAAGATATATACACAAGACACAAAAACTCAATATAAACATTATACATAGTCTTTTAATTATTCAGTTCTTATTAGAAACAAACATGGCTTTAGATAACTGAAACAGTTCGGGATATTTACGACGTTTCACTATGTATTTTTATCGATGTTCCGATATTTCGGCACTGTTGCAAGCAACATGACCACGGTGAAACTATTCCAAATATATTCAGTTTTCTAATGTATGTAACCATGATAGTTTAATGTAAAATATACCTAAATATATTTATTTATTACTTAGAGAACTAGCAACATAGTAGGTACCCATAAAGTTTTCAAAAAAATCAATAAGAAATGAAACTAATCTAGTTAAGTTCTAATCTATGCTACACGTTGTATGCGTGAATATTTATTATATAAACAGATACTTTATTTGTTCTATAAGTATTATGTAAACTCGCTGAAACTGTAGTCAACCTGTAATACAGTTTTACGAGGCCTGATTTAGTTTATTTTAGTTGTTTCAATAAATAAAGGTCGCCAGTTCAAACCTCGCCAGGTACCAATGTGTTTTTTAAATTTGAAATTCATATGTACCATCATTCGACGCTTTAACGTTGAAGGAAAACATCGTGACGAAACCAGCACACCTGAGAGATTTTTCGACGGTGAGTGAAGCCATGTCAGAGGCCTACGGGCGGTTTGAACTCTGACACCAGGTTGTTCATCAACCATACGATAAGAAGAATAACCCTAAAACTGCATAATACACCAGTTCGTTCCGTTCGAAACATTCGAACGACCCGATCCCTCCATTCATTGGTCGTTAGGCCTTGTAACAATTCCGTTTCAACTTCCTCAATTCGGTTGCGAGTGTCTCGGGCATAATTTATTCATCATGACATCACCGTTTATTTTTAGACCCTTTTAGAGAAGGTTCCGCCCGATCAAAGGGCATTCGACCTATTGACCCACCTGCAAACTGTTTTATTGTTCCCATTGTTTTACAAGCCAGAATTGTTTAGTTCGATTCTTGTTCTTACGTGCAATGACGTTTGTAAGTTGTTTTTTATGGGGATTGCGAATGTCACCGGACTCTAATATTAAGTAGGAGAAAATCGAATGAAATAAATCCTGACCCTGTCGCAAATGTCTCTTTTAAAACTGGTATATTTTATTCTAAGGACTTCTTGAAGGATGTATGATGCACTTAAGTCATTTTAAACACGAATACATTTACGACTCTACTTGCAGTAGTAACATTTTAATTAGATCGTCACCTATTAACTTAATTGAAGTTAATATTAGCAAGTCTTCACAGCGATATATGCAACACAATATTAACAGTAAAATTAAGACGCCTTAATGCTGTTACATAAATTTTAAATAAATTGAGTATCATATTTCATCATCATCGCCATCATCAGCCCATGCCCCATATACGTCCCCACTGCTTGAGCACCAGGCCTACTCTAAACTTGAGCGATCAGGGCTAAACCACGCTAGCCAAGTGCGGGTTGGTCGACTACACAACCTTAGAATTTCTTCGTAGGTGTACAGGTCTCCTTACAATGCTTTCCTTCGCCGTTAAAGCGTCAAATAAACGTACATATGATATTGATATGATATTATTTAAAAACACATTGATGCGTTTGAAATAAAACTAATTTAAAAAAGGACGGGTGTCTTGCCCGTGACCACGACCACTGTAAAGAGCTCGAAACGTCGGATCTCAAAATGATGTTTAGAATAACAATACTAATTTATCTGTAAAATTAGTTTTATTTCAAATGTGTAGTGCTCGCGCAAATAATAAGCAATACTACATTGATACATAACGGGGTTTGAACTGGCAACCTCTCGCATGGCAAGCAACAACCTTAACCACTCGGCCATCGTTGCTTATAACATATTTATCAGTTACTAATCCGTGGTTACTTTCAAGCCGATCACGATACTCCATATCAATTTAACTCTTAAACTTCGTCACAATAGGGGCACTAATTCCAAGGGTTCATAACGGCGTCTAATATATATGTAAATGCAAGGTGAGCTTGTAACCTTTGTCGGAGTTGTGGAATGGCCCAAACTTACCTCAAACTTGGTCGCTTAGAGCGCCCGTTAGGAGCGCAAAGGCAGCTCAAACTTAAATGTCTGGTCTACAATGACGACACCTGAACTTCATAATCTCTATGTTGACTTAAACAGTTGCAATTATGTATTACTTATTACGTATTTGTCACTCATAACGTTAAAAAGAGTGAGAAAATTTTGTCACTCTTTTTCACCAGAAACAAAGCGAAGACGGGTCACTAGTTGTTTTATATCTATGTAGTGATATTAATCTATATAAAATTATAACAGAAGACCTTAATACGAAACAATAAAAAAAAACTTTTTGACCACAAAACAGATTCAGGTGGGAGACGTTTTGTCGACGGTTGCTGTTACCACCATACAGTTGCGTAAAACCCGCCAAGTGACTCTGGCCTCTCTCGGTCAGGTCGCGTTCCGGGATCAGCACTGTACGAACCGGAGCCAGGGGGGACCATTTTTGCGCCAAGCGCCGGATCAGTGGAGTCTTAGCGGCGGCATTGTGCGGGCGGAGCGGGTCAGCCCGCCGGCCTGGGAGACCCGTAGAAACGGGGCCCTTCCGTCCAGCGGACTGGCCACCTCGGACCCGCACAGCTCAATACAAATGCGAGACTCCACCCCTTGTCTCGTTGCCGCAGCAGTGGTCTCCTCTTTAAGCGGGCTTTCAGAGTAAGAGCGACAGGCTCAATATGGTCTATTGTGCCTGTCGACCTCATAATTGGATCTCACTACCGCTTTCCATCAGGTGGAGTGAGGTCATCTTGTTAGCTTATTATAAAAAAAAAAGCAGATAAACAAAATAACACCATAGGACACAACATTGACCAGTGGTCAACTAGGTCTCAGTCTCAGCATATGCCTCAACTACAAGAAGCCGCTGGGGCGCTGGTATTCTGGCTGGGGACTATTTGAGGGACGTTTATATAAATAAACAAAATATACTTAAATACTTGCTCGCGCTTGCGCTAGCTTGCGCAAAATACTTGCTCAACGCCCTCGATAGATTGCAGCGACGTGCTATCCGTATTGTCGGTGATGTAGAGGTGTCCGAAACCCTGGAGCCTCTACAACTACGTAGAGACATTGCCGATCTAAGTGTTCTCTACCGTCTCTATAATGAATGGATGAAATAGCTCTTCAGAGCTTTTTCAGCTAGTCCCTCCCTCCCCTTTCCACTCCCGAACGACACGTGCTAGACAGCGCTGCCATCCACATACAATGCAGTCGCCGGTGGCTCGGACTAAGAGGTTCAGCCCTTCATTTCTGCCCCGTGCCATTAAGGCATGGAATGCCCTTCCAGCTCATGTTTTCCCTACCTCCTATGATCCCGGGCTCTTCAGGCGGGGCGTGAAACGGCATTTAAGCAGGCCTTCAGGGTGAGTGCGACAGGCTAAATATGATGTATTGTGCCTGTCGACCTCATATTTGGATCTCACTACCGCTTACCATCAGGTGGATTGAGGTCATCTTGTTTGCCTTTTCTATAAAAAAAAATACTTAAATTGAAACTATAACCTCAACTTCCTTTTCAACGAAACATATTATCTATCCAACAACCACACATAAACATCAGTTCACTACTGAGTAGAGCTAAGACCCGCAAGCCGAACAGATTGCACGTGTTAAAATATATAGCGAATTATTTGTCTCTAAAGGAATTCACCTAAATCCTAGCAACGATGCGATAAGGAACGATCGAACGAAAATGTGGGTTAAGTTACAAGCGACGTTTCGCCATTTACGTACTTTCTGTTATTTGCCTTTTTAACCGACTTCAAAAAAGGAGGAGGTTCTCAATTCGTCTGTATTTTTTTATCTTTGTTTAAGTGCCTGTTCACACCTAGCGATTATTTAATCGCGGCGTGCACGCTGCGAGCTCACGGCGAAATTGCAGCGATATCGCCGCGATCGAAATCGCCCAAAAATCGCTAGGTGTGAACACGCTGTAACTGCCTCGTTGGTCTATTGGTAGCTAGCGCTGCGTCCGACCGAGAGGTCCCCGGTTCGAGTCCGGGGTCGGGCAAAATTTGTGTGAGTTTTCTGTAATGAAATTACTCAGCCCGGAGTTAGGAAGTTGGTGGTTGAACGCCGTGCCTCGGTAAGCACGTTAAGCCGGTGGTCCTGCGCCCGATCTCTCATCGGTCATGTCGGATTGCCGTCTCACCGAATTATGAGAGTGTTGGAATTGAGAGTGCACTTGTGTTTGCGTGCACATTTGTGCACTATAATATGTCCTGCGCACTTGGTTGATCTCAAATTTTAAGGTTGTGTAGTCGACCAACCCGCTCTTGGCCAGCGTGGTTGACTAAGGCCTTAGCTCAGGGTAGGCCTGTGTGTCAGCATTAGGGACGTATACGCTGATGTTGCAATACCAAAACCCGATTCGTCTCTCACTTGCACACTTACGAAAAGGGATAAACAAAAGTCCCGATTAGGGAAGAGCTCGAAACGGCGCGAATGTAATTTATTGGATAACTTTATATTGGCTTTTTCTGCATTCGTTTGGACTTACCGGGCAGAAACGATCGCTTAGCCAGACGTAGAAAGATTAATAATGACAGTTTGAGTAACTACTTCATTGAATACAAGCGACAGTGATTGTATTTACTAGTGATTACCCATTTGTCTATCTAGATGAAAGAAAACCTCCAAGAGTTTACCCTTTAATCTACTCAATCTCATGATAAACGGCTGTATGGTTCATATATAAGGTAGACAAGGTACATAAGACTCCATTTTAGGAGTAAACCTGAAAAAAAAAGATAAATGAAGCAGAATTGAAATCATGACACGCTGTTTCTATTAACTGATGGGTGATCAATTCAAACCAGTATTATCAGATTCATCGGTTCGATCCAGATCCTTGACAATTGTGTAATAAACATCACGTCTTCATTAAATTATTCACTAAATTTCCAGGACTTTTTTATTTTATTTTACATAGGCAAGGAATTCCAAGTGGTCAACGAGGTAGAGGCCTCAGCATATGCCACACCAGCCCGAGAGCCGCTGCAGCGCTGGTATTCTGGCCGTACCCCAAGTGACTGTAGTGGCTCACACATAAAAGACGCATAAATAACTAACTTAAGAATAACTTTACTACAAATAAATAAGTGATTTACACATAAACAAATAAAATAAATAAAAATATTCCACACAAATAACATGATACAATAGGCGTGACGACTGGGTCAAAATCTTATTATTCTATTTAGTCCGTAAGTTAGTTTATACAAAAATATAGGGCACGTATTTTTTTGTTTTTCATTTGATTGAAAAATGACAAAATTATAGCTTATCAAACTTTTGGAGTGGGGCTTGTGACGTCACGGTTACGCAAAAATTGTACTATAACGTGACGCATACGAAACTTCTAAGCACTATATCTTCATAATTTCTTGTTTGTGAAAGAAATAAAAAAATACGGGTACAATATTTTTAAATATCTAAATAACGGACTAATTATATTTTATAGTCGTCTCGCCTATTTACAAATATTACATGTCATCATTCTCGTCACTAGTCTCCCGTGGTAACCATTTCACTCCATTTCCTCGGACCGAACGGTCCCATCTCGCCACCCAAGACACGTCCAGTTATTTATCACACAAATAATCAATTCTAGCAACGAGAGCCTGGTGTGTTGTGAGGACATCGACACTAATAATTCTTTGAAAGAAAGAAAGAAAGAAAGTGTCTGAGTAATGGGAAGAATAAACAAAATTGATGGGTCGTAGAAGTTTCCTCTCACATTTAAGAGGACGTTCTCTCACGTTTTTCGGATATTAAAAAATAAAAATCATTGTTTTTAATGATTTAATTTTATTACGCTTTTCCTTGTAGCATACGCGTTTTAAACCAGACCATTACAAAAGTTACTATGAAGGACTATTTATGCAAGCAAACGGCTAGTTCTGCATTTTTGATATCTAATCAGAGACACTATTAGCACACTTAATCCCAAATTTCAACATCTTCAGACCTGTTCCAACTTTGCAGCATTCGAAAAAAGCCAGATCAAAATCTGATTCGCGATGCTCTGCTCTATCATTTCATCCATTACACTCTGCTGCACACTACACTAAAATTTTCTCACCACCCGAGTTATTAATCACACAATTAATCAATTCCACCAACAGAAGCATGGTGTATCGCGAGGACGCCGATACTAATCCCGCGGACCAGCGAAGCGCGTAACTCGAGTCCGGGTCTCGCTGTCCGGTCCATTTCTGTACTTATTTTCTTAAACTTAAGAATAAGTACGAAGATGGACCGGACGAGACTTAACTAGTACGTTGTGGGGTGAGTAGAATTTAATAACAGGTAGAAGTTTTCTCTTGGTAGAGCGTTTTTTTTTGTAGTTTTTAAAAATTAAAAAGATATTTTTATTCTCTTTTTGATACACTTTCCGTGTGGCAATTAAAACCAATTCACAAAAATACTAAGAAGGGCTGATTTTTCAAGCAAATGGCTAGTACTGCATTCTTGATTCTAGTTGGTCTATTAGCAAGAGCTGCGTTTGAACCGAGAGGTCCCCGGTTCGAGTCCGGGGTCGGTAAAAGTCTGTGTTAGTTTTTTCTATAAAAAAAGTACTCAGCCCGGAGTTAGAAAGATGGCGGTTGCACGCCCATGCTTTGGAAAGCACGTTAAGACGGTGGTCCTGCGCCCGATCTCTCATCAGTCATATCGGATTGCCGTCTCGCCGAACTATGAGTAAGGGAACAGAGAGTGCACTTGTATTTGCGCGAATACTTGAGCACTATAATATATCCGTAGCTGATATCAATTGAGATCGGCCGCCATGGTCGAAATCGGTCGGACGCCTTATTATATTGCAGAATCTTCAGACCCGTGTAAACTCTAAAAAAAGATAAATCATATCGGTAGTACTCCCATGGCCAAGCCAAGCGCGTAACTCAAATCCATGTCTCGCTGTCCAGTCCATTTTTGTACGTACACTCAAGTTTATTACTGTGTAGGAAGAGGAAATTTAAGAAAATGACAGGTCTCGTGGAAGTTTTGCCTTGAGTGTGCTTTAATTTCCTGTCTTTCTTCTGCGTGTTTAAAATATGTTCGCTGTGGTTAACGAATTTGATAATAGCCAAGTTGGTGTCAAGAAAAAAATAGGATAAAAATAGACAATAATTAGGAGAGGTAGAAAAGACCTGCAAACCTCATGCGGCTCGTTTCCTGCGGGAACTCCAAGTCGACAACTTGCGAGAGTTGGTGCCTCTTATCTTATAGTGGGGACCTTCTAACCGGTTCACATCGACCCTACCTTTATACACCTTCCCCCTGAAGATCAACTGCATTAATGCTGTGATGTCCTGGGGTCTGAGGTGCCTGTATTCTTCTGGTTTCGGATAAGCCGTTCCCAGAAGTCTGAGCCTGTGTCTGGCCAGTGAGTGACATTCACATAAGAGATGTTTCATGTCTTCCATTTCTTCCTTGCAAGCTCTACATCGCTATTTGATGACAGAGTTGGTGCATAGACCAGAGTTATTTTCGGTAGGTGGCGCTTGCAGAGTAATCATCAATAGTTAGACGCTTCTAGTTTTTATTTATATTTCATAGTTGAAATTAGATATTTTTTTAAATAAAGACCAAAAATATATTCAAACTTCCTATAGCTTATCCTTTTTAAGCCCTGTAATAAATGTAATTTACATAAAATATATATAAAAATACGTTTCATCAATTAGAACCCGTTCAGTATGTTCAGCGTAAAATGCAACAGACATACTTCCGAATTTATATTGCGACGATTATATTACCAAATCTAAGTGCTGCCATTATTATTTAAATAAGCTTTTCCTTTAGATACTCAAACAAAAAATATACTCGTATATTTCAAACCGCTACCGAGTAAGGAAATCCATCACCATTTATCAATCTCTCGTCTGTGTCAAGCTTCTTCTTGTTAAATTTTTCGTTCATTATTCAAGATTGTAATTAAATGGATTTATTGTTTATAATATTTATAATTACGTATTTTGGTAAACACGCTACCATAAGTTTAAAGATTTGAGTTCCATTAAATTTGATTATTTTAACGTTGATCGCCCGCGACCAGTAAATAATAATGTAAGCTAATAAATTACGCATTTATTATTGCTATACTCTTTTAACATAATAGTTTGAGAAAAAAGATAAGTTTTATGATATAAACTTAGTACATATTTACCTTAAAGTTTGCTTTCAAAATAAACTGGACGCTTTAACACTGAAACTACAAAGTAACTACTGTTGGCATTTGTTTTTCAGTTCCATCATTTCGTGGTAACGAGACTTTTACAAGGGAGATAGTCGCTGTTGAACTTAAATATGTAAAAGCTCTTCACAACAATTCCAACAAATCCCGGCCACTTATCCTATAACTCAAGCTGTAAGCATCCTTTGTGCTTAGTAACTTAATTGTGCAACTATATAAACAGACGTTTATCTCGTTGTCTAAAGGATTGTTCAGACTAGCGACTGGTTGCCGACGACTTAAAATGCAGTCGATACTTATAGAGGCCGAATTTGATACAATCGACACGTCGTCAATTTCGACGGACGACACTTGCTGTTGACGTATTACATGGTTACTTCCTGGCTTCCTGGCAAAAGTAAATAAGTCTGTTATTATGTCGACTCGAACTCAAAACGACGACGGAGTCGCGGGCGGAAAGCTAGTAGTCGATATAAGGAATGATTTAGGCGGTTGTAACGTAAAGCTTCGATACAGTCGTTGATGTTCCGTTACGTACCGTCGATGTATCGGCTAACTACCTAAGTGCAACCCAAAATGAGCGTTGCCCCACGATAAATAAAATCTCCACTCCGTTCTTTGCGGCGAAAACTGTCTAGAACACCACGTCATGTCACGTTGACAGCGTATCATCATCACCTTGTCAAGCATCATGTTGATGCTTAACAAGTGATGATGACAAAGCTTCTCCAAGCCACCACTGTAGTTAGTCAGAAGAAACAAGCACACAGCAGAAAATGACATCTAATAATGACGTCGAATAAAATTATCAACTGCATTCTTGCCGCTCGTATGTTATAGCCCTAACTCATTGAGAATGTACATAATTAACATAGCGTCACCATTCACTTAGCACAGCATAATAACTATGTGTCACTGGGATTATGACGTATTGCTGTTATAGTATTGTATGTTATTCGTGTAGCTTCAATTGTGTATAGACACAAAGGAAGGATTTCCCGTGACCATAATCGTAAGACGTCGAATCTCAAAATAGCGTTGTATTCTATACTAAGTATGCCCAGGATATTTACCATATTATTTAAATTAACGCCCGATATTTCGGCACTGTTGCAAGCGCCATATTCACGGGTCAACAATGCTGTAATATCGGGAGTTCGTGAATTGTATAACAGCTCAATATTAGTCTTTATGGGTCTACACGCGATATTAGGAGTAGCAAATACATAGCTTTTACTTTCCGACGTTTCAACTGGGTTATACCAATCATGGTTGCGAGCGAACTATTTTTTTAAAGACAATGGTGAGTATCGCGAGATACTTAGTTTTCTAATGTGTGTAACAATCACAATTTCAAGTCTTTAGTAAGTTCCTTATTTATTGTAGTCAGCAGTAATAAGCTGTTTTATTAATGCGTAGTAGTTTTTGTGTATTGTATTTCTCGACATGTGCCTAGACGCATGCAGCTAGGTAGAGGATTGTTACACCAACCGCCTGCTAGAACCAATCTGAAACAGTTCTCCATGATCTTACGATTTCGACATAATCATACAATTCACTAAGTGAGGAAATTGACGTACTCGTATTCCACGACAAATTGTTTGGTTTCAAGAAAAATGTACTGTTAAATTTAAGAAGTATAGTTTAAGTTTAACTTTGTAAGTGTTATAGAGAATGTAAATAAAGTTTATGTTTTGTATGTGGGGCATTTCACGTCAAGCGGACAACCAAAAAAAGTGAGGTCGTGAATTTTGTTTATATTGTGGTTAGTTATACTTCTAGTAGACGTGGATATGTACACGTATTTTTTTTTTCGTGTGGTGATTTAATGCGTAGTTATGAGCCTTTAAAGTTTTACTAAAAATTAAGTCAAGCATTTTTGGATGCTTATTATATGTATCATTACATTTGTAATAAAAACTAAAAAGTATTGATTCTTATAGTTAAAAAGTTGAAAATTTAAATTTTTTTGGCGAATTCTAAATTTGAATTTTTTTTAGTACAGTAAACCGGAAATGAATATTTAAAATCGATTTTTGAGTAACTTCGACCATTTTTATTTTTAATATTTTGACTTTAAATTAAAGCTTAAAATGTACTTATTCTTCACAAAAAAAATTACAACGTGATCTCTGATAATTTAAGACTTAGAGCATATAGAGTACATACACATACCTATGAACATTTCCTAAGCAATTGGCTTTATGCGCTAACTTGCTAAAATACTACGGTATTAATATTTTATTCCTCATTATAACGTATAAATATAAGAAATTAACCGTTTTTTTAATAATATATGATTATCAATCTGGGGGCACGGCAGTGCTCCCGCCAAGTCGAGCGCGAAGCAAACACTGCCGTACCATCCTTTACTGGAACCATTTCGCCGTATTTTTAGGCCCCTATTTGAGAACCTCTGCATAAGACCAGAACGCTGAAATTTTTATCATCCAGTAACCTATGATAATATACTTAAAATACAAAATTTCAAGTCTGTGGGACTTATAGTTTCGAAGTTAAGCGAAAGCAAAGTTTCGCATTTATGACACACACTCACACACTCACCTACTTATGATCATCAAAATAGAACTAGTATTTCCCATAAACTCAGAGCGCTGAAATTTGGTACAGAGTTAGTGTGTAATAGTCACATAAAGAGAAAACTATAAAAACTACTAAAATCGAAGTTCTGGAGTAGCTGGTGGCACAGATTAGAAAACAACAGCCCAATATTATAAAGTCGTCTAAAAATATTAAAAATGCGACATACCGCCTTTACACAAAATATTTAATTTGGTTAACTGCTTCTACAAAAAGAAGTGAAATCCCGTCAAAAACATCCTGTAAAAAAACTAGCCAAGTCTCGATGGAGCAGCTTGCTCATCTCTAAAAAGTAATAAAATCTAGACAAAATCGTGCCAAGCCTAAGGTTCCTTACTGCGATTTCTTCATAATTATAGTTAGTGTGGTGTGACTTGGCCGTTGAAGGGAACACAAGGGTGCATATTATGAAAATGCGGCGAAATGGTTCCAGTAAAGGATGGTACGGCAGTGTTTGCTTCGCGCCCGACTTGGCGGGGGCACTGGCCGTGCCCCCAGATTGATAATCATATATTATTTAACAAACGGTTAATTTCTTATATTTATACGTTATAATGAGGAATAAAATAGTAATACCGTAGTATTTTAGCAAGTTAGCGCATAAAGACAATTGCTTAGGAAATGTTCATAGGTATGTGTATGTACTCTATATGCTCTAAGGCTTAAATTATCAGAGATCACGTTGTAATTTTTTTGTGAAGAATAAGTACATTTTAAGCTTTAATTTAAAGTCAAAATATTAAAAATAAAAATGGTCGAAGTTACTCAAAAATCGATTTTAAATATTCATTTCCGGTTTACTGTACTTAAAAAAATTCAAATTTAGAATTCGCCAAAAAAATTTAAATTTTCAACTTTTTAACTATTAAAATCAATACTTTTAAATTTTTATTACAAATGTAATGGTACATATAATAAGCATCCAAAAATGCTTGACTTAATTTTCAGTATATCTTTAAAGGCTCATAACTACGCATTAAATCACCACACGAAAAAAATACGTGTACATATCCATGTCTACTAGAAGTATAACTAACCACAATATAAACAAAATTCACGACCTCACTTTTTTTGGTTGTCCGCTTGACGTGAAATGCCCCATGTATAGCTTTCTACCTGTAAGTGTTGTCAGTATTACTTTTGTGTGCATGACACCTTTAAAGGCTGTGTATTGTACCACATTATTTTAATTGTTCATGTTACTTAGATATATAATTAAAATGTAAAAGCTACTGGATGTCCAGATAAATAAATAAATAAAGTTTACCAGTGAAAACAAAATAAAAATTATTCTTTATCAAGCAACTTCTCAACTTTTATTGCGTAAAACATTATCGCGCTATAAGCGATAGCTTTAAAATGTACAGGTAAAAAATAGACTTTTTCAGTCTATAGATTATTTGCGTACCGTCGTAATTAAATCGATAGTTAAGGCGTGAATGTGCAACAAACCGAAAGACAGGGTTACTTTCGAAATCATAATATTACGCATTACCTACGTCTTAACAAAAACAAAAAAAAATACACAAACATGTTAATAGATATCGAAAAATAAATAATTCACAACATAACCTTGTACAAGAAGATGTAATATGACTTGCGTACAGAATCCGATGTTTTGATTTACCACGAAAATATTGAAATGTTCCTCAAAGGAATTTAATTCTAATGAGATGTAGAGGCATCCGAATTTCAAATTCAGTTGGAATATTGAAATATCTATGCTAATATTCTTTTGATTGATTATAAATAGGCCACGAGAGACGTTATTTTATACGCCACAGCAACATTTGTTTATTTTCACTCCATGTTGGGGGCTTTTAAGAAATGAAAAATGTGTACGATAAACGTTAAAATGATGATGAATGGGACTATGAAATAATTAAAAATTCAACAAGTAAAACGATCAATCGTTTAAATGGAAAGTTTAATACTTACAATAATCATTTGAAAGCTATTTCGATCAAGGACAAACTAAATACTAATATCGTGGTAACGGACTATTTCACTATTAAGGTTCCGTTGTCGTCCACCTCTTAGCGGTCTGTACAGAACCAGATAGACAAACAGTTAAACAGTTGTTATTTTCGAAAAAGGTATTTCAGCTAGTTCCTCCCTCCCCTTTCCTCTCCCGAACGACACGTGCTGGACAGCGCTGCCATCCACATACAATGCAGGCGCTGGTGGCTTGGACTAAGAGGTTCAGCTCTTCATTTCTGCCCCGTGTCATTAAGGCATGGAATGCCCTTGTTTTCCCTCCCTCCTATGATCCCGGGCTCTACAGGCGGGGCGTGAAACGGCATTTAAGCAGGCCTTCAGGGTGAGTGCGACAGGCTCAAATGATCTATTGTGCCTGTCGACCTCATATTTGGATCTCACTACCGCTTACTATCAGGTGGAGTGAGGTCATCTTGTTTGCCTATTATAAAAAAAAACACGAAGTGAAAACGACTGAAGAGCCCGAGATTATAGGTGGATTATGCATTTGACTATATAAGCGCCCAATCTATAATTGCGATGGTTAATTTATTAGGCAAATTCTAAGTTCCCTCAGGGGATACCCCTTTAAAGACAGAGAGACAGTGCGAAAAAGTACTTGGAAACATCGGAAATAAATTATATTATCTCAAAATTATATCCTACACGTTTCCTGTTTTTTACCCATTTCACGTAACAGGTCATTATATGTATACAACTAGCTATGCAAGCGACTTCGTCCGCGTTTTTCCTGTTTTTATACATTTACATTTTTCTTTGCTCCTTTTGGTCGTGTTATATAGCCTAAAACTTTCTTCGATAAATGGTCTATCCAACATAATATAATTTTTCAATTCGAATCAGTAGTTCTTGAGAATAGCGCGTTAAAACAAACAAACTCTTCAGCTTTAATAATAGTACCTTTAGATAAAAGACAGTCCTTGAGAATAAAATTTGTTACAAATAATATACCTTAACCAGTTACATCATCCTAGGTAAAAAGGTTGAAAGGGAACATTGCCTTGTACAAGTTGACGAAGAAAATTATCAAATACTTCCACCCTAAAACAAAAAGGGAACAAAACCAATTGTACTATTTAACAGAAGCAAACATTTCCCCAGATACATACGTACAAAGTTAGTCATTACAGTGTTCGGCGAAGTTCAAAGCAATACGTAGTACATAAAAAGAACGGGAGAGATAAAATAAAGAGTTCCTTTCGCATTCGCGAGGAAATATCGTTCAGTTTATCGGAGACATTGGAAATATCACGTTCTGGAGGCAACAAAAAATATGAACGATCTAGTGAGAGTTCCCGCGATGAATTCTGTGCTACGGTCGATTAGAATGTTTTAAAAGACGTGGTGGCATTGTCGTTTCCGTGGAGTTCTTATGAAAATGTTTTTCTTTTTGTTGCGGTATAGAGGGGGGGGCACGTGTGCAGGATGAGGGACGATAGATGGGCTAAAATCGGAACACAATGGGAGGGACGACTTTCGCCGAAGGGGAAGGCCCAAGAAAAGATGGTGTGACGATTTGGCCCAGCTATCAAGGAAATGGGAAGTGCTAGCTTTGGATAGAGAGCGGTGGACAGACCTTTGCCCAGCAGTGGTATGATACAGGTTAAGTAAAAAAAAAAATAGAGGCTTTAAGTGATGGTGGGTTTATTCTCAGGAAATCTTAAGAGGTTTATTTTAGTATTTATTCTCATGACGTAAGTACTCTTAAGATAACCATGCTGTGTAATTATTGTAAAGGAGTATTATCTAGAAGAGCTAGTTTAAAGCTATATATTATGTTAATTTTACGATTGTACTCTGTTAATGTACTTCAAATAAATAAATATAACGGTTTGATTTGAAATAAAATATCGTTAGTCTTGCTATGAATTAAATAACAAGTTATTAATCGTCAAGATGCTTTCATTTGTTTTTTTTTAGTGCTATTTAATGCTCTAATAAAAAAAAATATATATATACACCGTGAAATTTTAGTGGTTGTTTTCCCGCAGTAAAATGATTCTATCTTAGTAGTACAAAAGATGTGTGTGTATATATATATATTTTTTTTTTTTTACATTTTGAATCATTTGTTGTACTACAAGTTTGTAACTACGAGTACAAGTATTACATACGTAATGAAATAATGCAGAAATTGGTAATATCTTTTTTGAACAGTTAATTCAAGTCAACTTGTTTAAAGTATGAACGAAAATTTTCTTGTTAGTGATAAATAGTATTTTCTATTATTTGCGACAATACACGCGAGTTTTAACCGTAAAATTAGTTTTATTTCAAATCAGTAACTTAACTCTATCAATAAATGTTTTTCTTTTCTCGTGTAAAATATATGTATTTCTATCGTAACCCATTAATGTTGAAACATATAAATCCCATTGAAACCTTTTGAAATATTCAAATCCCTCCATTTCTGAACACAATCACAACCGTCGATCGTTAATCCTTTTAATTGGTATAGAGACAATGGAACTGGATATAATTGTTATTTATCTACCAAAGATTAGGATCGACGAAACAGCTGATATTAATGTTTGATTCATTATTGGCTTAGGGCATAGTATCTCAAACCTCTTTCGTGATTTCTTTAAATTCCTATGGGCCTTTTTCGACTTTTTAATTCCTGTCTATTTACGCCTTCAATTGAACTGCCTTGCTATTAATAAGGCGCCTGATCGATATCGGCTATGGCGGCCGATCCTATTTGAGATCAACCAAGTGCGCAAGAACATGAGTGCACTCTTTGTTTCCTTACCCCCATAGTTTGGTGAGACGTCAATCAGACATGACCGATGAGAGATCAGGCGCAGGACCACCGGCACCGGAATTAATGTAACCTTTCGCCTATTTTTGATAGGCGAAAGGTTTCATTAACAGGGATCGAGACAGATATACCCCGCCCGTACCTAGAGCATCTTGACACGATGCGTAAATGCATTACTGACGTAAAAAAAGGTTGAGAGCCATCCGCTTCCCCGTAAGTCCGGTGATGACGAGGCTACTCCAAGCCTAATCGTAAGTCAGTTAGGAAAAAAAATGTGAAATATTCATTATTCCTTTACCGTTTTGAGAACCAATGGACTACTGGAATACCTAAATATTGTTACGAAAGCAATTTTAAGTTTATATTTGCCGCCAGAACAGAGGATTTCGCTGTTATTCGATTTACCTAATCCAAACCCGAATCGAAGGATAAAGTATTGATAAGATTGTATTGTACTAAAAAGTAAATAAGACAATATCAAACAATCAAAAACATAAATGTGAAATGAGAGCCAAGTTCAATATTATGATAATTGCCTTGGTTGTTGACTTCAACGACAAAAGAAGTGAGATCTAAATGGGTGCCAAGTTCAATGGTCAACCCAGAAATTTATTTATAAGTAACACTATAACATACCTATCATATCTTCTTATTACATAAGATAATGTATGGTGGTAGCCTATGAAGGTCTGTCTTGGCTAGTTTCTATAAACCTACTAACGTATTATTATGTTCGCTTGCTAGTTTCTACCAACAATCCAAATTTTCGGAATTATAAAATAAAAACCGACAAATACTTGTAGGCTTAGAACTTGCGACGGCTATAATTCATATATGAAAACTAGCCAAGACAGACCTTCATAGGCTACCACCATACATTATCTTATGTTATAAGAAGATATGATAGGTATGTTATAGTGTTACTTATAAATAAATTTCTGGGTTGACCATTGAACTTGGCACCCATTTAGATCTCACTTCTTTTGTCGTTGAAGTCAACAACCAAGGCAATTATCATAATATTGAACTTGGCTCTCATTTCACATTTATGTTTTTGATTGGATATCATTACTTTTTGTAGAAAAGTATATATCATCGTAACGCCGTGGGTCCTTTGAAAAAGACAAATTCGAAACTAAAACTAATCTTTATGTAGGTACCTACCCTAAGTAATAAATATGAAAACCGACTATAAGTACCTACTCTTAATTGTAAATAATTAAGTATACCTAAATATATACTTAGTGCTCTGCCTTCCCCGGTATATAGGCGTGATTAGGCACTAATTACTACACTTTATTACACTTTGATCTTAGCCAAAAGGCCGAGAAGCGATTTAGGTATTTATGTTAAGCGTTCATAATAGAACCTAACCTAATTATTAAAAAATTGCCAGTTTTTTATTTTTTCCTTTGTATTCATGTTATTACCTATCTGTATACCAAATTTTAACTCTCTAGGTCATTTGGAACTGGGTTAGAATTTTGATCTGTCAGTCAGTCAATGATAAAAATGAGGATTTTTGGACATTAATATCTAAATAACTGTTTGAGATAAGCTTATGAAATTTAGAACACACATTTATCTCGCAAGTCACAATATATGAGCCAAATTTGATACGTTTATGTGAAATAGTTTTTGATTTATGAGGGGTTCAAAAGTGGTTCCAAATGGTTCGTGTAATATTACACACGGTGCGGCTCGCCAGTTCTGTTTCTTTAACTTGGCTTGACACTCTACCGCGTGTCTAGATACAAAGTAATACGCAATATTTATTTTTTTATTCATAGATTTTTTTATTTATTATTAGAACAGCCAACAATATTCCCGCCATAAGGTTTTATTCTTTGATTTTTTTTACGATTACGTGAAATTTATAGGTTTTTATTTATCGTGTGCAATAATAAGGCTTTCGACCAGGCTAGGCTATAGGAAAAACTCGCACAAATTTGCCCTACTCCGGACTCGAACTAGGTCCTCTCGGTCAGCACTTACTACCAACTAGACAAAAAAGAACATTTATTTACATACACCATGAAATTTTAGTATTTGTTTTCCCGAAACTTATCGATGTGTCTTCTCGGTAGAACCAGCTTTCCGAACCGGTGGTAGAATCACTTATCTTTTAATTATTTATTTATGACGATTTATAAGTGCATGTGAATGCCTATATAAATAAAGAAAATTTTGACTTTTGACTTTTGACTTTTGATGAACCTTTAGTAGTACTATCGAATCACGC